>JASMMZ010000004.1:30451942-30561926 GCA_038502455.1 Anisogramma anomala
GTGCGCCGGCGGGGCGGGCGGGGGCGCCGAGGAGATGTGGGCAGTGTGGGTGTAGTGCTGGGAGATGTAGACGATCTTGTCGTCTTGAGGCTGGGATGGGGGCGACTGGGTGAGGGTCAGGTTCCTGGCGAGGAGGGTCGCGAGATCGTCTTGGACTGCCATTGTGGGTGGCGAGACTGTGACGATGATGGTGGGAGGGGCAGAGAAGGCCACGAGCACGAGGGTGGCTTGTTTTCTACGGCATCTTGTCAGTATGGTCGTTCCGAGACATTGCGGGGTGAGGCCCCCGGATCGACCGAGATGGTGAAATGCCGCATGTGATCCAAAGATCCAAAGGGTAGTGAAGTGTGTGCTATTCTGGTGGTTCCTGACAATGATATTCTGTTTCTCTTGGTTTGCAGCTGTGCTGATGTGGTCTAGTAGCTTTGCTCAAAGTGGTCCTGAATGGAGTTGCAAGAAAGCAAGACTGAACTTTTGTTGGGGTGAGCGTAACAAAGCTGTCTGTATATTGGCTAAGCTATTGTAGGTACTCGAAGCAGAGCTGGGAGAAAAATGAGAAGAGGAAGAAGCTCAGTTACTTCAGTGGGGGAAAGGGGATGATGGCGATATGGAACAAGGCGTAGGGAGTTGCCTCCTTTTTGGGGATTGCACCTGTCACTTCAGGGCAGGTGACAGACAGTTCAGCCGCGACGTGGATGCAAAACAAATGAAGTGATCAAGCGGAAGCAGCCCTTGGACACGGATGGTCAGAAAGCGGTGAAGCACAAGATACAGATATAATTGCGCCGTGATTTTACAGCAGCATGCAAGCGCAAAATGAGGACACTGTATCGAACATACCATTCCAGGCACATTTGGGTTGTGACATGGGATGGAAATGAGGGGAAACGGTGGACAGGGGAATGACGTCCTGTCGTCTCCGGTTGCCCACCTTTTTAGGCTTCAAACCGCCGGGTCGCAGCGTTGGGCATCAGTTTCCAACCTTGGGAAGGGGACCCAAGAGCCGCTGTCGAATAGCATCCGGCCCTGAATCAGAGCGCGTATGTTGTGTTAGCGTGTCCTCCAATGAAGACGTGCCAGCTGGAAGGAGATGTGGCGGGGTGGAGGGGCAGCCAGCAAGCAGTGGATGATACTGTGCAGCGCGTCTCGACTCGGTGCCAGAATTGTAGTACGTATGCCCGGAGTGCGGTATTTGGCGCTCCCTGCTAGGCGCTCCCTGTCGTGTACGGGCCATATTGCGTATCACGTGCCAGCGCGAGATTTTGAATCGGAAATCACGCCGCTGCCGTTATGAACGTTAATAATTTTGTCGGTAACTTTTTTAAACTTTGTACGTAATAGACTATCACTAATAACTTTATTTTACAATATTAGTTTGCTGCTCTAATACCATAATACCCTTTTATAATTATTATTATTTAATTCTCTATCGTTTAAAGTAGCGTAAATATTAGATTTGCATTTGTTAACCCTTTTAATAACTTGTATATTATGTGAAGGGACTAAGCTAAGGCTGTCACTTATAGAGATCAAATACTATTTATAATCCTTAGTAAAAAATGGAAAAAGAGGAAGCTGTTACGACAAAGCAATTATGAGACTAGTGTAATATATATGATATAGCTCAACCATATAATTAGTTACGTAGTATAGGTATAGAAAGGAGTATTGTAGAAATGGAATAATTGTTAGGGTTAAACCCTTGGCGATTACTAGAGTAAACATTAGCATATAATATTACTTTTAGTTTATCTGTCATTAATATCAGCATTTTTACCATTAATTTGTAATGATCACACTAAATACCCGTGAGTATGTAGAAGGTGTCAGAGGGTTTATGTTAACAGTAAGGTAGCAGAGGTAACGAAAGGTGCAATATCAAGACTGTGTTCGTGCGAGTGATGATCAGAAGCCGTGAGGCTATTCAGGGTAGACTGAATACTTAGATTGACAACTGAAGAGCTATGAAGGAAATACTATCTATCTTGGTAATGAAAGTGTCCTTATATATCCGCGCCTTCATACGTCTTCAGTGTAGGCTCGACTGGCTCGATACCGAGTCCATCGAGTCTCACACCATGCTGACCCTAACCCTTGTGTACGGTGTGTCTGTTGTGGATCCCTGGTGCCTGCCGAGAGGCTGTGTCCAACCGATTTCCTTTGTTATCTGCTGCGGGGCCGCCGCTGGTGCGCCCTGCAGATGTTGGGTCATAACATAATTATTGAATATAGGGATTATTAGCGATAGTAATGCTAACATTGTTCTCTTTCTTTATAAACAGTGTTTTTCCTGTCACCCAACTTTTTTAAACTTTTTTTTTTAACAATAATTTTTATTAATAGGTATTTTTTTAGAGACTTACCCCATTTTTCCCCTCTTTTTTTATCTTTGTTAATAGCTTCCCCCCTCTCCTATGAGTGATATGAACGTTATATCTTCTAACTCTGACTAAGTTTTGGATAATATAATCGTTAATGTATATGAATACATATCTAAGTGGTTCGATACTAATTAGCAAGCTATTAGTATTTCCAATTGAACCTAATTAATAACTACCTAACCGAAGTTTGTAAACATACTTGTTTTAAATACGTAACGCGTATAATTACCAATTTTCGTTTTTTTACATGAGTATCATTAATCAGTACACTGTTACAAATGTTGACATAATGAATAGCTTATTAATAAATTCTTTACTTTAAGATTACTATTGCTATTTCTATATTTATAATCCTTTTACAACAAGGTTTTGTGTTTACACTTATACACCTTTGAATTTGATTACCGATAAGCACGATATTACTATCAAACTATTATAAGCCTATCTAGACTTCGATTTTAATAATTGTAGTAAAAGTTAAGTTTTCAAGTGTTTATATTACTATTAACTAGTAGGTAGAACCCAAGAAGGATAGTCATCAGTTGGAGTATTTTACGTATAAGACATGTGGTTTAATATTAGGTCGAAGAGAATTCTGATGGTGTTTCGTCTATTATTCCTGTCGCCAGCAGTCGTTGTAATATATTAATAATAAACGAAGTCCGTACGAGTAACGTAATTTTTCTAGTCTTTTTCATCGCGCTAAAACAATAATTAAAAGGCTAATAAGCGAGTAAAACACCAATAATAAAAAGGTTGAAAATATTGTAGTACCAGTCAAATGCAGTACAGCTAAATTAATTATACTTACAGTTAGTTGATTGTACTGACTGTAAATTAACTGCAGTTTTTAGGATTAACTGCAAGTGCAATGCGGTAGGTACCCACGTTAAAGTAGAGCATAGACTAAAGCCTTTAGCTATACAAATTAGTGTGTAGACCAGATAGCGGTCTGCCAAACTGAGAACTTACGACGTATCAACCAATTTCAATGTAACACTAGTTACTTTGACTACAGTGATTCGAATTAACTATATTGTAACGATAAAGGTTTACTAATACTGGTTAATTTTTATTGGGTTAAGTACATATTAGGTAAGTAAAATAAGAAGCGAATTTTCTGTTGTTGTGTTTTATATTAACAAGGTAGAGGAAATATTCTTATAAAGAGCCCTTATACGCTATGCAATTGTTTGCGGTAACAAGTATGAAAGACTTATAAACTGTGCAGTTATTCGCAGCAATCTATAAGTGGCGATAGTATCGCCAATACTATTAAAAACACTAAAAAATCTGGACTAAACTAGTTTTTTTTAAAAAAGGTGTTTAGACTAACCATCTAAAGTCACAAAGATTACTAAGTTAGCAAGTTAGTTAATAGCCAATTTAATATTATTGCGTGTACTACTATTGTAAACTTTAAAGTAAAAACGATTAAGTTTTACAACCTTTAATAAACACCAAATTCAATGACAAACCTACGACCTACCCCTTTACACTACTCTTTCTTCTCCTATACTTTTTAATCTTCATCACGATAGCTTTAGCTAACGCTAAGATTAACATTGCTACCGATCCTACCCGAGAAGAAAAATTTAAAAACTTCGGATTTACATTCGTTAAGTACTTCAATAATAACCTTAGGCAAATGGATGCCGATAAAGACTCCACCTCCGAGTACCTGACAAATTACATTAGTTACTACGTCTTCGATTTAAACTCTACCATGTGTAATACAGAACTCATCGCCCTTAATAACTTTTACTAATAGTTTAATGAGTAGAATTTAGATATGTAAAAGGTGACAGATAGGTAAATCAAAACTAAGTTAAGGATTAAACTGGCTAGTAAAGGGATCGACATCCTTATAAAGAAAGAGTAAAACGGTAACTTTGCCAACCTGTTATACGAGAACGTAACAGATAAAAACCTTTAATGGATTCGGGAAAAAGTCAAATATATTACTGGCAATAGCATCTCTTAACGCCCTTATACGCGTTTATAAAGCTTTGCTTAGACCTAACTAAGTTCTTTAAATCATTTTACGTAGTATTAATGGTTTAATACTATTATACATAAGGAATTGATTAACTTATACGTTATAAGCCCTTAAGTTTACGAATTAATGAAGTAATAATCTCAATATACTTCCTAATACTAAAAAATATTACTAACTTTCTCGCGGCGGAAATCTTTAAGCCTTTTTCTCCTAAACTCCTTAGTACATCTAGGTTTAGCAACCAAATTAAAGAAGAAACAGTTTTATATGCAAGCCTACTGTGGGCACAACCATTGGCTTTTTCCTTCTAAACTCAGTCAAAGGTGTTTATCCTACCTACTAATACTAGTACCTTTCCTAACACTAGTCGAAGGAGTTAAAAGGTCTCTACAACTAATACATCACCCTTTCCCTTCGACATATTCCTATAGTAGATACAGATTACGCGGTAATTACGACGTTCGTTAAGATCTGCTGAGAAAAGGAGAAGTATAACGGTAAGCCATACAACTTTTTCGACGTTAAATCACGTCCGTTTTCTAATATTTGCCGCCAAATAAGAGTTAAACTACCAGGCTTTTACTCGATATTTCCCATTATTCTGACCGGTTAAGCCAAGAACTATTACCTCCAGTATTTACTAAACTGCTCTTTTTATAAGAGATTTACGATGGTTTTGAAGGCTATTTCGAATAATATATTTGTTTCGTCTAATACCATATAAAATAGAGTATTATTGAGTGGTTTTACATGTTAAATTACAAAAAAAAGATGAAAAGTAGGATGTATCTTTTTGATCAGATATTTGACAAGTGAATCTTTTGCTAATAAGTTATAGGAAATATAGGAGTTAGTGAAGATACATTATACCAATAGGTTCGGCAAGCTGTTACAGGTTATAAAGAGTTCGAATACGCCATATAATGCCTTAACTCTACCTTTAAGAAGTTTTTTTTGGCTAATTGTGTTGCTCTTTGACGACTGTAATGGCTCAAGTCTTAAGTTCGACTAGTATATACCCATAATATCAAGAGTTTAGCGACGATGAAAAAGACCCCCTTTATACGTATTACATCGACCGTAAGTACAGAAGACTTGGTTAGTACGGTTAATGGAAGGCTTGGACCTGAGGATGTAACCAAGTTATATACAGAGAGAGATATTCATTTTTTAAGATTTTCAAACCAGTTAAGAAAATTTACTTTAAACGTTAAAAAATTTAGATTCACAATAAATAAGGTTATTAGTTAACATGCTATACTGTTGCCAAGCGCGAAGTAAAGCAGATGATATATAATATGTATTTTCTATTTACCTTTAGCTGGAATTATATTATATACGTTAAACACTTTGAAGGTAATATTATTAATTGGTATGAAGATACTAATACTGGCTCGAAAGTAACGTAATAAGTTGTCGACCATGCTTTTCTATACCATTTAACAAGTGAAGACCCTTATATTTGATATAACGATAAAGACTCTAACCTTATACATTTTTTTACTATTTAAAACCGTTACCTGAAGTATGTTCTTTAGGGTATTATATCGGATACCGATAGAGCACTATATTTAATAGGTGCTTATTCGTAATACATTATATTACGAAGAGATACTGATATTATTACGAAAATAAACTATACGGGTTCCGGTAAAGTTAAGGTCGGCTTCAACCTTATTAAAAAGGTTTTTTTACTGAGAAAGATGATGTTTAATACCGTCGTTAACTTTACTGTTTTTAAAATTCTAAAATCCCCTACATCTTTCTTCTTTTGCCTTTAAAGTATAAAGAATTTCAACGGTAACATCAAAGTTTAGATTAATAAACTAGTTTAGGTTAATGAACTGGTTTAGGTTGAAGGTAATAAGCGATTTTCATATTACTTAAAATGGGGGTACCTCTAATATTATCTTGGAAGGCTAAGGCTAATAGTATTGAACCCTAATAGAGTTGGAACTTCGTTAATTATATCGTAGGTTGAGCAATCCAGCGATTAACAAGCTTTATAAATTTTTAAAAACAACTGGTTACAAATATATAAACTTGTTAACATTAAAGGTAATTAAACGATATTACTACTATTTCCAAATACATTTCCAAACCCTCTGAAAGTTTAAATTAAATTTAAAAATGAATATTTCAATCTCAAGGTTTTCGTAGATATATTTTACTATAATAGTAAGCTAGTGATTTACGTTTTCAACTTTGCTATAGCTTTTTACAACGTCAAATTCCTTAAAACCATTATGACGAAGGAAATATAGTAGGTATTACGTACTTTGTAAATTAATACGTATTTAGGGATACTACATGTACTAATTGACGACGCCGGTACCAACTTCATTACGATAAAGTTTCAAGTTAATGTGAGATCGATGGGGATTTAGCGTAAATAGGTTTTTACTCAAGCCTGTTAGAGTATTTATAAAGTTGAAAAGTCTTACGTTCTTTACAAAAGGTTTACTATATTTTTACCTTAGAAATAAAAGGCTTTATAAGTTGAAAAACACTAATTTAAATAACGGTTAAAGTCTTTAATAATACTTTTAGTCTTAACGGCTTTATATTATCATTACCGTTATTTGAAGTCTATCTATATATAACAACGAAATCGCTACTATTATTAAACACTAAAAAACGTGTTATAGCGTATAATAAAGACTTAAAGAAACTAAGGAAAGAACCAGTACGTCGTTAAGTTAATAATACCCTTAATATTAAAAAAGTATTATTAATAATAAACATGCTATCTCTACCCCTTTAGAGTAAAGTCTTTATGTGACGAAAGTCTGGTGAATGAGATAGATCGTATAATATTTTAAATATGATTAACCCAAACATGATAGTTGAAACTTTCAATGGACTTGTTGCCTTCTTAACGATAAAGGTTAAGTCGTATAAAAGACTTTTTAAGTCTAATGAAAATCCCTACATTTAAGACCTTCGATCAGAACAGATTAATCAATATAAACCTTCTCAATCGATTGTTCATAAGCTAATAAAACGATGACAGCGTGAAAGACTACAAAAGAGGAGGATATTTATTTAAAATGGGAACGTTAATGAAGATTATATGCTTGGATAGAGATATATAACGACGTGAGAATCCTAAATAAAAATGATTAATGGATTATTTGTGCTGAAGTTACGTATTAAAGCCATTTTAAATATACTGGTTAAGATTTTTAAGGGAAGTGATCAAGTGGAAGTTGTTGGCCTTTTTATATAAGACGTTATTTAACTTCTATCGTTAACGTAATTTGAAAGCCAAGATGTTGCAGTCTTTAAGTTAAAGTTAATCTATAAGGTTAAAAGTAAGACTATAGACTAGCCATACGAAAGGTTACGGCGAATCGCTCAAAGATAAAATAATGAAGGTTAAGACAAGATCTTTAATTAATATCCTAAAATCTAAAATATTAGCTAACATTTGATCGTCGTAATTATTACTAGTTTAACTGCTGGTATAAGTGGTCAATTCACAGTTAATAAACGAGATATAAAGTAAATGTATACGTGGTTTATTACAGATTTTTAGCGGATTATATTATTAAAACTGCCGAAAAAAACTACCGGATAAGTTTTAGGCTGGTACGGTAATACTTTATACTAAACCTTTATACAGATGAACCGAAACAGGTGTTTATTGGTTTTTGATATAATAAATGTACTTTAAAAACACATTATGCATAAAAACTTTAACGTTTAACATATACATGTTAATGAAATAGTGTCAAGATTTCGATATTATGGGTATATAAATAAATGATATCATTTCTCCCGAGAAAAATAGGTTTGTAATAGCGAAATAACTTATTATAAAAAAGTCGGGCCTCTTAAGGTGTAAGCCATTAGAAACTTTAATTAATAGTATATAACTTAATTTCAATAGATCTTTTATCTGTATTTATAGTTTTAGAGTTAAAAATACCAACGGTACGTATATTAATCTACGCTAAAAATGGTAAGTTACGAGCCTAACAACTATCGACAAGACCAACGAGATAAGATTATAAATAAACTTGAATTAAAGAGCACGTCCGGCCAACATTGCCACGTTATACCAACTAGAAGTATCGTATAACTTAGCTATTACGATAAAAGTATGAGATCTATAAAACAAAGACCAAAACACGTTAAACAAAAGGTTTCAGTAATGATTGAATAATTTAAAACGGGGTATTAATATTGTTTCGTAAATTTGACGATAGTGAAGTAAACAATCTTTACGAATGGTTATTTCATTAATAATACTAACTTTATATCGCAAATCGGATTTCTAATTATGTTTTTTAACAGAAAAAAGTCTGATAGGTGATTTAAAATTAACAGAAACCTCATATATTAAACATCCATTAAATATAAACATGTAATACGAAACATATTAGTTTCAATAGTTTACAGTATAATAGCAAGCTTTAATATCGGAATGATGATTATCGGCAAGTTAAGGTTTTTTTTATTTACTACCGCCGGATATCGCCCACTATATAGCTAGTATAGTGTGATCCTCACTAATGTGAAATACATAAATATACCAGTGGGAAGGCTCGCAAACCAAGCATTTCTACCGACAAAAACCACTCTATTTGAAAATTCCTGTTGCTTCCAAACTGTACTGTACAATCTATTGAATAAAATGTTGAAAGCGTTCCCAATTAAAAAAATACATAAGGTTTAAAACCTGATCCTATACGAATGTGGCTAATTTTCGGGCAACGTGTTATATATATATGTTGAATGCCATTGAGATCTTATAATTAACCATATTGATCCTCATCACATATTATCAACTGACAGCGGCTACAAATATGAACCATATTTGCATAAATTTATCTACTTGCCACTTAACAGAGGGTACACACCACTAGGTGTTTCGGAGAAAGATTTTAACCGAATATATTTGTAAAGAAAAATTCGATACCATAATCTTTATTTAAAGAACAAAAAGGTATAAAGATAAAAGAAAACTTTTTAGAAATTGAAAATTAAGCTAGCCTTTCAATTAAGACCTTAAGGTAACCTCATAGCTTAGAGACCCAAAATATTATACGAGTATAAAAACTGTAGCTTTAGCTGGGCTATGCTATGCGGCTATCTTAGTCTCTGCTCAACGCCTACTTGTATAGAGTATTTGACAGCCCTAATAGAGTGAAGGGCGCATAAAATACATATATTTCAGTTGAAAGCCCATGGCTATAGGGAAGGTATGCTTCTCATCTCAGTGAGGGACCTCGAAAGTAACAACTTAAGCCACCTTTTTGCTACAGACCGTAAGATCAAGAAGTGTATAAGAATCGTAAGGGTAAACTACTAAGCGATTGTTGTGCCGGAAAAAGTCTTTTGTGGACAGCCAAAAAAAAAGCATCTAAAGTATAGTCGAAGGTCTCGCTAAGTGGGTGGGACGCCGGTGTATATGGAGACGGCTTAAGGATAAATAAATAAATAGAGACGTTAGGTGTAAGCGTTTATAATAAAATCCTAAACCTTCAACCATAAAATAAATTAAATTTATATTGTAATTGCAGTGAAAGTTAGAGGCTGATAGCCCTACTGAGCGGATAGGATGCCAGTGTGAGCGGCGACGGCTTAAAGATACATAAATAAATAAATAAATAAAGCTGTCAAGTACAAGCTCTTATAATTAAGGTCTGTTTTAGACTTTAAAGCGTAAAAAGAATCAAACTTGCAGTGTGTAAGTTTAAGTCTGAAGGGCCACGTTGGCACAAGTAATGAGGGATGGAATCGTTAGTTGTGAGGGTTATTCTCTGGATGCACCGTTACGCGAGCGGTGCGCCGGGCCAACGACGATCTTCATAGCTAAAAAGGGGTCGCCGGAAAAGATTTAAAGGGTGATAAAGCCGATTAGTGATGTTGTGGTAGAAAAGGGTATATGTGAAGTGGTGGTATTGACAACAACTAGACTTGAGAATTTTCCTCAGAAGTGGGCACTATTAGGGTTTACAGTGTAGGCCCCCTACCCTCTTTAGCAAGGTGGTCCGTGCACTCATGACAAGAAAGTTGATGTAAGTTCGAAAATGTTTAAGGATTATTACCAAATCATTGGGATTACAATCAATACCTGTAGTAGTATGTATAAACTCTAAGAGTTTTAACGAATACTTATAGAAATTAGGTACAACCAATAAACAAGTTTCATAATAGACGTAATAGCTTTAAAGAAGGAATACAAAGTTTGGTAAATCGACTAATTCTGGTAGATTAAAGACAAAAAAAACCCATTAACCTTATAACTAAAGCTACGTTTAACAGTGCATTAAAAAGGTTTATTGGTCATAATATATTAGCCGTACGAATCGAGGGCTACATAAATCGCCCTGTACGTAATGTGGAGGAAAAGGATTTACTAGAAAGCTTAAAAACTGTTAGGATAATAGTAATAACAGTAATAACATCGGGAGTAATATTGATAGGTTGGATTACTAGTAAACCGTACTTAACTGGTATAATGCGTAATATATATAGGTTTGTAACGAAAGACTTGTATACGGGAGTTGAGGAAGAAGAGTCATAAAAATGTGGAATAAACGGCCGTAATTGATGTCAATTTCAGTGCAAATTTATTGTAATTTACAGGGGTATAGCTTGTTTATTAAGGAGGGATCTCAGAGGTTGCCATTAATTGATGGCCAGCTACGTTGGCATATAGACACAAAACAAAGAGCCGCCAATATTGGAATAGCAGTCAAATGCAATAAAGCTAAGTCAATTATATTTAAAGTTAGGTGATTGGACTAACTGTAAATTAACTCTAGTTTGTGGTATTAACTGCAAGTACAATGCAGTAGGTGCCCACTTTCAAGTGAGATATAGGCTAAAGCGTTTGGTTATACAAATGAGTGTGTAGACTGGCTAGTGATCTTCCAAACTTAGAACTTTCCACGTATCAACCGATTTCAATGCAGTACCATTTACTTTAACAACAGTGATTCGAATCGATTACATTGCAACGATAAAGACCTACCAACAAAAAAGGTCATTACAGCCGTTTACAACATAAGCGACACACTTGATACATTTATTAAAATGAATATCAAGGTTGCTAAGTACTTTGTGTGAATATAAATAATGTTGAGTAAATTAATTTGTGAACAGTTTTCCAACTCGGTAGGAACAACTTCATTATAATATTAAGGGGTTATATAAGTCGAATAATTTAATTTTTAGAATGAAAAAAAATTTGTGAATGAATTTTGTAAAGAAACGATTGAAGCTACTGAGTAACTAACTTTCGAAACTTTTAAAATACTATAAAAAGCTAGAAAACTAAAGAAACCATTGAACTATTTTATGTCAAATATCAATTTTAATGAAAGAAAATATTCAAATGGGTTTTATTCGTTAGCAAATAGGTTACATAAGGCCTTAAAATTTCGCCACCGGATGGTATTGGAATTCGAAAACATTAAAAGCGATAGTAAATTGGAAAATTTCTATCAGACTTAAAATAAGTTGTATATATCTAATTATTTTAGTTAAAACTCAACATTTACAGGTGATATTCATACGAGAGCAGTTGACTATAGTTTGTTATTAATACATAAAATATTTTAACTTGATCTTTCGCTCAAATTTTTCTGGTTTCATTAATCATTACGAGAATAGGTAGTTGGTAGTTGTAAATATATGACGAAAGAAGCTGATTGATAATTGCTTTTATCATTCGGTTTATATGAAATCCGGAGTGTTTCATTTTAAACCGTTGAATTTAATAATATGTAAGTTAATAAAGCGTATAATCGGGTATGTTTTATATAGTGAATCAAGGGATTTTTGTTTTCAAAAAAATGGGTTGTTGTATAGTTTTCAAGAAAAATTCAAACTTTATTTTCGATTTTAAACCGTTTAAATAGAGAACGTTATTTACTAGCAGCTATTAATACGTTGTTAAGTAATCGTCATGACTATTTATATGAATTTTCTTACATTATAAAAATATGAAATAAAGTTTTTGGTCTTTGTGTGTTGCTTTGTAGCTAAAATAATTAAAGGTTTAACCAGTTAAATTAAATATGTATAATATTCATAATTTACAAAAAACTGGTGAATATTAATAATGCTAACATCTTCATTATTCAACTTTAATTGATAATAAGTGAAAAATATTCCAATGACATTATACATAAATAGTGAAAAACTAAAGGTAAGTTTAAAGATTTTAGTAAATCCGTTTGAAAACGTTATTCGTTTAGGGTACACAGTAAAGTTAAGTTATTGTTTCACCTCCGTTACATTGTAAAGGTGTTTCCAAAAGTTATTTTTCGAATTTCAGCCGTCATTATTAATAATTAAACAAAGGAAACAATAAAATCGTTAATTGTAATTTATTAATTGTTTTACATAGGCTTCAGTATTTATAATATTTATAGTTTTCGAAATAATAACGTCATTTAGACGATTTTTATTAATTATTAGGAAAAGTAGGTTACTAATACGTTTTGGGAGAAAATCGATTATAAAGCTAATAAATGGTTTTTTTAGAGCCGAAAAGAAATTAATAAAGATTTCAATAGTGTTTCCCAATAGTTAAGTTAATAGGCCATTTGTTTATAAATGTTTTAATTACGATAACAACAACAAATAATATAGTATACACTAAGCTGCAAGTATACTTTTCAAAGTATGATAATTTTGACTTTATAGCTTGAGTGCCCGGTAATAAACGAGTCGTACGTAATGCGAGTTAACGCAATAATAAACGATTTTGAAATGAAAACTTTTATTCGGTCGCGAAAATGTGAAGCGTTATTATTCTTTATTCTATATTTCGAAATAGATATTTTTAATATTAAATTCTTGTTAACGCAAATATCAGCCAGATAATTTCATTTATTTATACGTATTGTATCAACAAGAGGAAATATGTAACGTTTGGAAGAATCATGGCATTTAAGCTGTTTCAAGAATCGTTCTTCGTGAAATGTTTGTGACCTTCAAGAATATATTTTCTGGCAATAGTGATGCGAAAAAAAGGCAAGCTTTGGAGCAGGAAAGTAATCGATTATTTGGGGCGAATAAATCGTAATTTCTGGTTTTAAAGAAGAGTGTTGGTAGGCCTTAGACGTTGCAACGTTGTCGATTCTATTGGTCGAAGCAACAGTAGTATTACAGTAATCAGATGGTGGATGTATTGTTTTAAGTTTGGCAGACCGCTAGCCGGTTTGCTCTGTAATTTGTAGGGTCAATGCTTGGTCCGTGCCCTAGAGTGAAATGCAGCATACTACACTCAACTTACACCCAATGCGGTAAGTCTGCACAAAGTAATACACTTGCAGTACGGTCAACTTTACTTTGAGTAAAGTTGACCTACTACACTGTATGTAATACTATTCCAACACTGGCGGCGTTTTAGTTTGTGCGCGCGCACGCCAATATGGTTGACCAATTTTTTCCGGTTAGTGCTAAATAGCGGTCTCGTACCCACTGTCAATTCCAATTGACTTCGATACTGCATTGCACCCAATTGCATACAAATTAACCTTAATTGATCCGTTACCCCGAGGTCCGAATTCATTAACTTCCACAAAAAGTTTTTACGCCATAGATCTTTGCAAGCCTTTACTTTAACTATGTTACTCAAACAGATTACTATTATCAATCTCAATCCCTTGGTAGTCTTCTAATCTGCTAATACATCTTTGTATGCCATTATGTGACTTCTCGGGCTACCTCTCCATGTATCCTTCAATACGTATAATTAGCCTGTTGCTATTTACAAATCTTCCCAGGGCTTTGTTTAGTGATGCTTTCGTTATAACGTTAATAAGGTTGTCTTTACCATCGATTTATCGGAACTCCTCGATTTCCCATTTTTCGTAGGCTTTACTAAATACCATTACGTCGATTATCAAACGTTTTTTACTAATGGTTCCGAGCTTTAAAAGGAATTTGAAGAGGTTCCTTAAATCGGTACAAATTACTGCTGGGATAAGAAGAATCCGTAGCTGTCTGGTAATATAGTTAAGGGTTTTTCACAATATTATACCTACTTTAAATCCCGTTATTATGCCGTAAAACTCCGAAATCAGTATACTTCATATAATATTTTTACACTTAACAGAGGTCTATTAAATTAGGTTACTAGTAATACTAAACTGGTTTTCCTACTTATTTTTATTAACGAACGTTTTTAGGAAACCGATTTATAAATATGAATCGGTATTATTTACAAATAACCCATTTGTAGCAACTATTAACTTAGTTTTGAAAAGGTCTATTAATACCATATTAATTTCGTAGTCCAGGTTTCGTATTTACCACTTCAACCTTTTATTTAGTCGATTAAAGCCTTTATCAGTTAATATTTGTACCTATACCGTAATAGATAAATCGTAAAAAGCTTTCAGTAAATATAAGGTGGTAATATAATTACTACGTATATATTATTCAAATTACTGCTAAGTCTTAACCTTATTAAACTTATCGATTGTGGTAAAAATAACGCCCTAACATTTTTAGCGAAAGCTTAAGCCGTCATTAATATCACATATACGGATTAACGATCTATTAAAGTTAAATTAATTGTTTTTCGTTAACGTCATTACCGGCTTATAATCTTAAAACTCAAAATCCTCGATAGTTTGTTATTCTAATATCTCAAAGCCAACCATTTCGACGAAAAGAGTATCGTTAATTTATATACCTCCTATGCCGAAGTTCTTTTTTTACATTATTAGTAAACACAGATCGTATATTAAAAGCTTTAATACTAAACGGTATTAGAAGTACGACTAATAGGTTAAGAACCAATAAATACCTATTTTAGATAATTTATATAGTGGTTTAACGTACCGTATTACCATTTTTGAAAGGTAGATGATATGTAGTTCCTACGGTAATTTTGACAGTAAAATCTCTTATAAATCTGTTGCTCATTTCATATAGGCTTAAATAATATTACAGCTATGAAATGAAAACTTCTAATCATAACTCATAAACTTACTATTAAAGTCATTACCAATCGTTAACTAATCTTCGAAATCGTTGACAACTACATAAATATCCAATCATTACCTTTATCGTCGTATTATTAAGCGATTAGTTATGATTTTTTGTACGGTCGTCACGTGGTTTCACTTTTAACCTAGTAAATAATTCTCGACTTAAAAATCGTAACATTCGGTTTTCGGAACAAATTACACAACTCCTCGAATTAATAGGCCGTCGATCTCGACCTTGTCACTTTTTTCAAAGGGTTTATCTAGTTTTAATAATCCCTTATACCCTAAAATTTATTGTCATCTTCTTTATCCTTTTTTTTTTACTTACCTAAGTAATATTATAGATACGACCCGGTATACATTCCTTCTTTTTAACGTTACCTCTTGTTTTCGAGGGTTGCCTGCGCCAGCGGCGTTTTATCGGCTTGTTAACAACGGGTAGTAAAGGTTTGTATTAACTCGATCGCTTTACTTAAAAGGCTTAAAGATCTTCATCTTGAATACCCTTAATATAAAGCTCAACCTAGGTAATTTGAAAAAATACAAGGCTGTTTATAGTTTAAACTACTATTTCAAAGTTTTTAATACTCAATATATTATATAGCCCTTTTTATTTTCCTATCTTCTGTTATAAGAAGACTTTACTTTGTAACGGCAAAAAAATAAGCCGATCGTTAAAAAACCGTTTTTAGTATTAAGGGCGTTATTAATCTTACAGTATACTGATTTCCTTCGTAGTTCCCTTAGGGCTTTACTGTATACCGCAACACGTTTTTAAGTACTTACTGAGGACGAAGATTCACTCGGTAGAAATAGGTACACTTTAAAGTCTAAGAGTGTTAACACTAAGCCGTTAAGTTCTACAATGTCATTAAGGCCTTTTACTATTATTTATAAACGTGTCTTCGAACCCATAAAGCTTCCAATTTCTAATGTAAGGATACTATATGTTTGGCAAAGTAAGGCGTATGCCTTTTTAATCTTTCCGATACTTTAATAGGCTCTTTTAAGTACCTATTTACACTAAATACATATTATCTTAATATTTTCCTCAAACTCCACCGCCGCAAAATTGGTACCAATATTGTGGATGATGACATTTGGTAAACCCAAGTACGTATTAATTTATAATATCCTTAACGTTTTTCATATATCTTTTACCAAAAAGGTTTTAGAAACTTAGCCCCGTGAAAAAAAAGGTACAAAGTTAATGACGTCAGAACAGGATTATTATCCAAGTAAAATACATGAATAAAAATCTCGTAATTAAGGTCTTTATTATCTTTTAGTGTAAACTTAAATCTCCGAGGGGCTTAAATATACGTTTAATAGTAGTTGTATATCTTTTTAATAACTTTGAAGACACAGTATTCTATATCGTCATACTCTACAGATTTTAAGACTTTATATAGCCTACTAATAGTTAGGTAGTTAAAATGCCGGTGTAGTTGACGTATCTCTAACTCAGTTAGGTTTAATATCATTACTTCCGGGCCTTAAAGATAAAACCATGGGTACCTTTACTTTAATGCGAATAAAAACCTTTGGCTATTTTTAATTAAATCTTTTATATTAACGTCAACGTTGATACCGAAAGTCTTTATGTCTTTGAAGCAAGGTAAAAAAAGGGTAGAGAACTTAATGATATGAAACAAAATCGCTTTTATAACAGTTTAAACTACCGTTATCCCTAGTAACGATAATTATTCGCCTGTGTTAAAGCTAACTTTGGCTTTACCAACATCGTAATGATTAATATTAGTAATTATAGTACTTTTCTTTCGCAATACTATATACTACAAATAGCCTTTTATTAAGTAACTTACTGCCCCGGTGTTTATCATAATATTTTAAAACGTATAATCTACGTAACTATTGCAAAAGTTAAATGTATATAAAGGATTAGGGATATAGTTAAGGTAAAGGTAAGGGTTTTTACCACCTAGAATATATAGAAAGACATGGTTGGCTAGTTACTAGGCCGCTGTACTGAAAGTAGTGTTTTCGTACCATTTAATCTATTTAAGAGCGATAATGACGTTAATTTACTTATCGCCTTTAATATCTACAACTTGATTTAAGTAATTTTATTCTGAAGCAATAAGATATTAAATATGATACGTTACTTTCCTATTATTACGTTCGGTGAAAGGGTATCGAGTTAACCAGCAGCCAGACTTACTATAAATCCAATATCTCTTACTACTATTACAACGATAATATTTACAGTTAATAGGTTCGCCTAAATTTTGTTAGCGCTAACATAGGTATTGATTTTAGTTTAGGACCGAAGTCGATAGGCCTGACGTGAGGCGTTATAGACGCCCGTACTTGCGGTCAACATAATTGATTAACGTAAGTTTTTCCTTATTTACGTTCATGAAGTTATCGGTTTGGAAATATATACCGAATAAGTTTGGTATACATGTTATTACGGTAATAAGCGAGGAACGTAACTGGTAAAAAAAGCTTTCGTAAATAATATCCAAGTGTTATAAAGCGTATTCGAATTCGATAATACCCGTAATCATTGCCTATACCTGTTCGAGAAGTATAGTTTCGTTAACGTAGGCCTTTTATATTACTTTCTGATATGTCTTTAACTTGTTAAGCATTTAATTAAGAATATTTATGAGAAATTTCTCTTTTTTCTTTTTTGTTATTATTATAATTCACCTTATGGTAACCCAGTTTGTATAGTATTATATAAGGTGGACATCGTATTCGAAGTGTCCTTTTATACTATCGTAATTTTTGCGCAACGTAATAGCGTTCGTTAAAAAGGTTAAGTAGTAGTTTTTGACGTAACCTATAAGGATTTCGGAAAACAATAAGTAAAAACCAAAAGGTAACAGTTCTATTTACTTGTAAATATTGAAGAAAAAAAAGGTGTTATCTTGGTATCGAAAAGGTTATAAGATTTTCCGTTATAATTTTTATATTATCTTAGATTTTGGCGAAATCCGTTGTAAATTTATAATTTATATTAACTATTTTAATAAGTTTTGAAGGAAGGTCGCGATAGTTATCCTAATCCTAAATGGTGTTTTTTCATGGTTTAAGCTTTAAAGATTCCGAAATACGGTATTAAGGGTAATTTCTAGTCGCCTAGGCCGAAAGGTAAATTTTTATGGTAAAACTTATGATAGATTCACACATATAGACGAATTTAAAGGGGGAAGATTTTCAAGGGTTGTTGGGGTTAAATTAATAAGGTGTAATAAGTACTTAAAAGTTCTAAAAGGCCTGACAATATTAATAATTGATTGGTAAAGAATATAGATATTAATAACTTTAGCTGCGTTAGCGGCTGCTGTTTCATGTGCCCTGCCTCCGCTAAAGACGTACTTCGTGCTATTACATAATAGTATTAAATTGCTGAACAAATTTATAGGTTTTTCATTTCTAACGCGTAAAAAGGCTTGACTTAGTTAAGGGTAGGGTAAGGATGCTTTAAAACGTATATATAGGCGTTGAAATCCTTGAACGCTTTTTCCTTTTTCCAAAAAGCTTTAAGGATTAGAATTTTAAAAGCAATCTTCCTATTAGGTCAATTTAAAAATAGTTTTTACCATTTTGACAGGTATCTTATAAAAATATAATTACCGCGGCGTATAACTTTCATTTTTCACTTAGCCTTAACTCTACGCTAAATCATCTTTTATATATTAAGAGTCTAATAGTTAAAAAACTCGCGAAAGTCTCAAAAAGCGCCGACGCTTCGCCTAAAATCTTGACCGACATTAGACACGAAGATATACTGACTAATGTAATTGGTTAGGTAAACTTGATTAAAGGTCTTTTTAACGTTTGTAGTATAAAGTTATTCGTCATAGAACTTGTTAAAAACAATTCCGAACGCTTTAATTGCCTTTTTCCAAGGAGAGTTAGTAGTATCCTTAAATTGGGCGCTGGCAGCAGACATTTTGACAGGCTTGTAGGGCGTAAAACTTGGTGTTTTTAGCGTAGGAACTTAGTAACTTAGTGTAGGGACTTGGTGTTTTGGTGTAAAGTCGCGTGGGAGCTTGGCGACTTGGTAAATTTCCGTAAGGTCGCACGACGTGACTTTCTTGATTTGACTTGGTGTTTTCGCTAAGGGTAACGAACTTGAGTATAGAAGTAATGACGGGAGTGAAAAGAGTAAAGTAGGGCAAAAGTTTGATGTAGGAGGTAAGGTCAGAGGTTGTTGTTTGTAATGGTCGAAGGTTGTTGTTTTGAAGTAGGAACTTAGTCGTTTTTGCAGTAGTAACACCCGCAGTAGTACTAATTTAGCCGTTTGCCAACTTGCCGAACTTTAAGACTTCTGACAGTCAATTTTAAGGTCTTTAAAAAGGATTAATAAAGGTTTCTTAGTGTTTTCGATAGCGATACCGTCGCTAACTTCTAGATTTCTGTTAAAAAACTGATGTAACCGAAAAGTCTTCTCTGTTTTCCTGCTGTTAGAAGACTAGCGCAGTACTAATAAAGGCCTTTCGTAAGAATCTTTCCTCTACTCCAACAGTTGTTTAACTTGGATCGTAACCAGAAAGTAACTTTTTCTTCTACTTAGCTTATCTGTACTTGACCTAGCAGGCAAGCACTAATATTAGTAAGCCTTAGACATTGCAACTTTGTCGATTCGATTGGTCGAAGTAACAATAGTATTGCAGTAGTCAGATGGTGGATATATTGTTCTAGGTTTGGCAGACCGCTAATCGGTCTGCACTGCAATTTATAGGGCCAAGTGCTTGGCCCGTGCTCTAGAGTAAAGTGCAGCGTACTGCATTCAACTTACACCCAATGCGTTAAGTCCGCACAAATTAATACACTTGCAGTACGGTCAACTTTACTGTATGTAAAGTTGACCTATTATACTGTATGTAATAATATTCCAACAAAGAGGGTTAAAATGGCTTTTAAAGAAATTATTTTGGGAATAACGTATCAAGTTGCGCTTAATTCGCTCCGTTGTCTTAAATTGGTTCAAATAAAATATAGAAATCTGTATTAACGAACGTATTTGTTTTTCGAAAATTAATTTCCGTATTATGATGTATTTATGTTTTCAAAATTATTATAAATAATTAACAAGGTTTTAATACAATAAAGCTTCGTAGTTTATATTTTTAAATAGTTTGCGATTCCTAAAAACGTTTCAAGAAACACCGTATCATTGAATTCAGCAGACGATAAACGATGGGAATAATATATTACAAAGATGAGTATTTTTGTTTATTGTATTAAAGTAAATCACTCCTTAAGGTTTATTTGAAATAATCAGAATCATAAAGTTTTTTCATTTAGAGTTTTACTTGATAAAAATAGGTTTTCCGAACAAGAAAAGATTTAGCCTTTAAAATGAAGCTTTTTTCTTACGAGCTTAATGAAAATGGGCTCCTTTTTCAATTAACTATATAAAAAAGCCTACAATCATCGAATAACTTAAAATAAATTGTCGGTCAAAATTCAAGAAATTAAAAACTCTTTTAACTTCCAATTATAGGGTAGAAACCACTTTTTTCGGATAACGCGTAGTTCCTTCGGGCTTACATATACCTCGACTCCGATGTTGATAATAAATTCTTATTATTTGGGGTTTTTAAGCGTGAAATTCGTATTTACATGTGTTAAAGTGAGGTTTGATCGTGTTTAAAGAGTTTCATACCAATTTCATATTGAAATCATAGTTATCGAGGGTATTATCCAAATAAATTAGTATATATCCTAATTGAATGAAATAAAAACTGTTTAGAAAAGAATATATAAAGTTATTGTTACACTGTTAACGGTATGCGGTATTTTTAAAATGTCAAAAGAGGTAATTGGTTATTGAATAAGACCAAAACGAATACAAAACGATATTTTGAATTTATTGATTTGCTTTATATAAAGTTGATGAAAAACAACTTGAATATTGAATTTGATAAACCACTTGAACCGTAAGTGTTTAATAAACATTTTATTAATAAAAATGAATATACATAAATTAGTTTTTTTTTTATAACATCAAGCTTTCAATAATTCATGTTAAATCGAAAACTGCCCCAAATTTTTTTAACGAAAGATACAGGGGCACACGTTAAATTTCTGTTTACTTAAATTTTACTTTGGTTTAAAAACTCTGTTAAAAGTTTTCATAACATTCAAAACTCTTCATATAATGACTCTTACAACGAGTTTCAAAGGATTTTTATTAGCTATCCTTAATTCTTTTTGTAGGCAGATTTTATTATCAGCTCTAAAACAGTAAAGGAACAGTTTTTTTTTTAGTTTTATCAAAATAGAGTGTAAATTATTTAAGGTTATCGCGAAACTTATTATCAACAATGTTGAATTTTTTTCAAATCAATAGTATATTAATATTATTTTTAGAAAAAGATGTGAATTACGCAGTAACAGTTGAAGGCTTACGTATTAGGCAAAGTATAGTATGACATACCGTGGTATTTACATCCTTAGACAACTTCTATGTAAGCTTAAAATACCTTTTATATATAGGTAGTTACTTGTTCGTTATATAAGTAATATATACTTTAGAATAACATAAATCATCCGTTTTCTTTATATTTATAGTTTTCCTGATATAACGTCGTATTTTTTACAGGAAATAATATAGGTAGAAATATAATATTAATTTCGAAATAAATTGACAATAGAACGAATTATGAAGAAAATCAATCGTACTTGGTTAACATTAATATATTAAATAATTTTATGAAAGTATAAAAATTAAATTCAAATACGTTGCAATGAGAATTGTTTGAGAACAGATTGGTTTTCAATATTGTAATATATATAGCGTAAATTCATTAAAAATATTTGAAATAAATGACATTATAAAGTAATTTCATTACAAACAGAAATTTCTATATTAGTTCAAGAAATACTACTAAATAAAATTTGAATCTTTTGGATTCTGATACACAACTTCTTCCAAAAAATAAATTCTTCTTTTAAAAATCAGTAATATAAAGAGTCATAATTTGTTAAATATCCGTATTAGTCTTTATAGTGGATTCATTTAGACATTGGCCGAAATGTAAAGGATGAGTTCAGATTAGAGAACTATTTATACCGTATTGCAAATACAAACTTTATTCTTGACGTTGTAAAAGTTCAACTTAGTTAACCTAAATAACGGCTGCTTAATAACGACCCGTAAAATATTTATATTCGTTATTATAATATTCTTCTCATTATCGTGCGTGGGTATAATGTGCAATTCCTTTTCATTGACGTTGTTAAATTCGCTAGAAATTTCATTACTATCACTATTATCACTGTTTCAACAGCAGTCAATTGCAGTATAGATAATTTAACTATACTATTAGTAAGTTGATTGAACTGAATACAAGTTAGCTATATTGTTTATAGGCTGACTGTAAGTTAAATTCGGTAGGTACCCACTTCAAACTAGGGTACGAGCCAAGCAATTGACTATACAAATTAGTGTGCAGACCGGCTAGCAGTTTTCCCAATTTAGAAAGAACAAGACCCATCACTCTACTATGCAATACTACTATTACTTCGATCACGATTCGAATTGTCAAGATTGCAACGTCTAAAGATCTATCGAAACTAATCAGAGCTTATTAGATTAAGTGCAGATAAACTAGATAAAAGAAAAGGATACTTTCTGATTACTTTTTGTATTGTAAGATAGAGGAAAGACTTTTTCGAAATTGCCTTACTCATTGCGTCTGTTTTTACGGTATTAATGAGAAATGACTTCTGGTCTACTTCGGTTACCACAGAAACCTAAAGGTAGCGATAGTATCTCTATTAAAATACCAAGAAATAATTATCTAACCTTCTTGAAAAAACGTTGAAATGAACTGTCAAAGTTTTGAATCGTTGCGAAAACGATAACCAAATTACCAAGTTCTATTCAATTGTCAAACAGCTAAATTGGTACTATTATTAGTATAAATTTCTCAATCTAAAACCCCTACCACAAACAATGACTTCAATAACTAATAATTTTCAACTTTGCTTTCTACATTCAACTTTTCCTTTTAAACCAGTCTTTCTTCTCTTCACATTACAAAATCGTCAATCAGACACGTCAGAAAACACACCGAGGTTGCTATTCCGAGAAAAAACACTCAAAATCATCAACTTACGTCAAACAACCAACTCACGCCAGTCAACCTACTTCATACCGCTCCCAAATAGCCAAGTCCATTTTCCCAACCCTCCAAGTCCCAACACCATCTAAATTAGCATCGATTACCATTTAAAACTTCAATATAAACAATTAAAAACGAATAGGGGAAACCAAAGTCCTTAGGCCTATCATCCTCAAGCACTATAGTGAAGACCTTTCATTTAAGGAAACTAATGAAAATTCAATTGAAAAACACGTTACCAATTACGTAAACCAATATATTCTCGACAAAAATGTCGGAAAAAAAGTTTAAACTTAACATATAAGTATTCTAAGACTCTCGTGAGTTCTTGAACTATTAGATTATTAATAGATAAAGAACTATTCAATTTATAATTAAAATTAAGTTAAACGTAAAAATCAATAAACGTAGGATCTTCATTTCAGATAAAATACCAATTGGCTTAGTAAAAAATCTCGTTGAACTAACTTAACTTAAATATTCCTCTTAAAATATCTAACCCTAAAACTTACAAAAAAGAAAATAAGGTACTAATAATTACCAAATCCCTTATACAAGGTCTACAAGACTCCCTTCAAATGACCAATTAAGTCAAACTTTTAATCGCGGTAACAACTTTTCAAATCCCGACAATAAAAAAAACCTGTTAATTTATTAGACAATCAAATCCCGATTTGTAATAACGCGAAGTACGCATTCAACAGATGCAAAACAAGTAAAACAGCGGCTGCCAATACGGCAAGAGAAATAAAAGTCGATATTATCTAGCGATCAATTAGGGAAAATCTTCAAATTCTTAAAATAAAATCCATTAAAATAGTTCAGTTCCCTAAGGTTTTCCTTACATCGAATCTTCCCCTGACAAGTATATTTATATATGTAAGCCTACTACATTTCCTATCACATTAATTTAACTGTTGGACCAAAAGACATGTAATTACGTTGATTATCTAGACTTTGAAGACCTAAAACTTAGGTTAAAAACACTATCAAAAACTAAAACGACTATTGTAACTTACTGCTTTATCTAGTCAAAATACTCAACATCAACTACAAACTCTTCACCGACTTTACCAACATTTGTTATAATAGAAAGAAGTATAAAGAGAGACCTTATAATTTATTTTATACGAATATAATACCATTTTTCAACGTTGATTGGTAGATAAAAATTCAACGTTGAAGTTTTTACTCACTATTCTCCGGAAATCCTTATAAGGCACACCAACAACTGATATTTGACCATTTTGACTAAGGTACCCATTTTCCGCGAAATCTATACCGAAATTGTTGAAATATATAATAAGTACAGTCACACGGAATGCAACTCAATATCAGGGCTAATAGGTCAGTCAGTACTTGGTAATTTCAAGTATCTAAACACCTCAACATCAATGGATAAGGAATTCACCAGAGTTGTAGATATCTCCACTAGCACTACCATTTTACTACTGAAAGTACTAATATTAACTAGTACGGAGGATCAGTACGGAGATGATGCTTGGGCTAATATTTACTAGTACGGAGGAACTAGTATTTACTATTATACACTAGTATTGACTAGTAAAGGAATATAGATCCTGATTAAGATCCTTATGAGGATATGCTTGATCATATATCAAGTCCTCCATATAGAGTCTAGAATACTTAAATCTATACGCCTACACAATATCTTCTTATGTAGTAACTTCAATAGAAATAAAAGGTTATTTTCAATACAACGTTTATCCTACATAATACTATACAGACTAGGTTAGATAATGTCAAGAACGATAATATCAAAGAAGAAGAAGAGAAAACACTAATAGATATCTTTAACTATATATTCAATAAGTTAATATTATATTAACAAACAATAGAGATAATACACGTTAATAAGGCCACATTTTAGGAGTGAATACAGGTAGCTATTACAGGTATTAAAGAGTTTAAATATATCCTATAACGCCTAAATTCCACCTTTAAAGGCTTTTTTAGTTAGTTACGGTTTTTGTTTATAACTATAATACTACTTAAGCCAAATTTAGTTGATATATACCCTTAATCTAATAATTTTCGAAATAAGAATAACGAAAATCTTACATTGACGAACTACATCAACCGTAAATACTCAAGGCCCCTACATTTAAGACCTTCTCCAGAAACTATGGCCTGGAAGGTATGATAACAATAATAACGTGGGGAAATTTAAACGAATCTACAAATCGTAAAAACTATCGTCGTAATAGTGGCAAAATGCGTTAAATCAGTAATAAGTGCAGTTTTTGTTAAACTAGACATTCAGTTGTGAAAAGTCATAAACAACAAATAATATTTCACATTAAATACCCTACTAATTTTAAAATGATTTATTGGGACCGTATGACAAATTAGAAGTATAAAAAGAGTTTAAATGATAAAAATATATAAAATCAAATCATGTAACACGAATAAATTTCTTTTAAATAAATCTGAAAATTAGTTCACTACAAGTTTATGTACCATATAATGAATGAAAACCTTTACATTAACCATAAAAATTTAATACCTACCCATATATATATATTTCATCGTAATGCTTGTTACACAAACCAGATTATTCAAAAGATCATTCCGGATATTGGGGAAGTAAGATAGTAAACAGGATATCGTTCGCGATATATCGTAGTACGACAGAAAAGTATTACTATCACAAAAAATTATTGTTAAAATACTGGCAAAATTATAATCATTCTCGGTTCACATAAGGAATCATTGTTATCAGAATTAAGGATTATATAAAAAAACGTTAGATCGATTACGTTCCATATCCTCAAATCCCTTACCCCATTTTTTTTTAACTTGAAACATAAGGATCCTCGATATTAATATTGACGTTGACATTGATAATTTGGTTAAGGATAGTGGAAGGTTTCTTTTTTTTTCTTTTTTCTTTAAATAAAAACACCTATAACTTCATCTTTAAGAGCTAGAGGAAATGGTAATAAACCTAATGAAATCAAAAATTCGTTAATTAAAACTATTATTTAATTATTTAGCAATTGATACTTGTTATAACCCAAGGACCAACTGCAGACTATGGAACAGGCCAGTAGCCAGAAGCTTGATGTCCAACATATCAAGCGGAGATATATCTTATGTAAGGACACAGGGTTATGGTTGGGACCGCAAGAACCGAAGAGCGGTCCAGTCGATACTATATAGGACCGCAGGAAGCAACCAGTGACTTCAACGGTCCAGTACTGAAGATAGTATGAAGGCCATGGGAAATAAGGATACAGTTATTACCACATAGATAGTATTTCCTTCATAGCTCTTCAGTTGTCAATCTAAGCATACAGTCTACACACCTGAATAGCCTAAAGGCTAGTGATCCTTCTACAGCACGAACAAATATCTTCTTGATATTGCACCTTTGTTACCTCTGCTACCTTACTGCTAACATAAACCCCCTAACACCTTCTATTTACTCACGGGTATTTAGTGTGATCATTACAGTACAATACCTCCGGTTAGCATAATGTAACGATATATACCATACGAGCCCTTTGCTTTAGATATCTCTATTATCTTACCTCGTTGGCCTTATCGATAATCGTAAGGCTTATAACTTACACCTTTTAACTTAAGCTAATGTAACTGCCGTTTTTAGCCTTAACATTATAAATATGGATTAACGATTTATTAAAGTTCAGTAATATACCTTTAATCAACATTTTAATTAACTTATACTTTTAAAGTCTTAACTTTTCGCTAACATGCTATTCTGCCTTCATAAACCTAAAATCTTCAAGGAAAATGATATCGTTAATTTATATACCTATAATATCCAAGTTTTCGCCCTTTGTAATTAACAGATACAGGTTAAACGTTATAGTCTTCATAATTAACCTATTTTTCAAGAACGTCCAATAAGTTAAAGAAAAATGTATACCTATCTCAGCTAATCTGTATAAAATATTAATACAACGCATGATCGTGTCGACCACAAACATATCCCTTGATTTTTTTCGGCAGCTTTAATAATACAATTTGTTGTAAATCGGTAATGTACTACGTATAAGCTTACGTAATATCCCGGCTATTAAGTATAAATCAATTTCTCATACTAATGATTAAATGGGAAATAATTACAACGATTAAACGTTAGCTAATCATTTAAATTATAAACGATTAAGTAAGGATTTAATCCTTGCCTTTATTACCATATCCTGAAACAATTTGCCGTAACTTTTTATATGGCTGGTCTGCAATCTTACACTTAACTTTGAAAACTATTTTCGACTTAGAAATAGTAATATTTAAGACTTGAAATTATGTTAACGGTATGAAGTATACAACCCCTCATAAAAAGAGGCGGTTAATCTCCACTAGGTTTCTTTCCTTAAATGAATTACTGGGTATATTAATACTTTATTTGACAAGCAACTTAAAGGTAAATTCTCTATTAGACGTTTCTCTTTATATCACCTACGCCGTCATATATACCTTTCTAAGCTAATAATCCCTATCGCTGTCCTCCTTTTTAATTTATATCCTTTGGGGTAGTTTTCCACGCCTTTGGCGTTTTATTAGCTTATCAATGGTCGGCTCAAAAGAATTATATTCATTAATCGGTTCGACTCAAAAGTTATGAACATCAAAGTTTTTGTTGAACTTAAAGGGCATTTTACTAGGCTAAACCAATTTAACTCAAGAGGTTATAAAACCGTTAGTAGGTTTAACCACTTATTTGAATTTAATAATACTTAAAATCATATAAGGCCTATCTAATTTACCTAGCTCGCGTTACATAAGGACTTCACTTTAAAAAGGAAGGGATAACACATCTATTATCAATATTTTGCTCCTAGTATTAATAGTATCATTAATTTAAGAACGTGACTATTCCTTCCTTAATGCTTTTAGAGCTTTACTATATTCTATAACGCGTGTTTTGGTGTTTAACAATGGTAGCGACTCAATTGTTATAAGTAGGTAAGCTCTAAATACTAATCATATTAATACAAGTCCATCAAATCTAATAATATCGCTAAATCCTTTAACCACCATTTAAAACCATGCTTCCTAACTTGTAAAACACTCGATTTCCAATATAACAATATCATAAGCCCTTCGCAAAAGAGTATATACTCTTTTAACTCTACTAATATCTTAATAAACTTTAATTAAAACCTATTTACCTAAAATCACTATCGACTTAATGTTAGCTTGAAATTGCATCGTAATGAATTTGGTATTGACGTTGTAAACTAACACATTTGGTAGCTCAAATTATATGTTAATATACAAAACGCGTAGTAACCTCTTTGTTTCATTTTCTGTAATAATTTTAAAGAATTTAACACTGGGAAAAGATGTAACGGAGTTTATAACATATAATACTGACTTACTTTCTATGTAAAACACATCTACGAAAACCTTAAAGTTAAAGTTTTAATTTTCCTTGAACGTAAATTTAAAATTTTTGTAGGTTTTGAAATTCGTTTAACAGTAGTTATAAAGTCGTTTAAGTACCTTTATCGCTAAATAATCCTCATTTCAATGACCAACTTCCATTAAAACTTTATAAAGCCTATTAGTAGCCGGATAATTAAACCTACTATATAGCTTACAAAGTTCCGCCTTCATCAGATTTAATACCACTGCTTTTAGTTTTTAAACCTAACACTAAAAGTACCCCCATTTAAGGTTGAATAAAAACCTTTTACCGCCTTTAACTTACAGTAATTCGTCAGTAAAAATGTTAATATTAACGCCGAGCATTTTTATATCTAAAGAAAAAGAGGAAAGGAGTAAGAGATTTAGAAATGTGGAAAATAATAAGGTGAACAACATCATTAACCGTTGTCAATCCTAGTAAAAATAACTCTTTTTCAGGGCTAAAGCCGACTTTAACTTTACTAGTATCCATAAATTTGAGTTCTGTAAAAGTATTAGTATCTCTTTGTAATGCGATGTGTTACGAATGGCCTTCTATTAAATACCGTGCAGCTCCCATATCAGGATTAATACCTTCAAAGACCTGCTTTATATAATGGTTTTAAATAGTAAAAAGTTATGTACGACCAAAGTTATTATCATTATATCGGCGATAGGAGTCTTTACTTATTAAGAGGTAGAAAAAAACGTAGTAGACGACTTATTACGTTACTTTGAGACTGTTACTAATATCTTTATATCAGCCAATAGCCTTAGGTTTTTCTTTCATCTCCTTCAACCTTAATTAATTTATTGTTTTCGATATTATTAGGGTAATTATTAGAAAAAGTATAGGGGAACTATATATAATACCTTATACGCTATTTTATACTTAACAATAATATAAATTATAGACCAATAGCCTCAATGACCGTAAATCTAACATTTCCTATTATTAAAGGTAAACCTATTTAGCTGATTTTAAGATATGAAGGAAAAGGAATAACCTTTTTCGTAGGTAGTTTAGTTACATCCCTAGGCTCAAGCTTTCCGTTAACCGTATTAATTGGATCTTCCATACTTACAGTTGATATAATACGTGTAAAAGTGGTATTCTTTGTCGTTATTAAATTTAGGGTCTTAATGGTATATACTAGTCAAGCCGGAAACTCGAGTTGTTATGGTTACTAACAAGAAACGTAACTAGCTGAAAAACTCTTTGAAAGTGATATTAGGATATTATAAGGCGTATTCGAATGTTTTATAGCCCATAACGGCTTTTCGAACCTATTAACGTAAGTTACCTTCGCTAATTTCCACGTTTCTCATTCTTATTAGAAAAACATTAACCTATTTAATATCTAATGAAGAAGATCCATTTGCTTTCCGATTTTTGTTGTAACCCAACATATAAATCCATTGAATAATATTCCAGTCGGTATAGTATTGGACGAAATTAACATTGTGCTTAAGGTAGCGTTTTAAACTATCGTAAATTTTGTGAAAAGGGAAAATAATTTGGTAGATACCGGTGGTAATAATCCTCGGCTTATCCAGTAAAAATACTAGGATACAACTAGTGAAAATCTTATAGTTTAACCCTTATTTAACAACGAATGTTAAAAAACTAGCGTAACTTAAAGTTGAAGAGATTATATAGCTTATCGTTATACTTGTTCTTTCTTTCTAAAATCTCAACAAATGTAATAATTGACGCGTAATTCATATCTATGATAAGGAGGTGTGAAGAGAAAAGGGTAATATATTAAACTTATGGAACCTCCAAATCCTTTGACTCATACTAGGGCTAGTACTAGTTGGCAGGATAATTTCATGCAATTGGGTTTAGAGGGAAAAAACCAATAGTTCTGCTCATAATATACTTATGTACAAAGCCAATCCTCCCTAAATTTGGCTGCTAAAATTAGACGTGTTAAGGAACTTAGGAAAGAGGGACTTAGGGGTTTCTATTGCGGGGGATTAAATAATATTCCCAATAATATTGAGGGGTACTTCGAAGTTTTTATTCAATTAACTAGTAAATTTAAGAGCTTACGGCTTGTAAGTTAATCATTTTTCTACATCTGGTGGCATCAAATAGTTCGTTTTAAGTAAATGAGTTTAAAAAAAACTTATTTAGGCTTAAGTAAAACCTTGCGAACATGTATAAGGACGTTAAGAAATATTATCGCCAGTAATCCCTTTACTATTATCTTCCTGAGTCCATTATAGGTTTTTCTCTAACAAATTTGTAAAGTATTTCGGTGAGATTTTCGTCTTTTCCAACCTTTAAATGTAAGGAAATATTTCGTCTATATAAATCAACCCTTCATTTTAACTTTAATATCTTCTTGAATTATTTCTATATAGCTGGAGTCTAGTTCCTAAACTTAATATAATCGAATAAAGATTTAACGCTTGTATTATAATCTTTGTAGCAAATTTTAAGGATAAAGTAGACGACGTAGTTAATAAGGTAGTCGGGAGTGGAGTCTTTGTCGACTTTTTTAATCCAAAGGTCGTTATCGAAATTCTTAGTAAAAGTAGTTCTGAGGGCTTTAATTAACTCCTTTCTAATGGGGCCGGTGATAGTATCAGATCCTATACACTTTAAAGCTACAGTAACGAAGATTAAAAGGTATAGGGGGTAAAAGAATGGTGTAAAGATATTGGATATAAGTTTACCGTCAAAATTGGTATAAATTAAAGGTTGCAAGACTTAGTTGTTTCCACGAGTTGTAGTAATAATACCAGCAATATTAGTTACTATAAAAGTACTAACTTAATCGTTTGAAAACTTTCCGGTTTAATAATATTTAAAACTTCTAGACGGTTAATCTTAACGCTTTTTCTTTCAAAGTGATCCAGTGAAGGTTTCTTAGTATTTACGATAATAGCAATAATGTTACCACTTTCAAGTATGTATAAACAGCAGACGCGCTTGAAAAATCTTCCTTTTAACTACCTATTAACATCATACGTAGCTTCAAGACCCTTCGCAAAAATCTTCCCTCTACCTTACGAAATTGTAAAACGAAAATTGAAAACAACTTCTTCTTCTACATAACCAATATATTCTTAACCTAATAAGCACTAATTAGTATTTATAGGCCTTTATTGTTATAAAGAAGTCGATTCGAATCACTGTAGTCGAATTAAATGGTGCTGCATTAATGTTGATTAGGATGTGCAATTTCTAGGTTTAGCAGACCACTAGCTGGTCTGCACACTAATTTGTATCTATAAACGCTTTTGCCTGTGCCACACTTTGAAGTGGGAACCTACTTCACTGCACTTGCAGTGCAGCCTGTTCAAATACCACAAACTAAATTCAATTTGCAGTATATACAATCAACTTTACTGCAAGTAAAGTTGACTTGACTGTACTGCATTCGACTGCTATTCCAACATAATCACCAAATATTAACAACTATATTCTCTTAATAATCATTTTGTGCAACCCCCTATAATAAGATGGTTTGATACGAATAACTTATAATTAGTAAATCGTTGGTTTATTACAAACATTTTGGCTTTAATAATTCTCAATTCGATAACTACGGACGGTTTTAGTAACGTAATATAACTTTGAAATCAATATTAAAACTCGTAATTTACACCAAATATTTAACTTTGACCGGGAATCTCTAGACATTTTCTTTAATCGTTAATAAAAATATTACATATAACGGGTCATTTGTTACATCTTAATCCTATAATTTCTTCAAAATTTCTAGCTTGAAAACTAGGTAATCATTCAACGTTAATAAAGTTGGCGACATGGGAATGGGTTGCGCACATTACATTATTATAACCATTCATATATTATTATCCTTTAGTGTGACTTTTCAACATAATTCATTATCATTTCATAACTAAATTATGAATAAGAAAATTTTATTAATATAATCCACTGAAATATATTTTCTTTTAATATATGAGTTTGTCGCTACAGTAATTAATATAACTGTAGAAATTAGTTGAAAGACCTAAACATAACGTTCTTTAACTTCGGGTTTATCCTGAAATTTACGGATAAAGATATTAAAGCGTATATTCTAGGCTTTATGTCGGTAATGTAAGTAATAATAAACGAGTAAAAGAGTTTCAGCTTAATGTGCTTAACGTTCTAAGATTAAAAGAGGTAAAGAAAATTACTCTCTTCAACTATAATTCTTTAAAATAATACATAGGGTACAAAAATTACGTATTTCTAATAACTATTTCTTCATGTGAAATATTATCCGCAAAAATTCCTTATTTTAATTGATATGATTACGTTTCGCATCCTATAGTGGTACGAAATGGTTAATAACTGGCTTAAACATACCGTTTAGGTACTTTTGCAAAAGCCAAACTTTTAAAACTATCTCCGAATAATTGGTTTTCACTATCTTTAACTGGTTGAAGTCCTGATATATTAAAAATAAGGTCGTAATAAAAGCTTATTTTAACATTGAAAAAGCTTTTTTTTTCGCGATTCGTTTAAGTTTACTGGGTTTTTTATTACGTCAATTCAATTAAACAATAAGTTTATTCGGAAGATTTGTTAATAAAGTTTCAATAAAAATTCGTAAACGTTGAAAAAAAATCAATTTCTTAAATGATACGGAGTGAATTTTATTCGCAGACGACATATATTTTCTCGGAATTGATCCGGATACCTATATCCGCCGTTATGATAAGGCTAAGGTATTTCAACTCCTTTACTACAACATTGTATTTCTTTAAATCTAGATTCAATTTAGTTTTGTGTAAACGTTTGAAACCTTGTTAATATTCGTTATATATTTATATTTCAACCTGAACGAAATACAACACATGTTGTTCAAGTAAACTGTAAGAAAATCATTAGTATATTCGACGTTATGTAATTTATATAATATTAGAAAGTTATTAAAGTCCCCACTGATTTCAAGGATATGACTAACTATTTAAGTATACCTTTATTTTGGGGTTTATAATACTTAACAGTTATTTTGGGGTTTATAATACTTAATATCCTATATGGGTCTTTTTATTTTCCCGGCTTCCATTACATGAGGACTTTACTTTATAACGGCAATACAAATACGTTGATTATTAAAGGGACGTTTTTGATATTAAGGGCGTTATTAATCTGACGGTGTGCCGATTCTCTTTATAATTCTCTTAAAGCTTTGTTATAGACCGTAACAAGCTTATAATTACTTTCCGAAGGCGGATATTCACTCATTAGGCGTGGGTACGTTTTAAAAACTAGGAACGTTAACACTAAATCGTTAAAGTCCATAATATCGTTTAAACCTTTCAATGCCATTTGTAAATAAGCCTCCAAATACTTAAAGCTTTTAATCTTTAACGTAAAAATATTGTACGTTCGGAGAGGTAAAGCGTGTAACTTTTTAACCTTCCCAATACTTTAGTAGGCTTTTATAAGTACGTATTTCTACTAAATACCTATTATCTTGGCATCTGTTTGAAATTCCACCGTAACAAAATTTGTACCAGTATCATGGATGATAACGTTAAGTAGACCCAAGTTCGTATTAATCTACAGAATCCTTAACGTTTCCCATATATTCTTTGTCAAAAGGGATTTTAGAAATTTGGTCCCGTCAAAAAGGTTTCGGAATTAACAATGTAAAAAATAAGTTTTTATTCAAATGAAATATATTAATGAAAATCTCGCAATTGAAATCTCTATCGGTTTTTATTATAAATTTCAATCTTCACCAGACTTAGATATATGGTTATTAGTGATGTCAAAGCCTTTTAATAGATTTTAGGGCAAAGTATTCAATATCGGTATACCCTACAAACTTTAGGACTTTATATAGCTTATTAAAGGCTAGGTGGTTAAAACTTCGGTGTAGTTAACGTATCTTCAGCTCCATTAGGTTTAATACTACTGTTTCTGAGCCTTAAAGGTAAAACTATAGATACCCTTATTTAAAGGCGAGTAAAAACCTTCGGTCGTTTTTAACTAATTAGTTTACATTAACGTCGACATTTTATGACACAAGCATGTTGGCAGGTCAGGAAACAGGCCAGCATGCAGCTGAGCTACCGAGAGCCTGAAGTCCAACACATCAGGCGGTGAACATTTCTTTGTCAGCACCAGACTAGGCAATCCTCCAGGGTTAGGGTTATCTAGATCACAAGTGCTCACTGAGCCTCAGTGAGCACTAGTGAGCCTCAGTAATGAAGATGGTATGAAGGCCATAGGATATAAGGACACGGTCAGCACCACATAGATAGTATTTCCTTTATAGCTCTTCAGTTGTCAATCTAAGTATTCAGTCTACATATCTGAATGGCCTAACGGCTAATGATCATCCTACATTACGAATACACATCTTCTTGATATTGCACCTTTGTTACCTCTACTACCTTACTGTTAACATAAACCTTCTAATACCTTCTATTTACTCACGGGTATTTAGTGTGATCATTATGCAACATTAACGCTGAGAGACTTTATATCGTTTAAGCAGAGAAGAAAAAGGGTAGGAGACTTAAGGATATAAAATTTAATTACTCATATAATAGTTTAAATTACCGTTGTCCCCAGTAACGATAATTATTCGCCTAGTTTAAAGTTAACTTTATCTTTGCCAATATCGTAACGATTAATCTTAATAATTATAGTGCTTATTCTCCACAATGCTAAGTACTACGAATGACCTCCTATAAAGTTTTACTATCCCTATATTTAGCATAATACCTTAAAACGTATGTGTTGCGTAACGATCTCAAAAGTTAAATGTATGTAAAGGTTTAGGGGCTTATTTAGGGTAAAGGTAAGGATCTTTACTACCCAAACAGTATAGGAAGGCGTAATCAGCTAGTTATTAGGCCGCATAAAGAGTAGTATTTTCTTCGTATTACTTTATTTGTTTGGAGGCGTCAATTCTGTTAATTAGCTCGTAACCTTTAAAGTCTGCGATTCAATCCAAGTAATTCTATTTAAAATCAGTAAATTATTGGACGTGATATATTGCTTTTCTGTTGTTATTCTCGGGAAAAGAGTGTCGAGTTAAACAATCGCTAAACTTTCAACAGATATAATATCTTTTACCCTTATTACAACGATAGTATTAACGGTTAACAGGTCCGCTTGAAGCTAATCCTTGTTGGAATTAACGTAGTTGTTGCCTTTAGTTTAAGACTGGAGGGTTAAGCCTTAGTATATATAGGCGCCCGTATTTAAGATAGCCGTAATGAATGACCGTAAGGTTTTCTTTATCCACGTTAAGGAAGTTTCCGCCTAGGAAATATATACTAAGCGAGTTTAGTGTACGTGTTTTTACGGTAGTAAGCGAGGAATGAAACTGGTTAAAGAAGCCTTCGCAAGTGATATTTAGGCGTTAATTGCTAGTTGTACCTGTTTAGGAAATGTGGTTTCGCCAGCGTAGGCTTTCTCCATTACTTTTTGGCATAACATTAGCTTATTAATCATCTAATTAAGCATATATATTGATGTTTTCTCCTCTTTCTTTTTAGCTTTTATCGTTGCTCACCTTGTAGTAGCCAAGTTTGTATGGTATTACGTAAGGTGGACGTCGTATTAAAATTGGCCCTTTATACTATCATAGACTTCGCAAAACATATTGTCTTAGGCTAGGAAGGTTAGGTAGTAATCCTTGGCATATTCTATAAGGATTCCAGAAAATAATAAGTAAAAACAAAAGAGTAAAACCTTTATTTACTTATAAATGTTTAGAAAAGATATTATCTTAGTGATAAAGAAGTTGTAAAGCTCTTTAATAATTAACTGTTAGTATACTGGACTTGATTGTATTATACTTTTTTATATAGTCTTAGATTTTGTTAAAATTCATAAAGAGTTTGTAATTAATATTAACCATTTGGATAGGTTTTGGAAGAAGATTACAATAGTTATCCCAGCTTTAAATGGTATTTCCTAAAAATTTAAGCTTTAAAGTTGTCGAGATACGGTATTAGAGGTAATTACTAGTCGCTTAAACCGAGGGGTAAAGTTCTGTGGTAGGACCTGTGGTGGGCTCTCGCACGTGGGTAAATCTAAAGGGAGAAGGTTTTTAAAGAGCTTGGCGGTTTGATTACTAAGGAGTAATAGGTACTTAAAGGTTTTGGAAGGCCTAACGATTTTACTTAATGAGCTAGTGTAAAGTGCCAACGTTAATACCTCTAACCGCGTTGGCTGCCATTGCTTCACGTGCTTTATCGCTATTATGGGCGTACTACGCGTTGTTACGTAGGGGTACTAAATTACCGAACAGGTTAACAGATTCCTTATCAGCATAACGTAAAAAGGCTTAACTTAGCTAAAGATACATTAAAGGTCCCCTAAGACGTATACATAGGCGTTACAACTCAATACTTTTTCCGTTTCCTTAAAGTTCTTATAGATCAGGGTTTTAAGGATAATCTTCTTATTAAGCCAGTTTTAAAAAAAAGTTTCCGCCAGTCCCACCGGAGTTTTCTTAAAAATTTAGATACCGCGCCGTATAACCTCCTTATTTAGCTTAGCCTTAACCGAACACTAAATCATCTTTCATATGTCAAGAGTCTAATGGTTAAAGAATTCGCGAAAGTCTTAGAAAACGCGAGCGCCGCGGCTATAGTCGTTACCGAAATCCGTTTCGATAATGTATTAGCCGATGTAATTAGTCAATTATGCTCCAGTTAAAGTTTCGTTAATATCCGTAATCCAAAATTATGAGTCGTAGTAATTGACAAATGAAATTTCGACACCTTTAACTTTTTTTATATATTCCTAAGTTAAAGCTATCTTGGTGGTTTGTAAAAAATGTATAAGGGTATAGGGGCGAGGGACTTGGTAGTCTTGGGAGTAGAGACTTAATGTTTTGGCGTAAAGTCGTGTGTAAAGTTGGCGACTCGGTAACTTAGCGTAAATTGATGTTTCTATTTAAAACAACGATCTTAATGAATTACTTGGCGTAAACGAGTAAAAAGATTAAAGTAGAGCAAAGGTTTAATGTGAAGGGTAAGGTCGAAAATCGTGATTAGTGGTAAAGAGAAAATGTTATTTGCTATGGTTGTTTAGCGTAGAGACTGAGTCATTTTTCTATAGTAGTAACACCCGTAGTAGTACTAACTTAGCCGTTTGCCAACTTACTGAACTTTGAAACTTCTGACAGTCAGTCTCAACGTCTTTAAAAAGATTTGTAAAGATTTCTTGGTGTTTTCGATAGCGAAACCGTTGCTACCTCTAAGCTGACATGAAAACAGACGCAGCCTAGAAGTTTTTTCTACTTACTGTTGTGAAAACCGATGCAGCAGTAGAGGCCTTTCGCAAGAATCTTTCCTTTAACCCAGCGGTTGTTTAACTTAGAGCGTAACCGGAAAGTAGCTTTTTCTTTTACTTGGTCAATTTGTGCCTAACCTAATAAGCACTAATCACTGTTGGTAGGTCTTAGACGTTACAACGTTCTCAATTCGATTAGTCTTCGAAGTAATACTAGTATTGCGTGGTCAGATGATAGATGTATTGTTCTAGGTTTGGCAGACCGCTAGCCGGTCTGCACTGTAATTTGTATGGCCAACTGCTTGGCCCGTGCCCTTGAGTGAAGTGCAGCATACTGCACTCGACTTATACCCAATGCGGTAAGCCTCCACAAAGCAATACACTTGCAGTAAGATCAACTTTACTTGCAGTAAAGTTTACCTACTGCACTGCATGCAATACTATTCCAACAAATACGTTAATAATCCCGGCTTTCCTTGTCGCTACCCCTCATACTGCTGCTATTAACTATGCCGGCTTTCCCCTTCCCCCTTGAACCCCCTTTCCTTATCCCTCTAACCCTTCGACGGAAAAATAAAAGGGTTTTAAGGTTATAAACCTTACCCTTTCCCTGCGGATAAAAACCCTATTATCTGTAAAAACCCCCCCCCCCCCCTTCCCTTTCTAGCCACTGTAAATGTAGCTTAATGGTGTTATAGTACTTTACTTATTACTAATCCTCTCCGTATATCATAAGGTATTAATATCCCTATAAACGAGGTAACGAAAGCTAATTTAGTACGCCGCTGTAATGATCACACTAAATACCCGTAAGTAAATAGAAGGTGTCAGGGGGTTTGTGTTAGCAGTAAGATAGCAGAGGTAATAAAGGTGTAATATCAGAAGATGTTTGTTCGTGCTGTAGAATAATCACTAGCCGTTAGGCTATTCAGGTGTATAGACTGAATACTTATATTGACAACTGAAGAGCTATGAAGGAAATACTATCTATGTGGTGCTGATCGTGTCCTTATATCCCTATCCTTCATACTGTCTTCAGTACTGGACCGCTGGAGTCGTTGTCGGTCCCATCGGTCCTCCTCTGTCCGGGGTTGCTGACATAAGAGAAGTTCCCCGCCTGATTCTAAACTTCAGGCTTTCTAGTGGTGCAGTGTTGCATACTGACCTGCTTCCTGGCCCAACCTCTGTCTAGGTTATAACAGCCGCCTCAAGTTACAGCTCGTTAAGGTACGCCATAAAGCTTTTTTAACGCGTAAAATATTAAAACCACGTATTTGGGTCCGTAACCCCAGGATATTAATAAATACACCTTACATACTGTATATTACATCTGCGGCCGCAGGCAAGTTTATTAGCGATTATTATTAAAACTGGGTCGGTTAACTCTTTATTACCATTGCAAACGAATCGATAGCGGATACGCTTTTCTTTTAGGTAATATTAGGGCGGTAAGTAGAAACCCTATTATGCATTCATCGTTTCCACAGTAAATTAAATTCGAACTTGTGATTCTAACCATAAATAAAATATTTTACTTACAAAAATATACTGTTTAAAATGATTTTAGAAGTCATAAATTTAGGGAATAATCAAAATAACCTGATACTAATTAGTAATAAATATCAACCGGCAGACTAAAAAAACGGCAATCGTGATTTCCGCCTAAAAGTAAGGCTTAATTATATACTACGTAGGGAAATTAGATAACGTTATCTCGCGTCGCAATAAAAAAAGGTAAAATTCCCTCGGCGTTTGTACCTAAGGGTATACAGTCTAAGGCGCTGAGCCACACCTCCAGTGACGTCAATAATGGCGTCGATGGTGGCGATAGCGGTAGCTCTAGTAGCAAGGGGGATAGCAGCGAGAAGGAGGATGGTAAAAACACGATACCGCCCATTCTCTCTTCTTTCGGCAACAATTAGCTGCTTATTTCTACTGGGGCCGACGCGACCGGCTATAATATAATTTGATAAAACATAATACAATTTTTTGGAAGAAAAATATCGCAAAGTAAGTAACAAATAAGGAGTAAAAACTTATTTAATAAAATCGTAAATAGTGAAACAAAAGTGATAATATATAAAAAGCGATACACATAGTAAATTGAAATAGAGAAAAGTCTGTAAAAGAAGTATAAATAGATTATTAGAACCTCCATAAAAAGCGTAGAGCGGTGTAAATAGCGGATTCGAACCGCGATAAAATTCTAAAAACAGTATAAATGAATATTCTTAACCGCGACAAAATGAAAAAAGTAATTGAAGTTGTTTAAGTGTAGTAATTTTGTAGAACCTTTCCAGTAACATTAACTAAAACTATACTAAGTGAAACCATCATTTTTAACGTTTTATTTAGGGCTCCATTAGTAATTATATCTGTTAAGTTTGACTTTCCGTTAATTTACCTTATCTCATCAATTTCGCGGCGTTTATACAAATCAAATAGTAATGTATTATCGATTATTAAACGTTTTTCACTTGTAATACCTAGTTTAATAACGTATTTATAAAGGAAGAAAAAGTTAATATAGACGATTGAAAAAGTGGTTTTGAATGAGGGTTTAAAACAATTATTCGGACCGTTATTGTTATCTTAATATCGTAATCGAAGCCCCTATTTTTATCGCAAATATTTAAGGTTAAAACGCTTTGTATAACCCGTTTACACTTCCTTAAATTTTAGTAAATAATATTTTCACAAATGGTGGATCAGTTTCAAATTGGTATCTTATTATCAAAAACGAAAGCGAATACAATTTACGACTTATGAATTGTATCATTATCCAAAAACCTGTTAATAAAACTTGAAAGCTTGATAATAAATATATTAAATAGCTTAAATTTCAAATCTTGTTTTAAATTATGTATTTACCATGCAAAACGCTTGTTCAACGCCTCAGATACGTTATCTCAAGGGTCGGTTTAGCATTAAGCTGCGAACAAAAGGTTAAATACCGCCTTCGACTGTATTATCAAGGCGACTTAAGCTCCGCACACATGCTAACGCCTGTATTAGTCGGCTTATTTCACGTTATCCAGATAAACAAAGGTAACTTTATCCAATTACTCCTTTTGTAAAGATTACCGTTCGGAAAAGTAATCGTTATACTTTTAAAGTCGATTATATGGTCTTCCATTAGGTACGTTTTGGGTCTTACTTTTAGGCTAACCTTCAAAAGATTCATCTTTTCAATTGCGGAAAACGACGCATTACATAACGTTAACATGTCATCCTTGTGTATACCTATAAGTACAAAACCTTCAAAACGTGCTATCGAAACTAATAGGTGCGGGTTGAACATAGAACTAGCTATTTTGAACCGTTCTTTATAATACCTTTGATTAGTATTATATCAGTATACACTAACCTTAACGAATCCGTAAAGCGGTTTTATAATACATAAATTCGTCCCGGGTAAATTGTATTTTTGGTGGTTCGTAGGTATATAGTCGTAAATACGCCGTTTAAACCGCTCCTCCAATTATATATTAGGCTGTATAATATTACGAAGTTTAATATAAAAGCTATAAGAAGTATCAAGAAAGGTGGAAAATACGAAAATTAAACGATAGCTTTCCTTTTATAAAGTAGGCGACTAGGTTATAATATCATTTTTATCCTTTTTATTAGACATTTTGATTATAAGGCGGCTATTTTATAAGATTTGACGGCTTTATCTTTTACCTTATAGACTAAGCGTATTGGAAAAAATCTGTAAACGTTGTAAATCATTAATTCAAATGTGTTAAAGTGAAAAACGCCTTATTCGATCAAAGTCGAGATTTTCTTTTAGTTAGATTACTTTAACAGTGTATCTGGAGAAGTAATAATACCTTTTAAGCGTAATTTTAAATTTAGCTTATGGTCCGCCGTTTCTTTTCATATAATAAAGGAGTTCGTAACGAAGTCTTTAGAGTATATTTTGTTTTGGAAGCTAAGTGGGCGCCCTTGTCGATGCGGTGTTGGTTTCGTTAATATGGGCGAGCCGGTTTCTCATGGTGGTAGGTATCTGAACGTGGTATCCGGAGGATATATGGAGCTCGAAGGCGATTTGAATTAATTATTTTAAGAGTAGTTTTATCGGTATTATTAGATGAATTGCGACTGCGAGCCGTTTTTTTAAACCCTTTCCCTTTTATATTCATAAATCAATGTTCAGTGGAAATAATTCGCATCACGTGAAAATTTCATAAATATATCGTAGTCTTTAAATCCGTTAATAATTTAAGGTAAAATCTATCTTTCTTTCGTTTTCTAAGTTAGGACTTCAGTTATAATGGCAAGTTTAAAACTCTAGTTTTACGCGAGTCGTTTCTTATAGTTGGAGATTTTAAGATATCATTTTTCACTCGTTAGAAAAGAAATACTAACATAGATTTTTTCATAAAATTCGCTCGTTTAATTGTAACTGGCGATAATGTTAAATATGTATAGACTTTAGGGTAAATACAGAAAATGAGGAGTTTTGGAATAAGCCTATTCGGGCCGGATATATTATTTACAGCGTTAACCATTATTTATGATATTGATTCCTTAGAACTGTTTCCTCCTAATTACTTGAATCGTACCATATATATTTTTAAATAGTTTATATTATCATTTACCCTTTCTGATATCCTATAATGCTTTTACCAATATCTACTTATATTTAATGCCGGCGATTTTAACTTTAGTACGCCATTCGATAGAGTTGAAGGTTTTACCCATATCGTATGTAATTCAATTAAAAAGTTGCGAGTAAATGTTCAACTAAAAAAATACCAATTTAATTCTAGTAATTTTTAACGAAAGTGTTTCGCGTAAATGTTACGACTTAAAATTGTATTTCTTCGTCAATGGTATATAATATTAATTGTTCGTTAAGGTATATTATATTTACAATTACCTTGTAGTTAAATTCTACATCATATTCAAGGCGTAATTGAAATCACTGTATGGCTTGTAAGTATAGCTAACACTTGTGGTCAAACTTTTCGATAGCTTTTAACATTCTTTTCCCTACATCAATGTACCTTACAACGTGAAGCAGCTGTAAAAGGCACTTTGGAATAATTTATTCGAACCGGCGGAATAACATCCTTAGTTTAGGCTACGTTAGGAGAAAAATTTGAATAATACGTGTTTCAGTGAAAAACTATATGTATTCAAATTCAAAGAGAAGCAATACTGACCTACTATTCGAAACGTTGGTAAATACATCAATCTCATCCAGAAACTTAATTTAAAATTCATTTATATTGGCTGACGATAACAGTAATAACGGTTTTACGTGTATCACATAAATCTTAACCGATTGGATTCGCGTATTGACAATGATTATGTTTAACGATGACGTTTTGCCTTTGCAAAATAAAACTTTCCGGTATTCTCCTATTCGTTTAAGATAAAACTTTGTAAATTTCGCCGCGAACACGTCGAATTACCATATTCTAGCGGTTAATATTTTCATTCCACTGGTATTTGATATAATACACTAAAACCAGATACGGTACTTAGCAGAAAATTTGAATTATGATGCCATACAGGCTTTTATGATTTTTCTTTCGTAAGATAAGCCTGAAATATAAAAGAATAAGGTATTTTAAAAACCTATAAAGATTTGCTAATGAGCTTTCTTATTCTATACTATTAAGTAAGTGTTATTCCCTATAAAGTCTCTCTATTTAAAAGTATACTCGTAAAAATAGGCGTTAAACTTATGTTTTACACTTTCGTAATTGTTCAGATATGTTACAAAGTTATCTTCTGTCTAATTTTTCAGTAGGTAATCAACCTAAATTTAGCGTTTAATCCGAATTTTGTCGTGTTCTAGGTGATTAGTAGACTAATAGCTGACCTTATCTCATATAATAAAACGTTTTTCAAAACATATAAAGCTTTGTATAATTTTTCATAGATATTATTATATACGTAATAATTTTCATATTTAGCTATAAAGTAGTTTTCATTAATAGCTGCTTTATCTTTTTTTTCGTGTTTTTTTTCCTTTTGATGCTTTTCGTTCTGGTAATCGTTTTTAATACGTTTGTTTTGCTTCGGGTGTACTTTAAATCGTTGGTCTAAAACAGAGTAAATCGTTTCAGCAAGGTTAATTTTGGTGATTTAATCTTTAACTTTAATCCTCCCGGCCACAAATATTATTTCTAAGCTTACTTATCGGCGTATCAAAGTTTCAAACAATATTCTAAAGCTCGTGCAAAAAGCCTCCAAGTCTTTTTCTAGCTTAAATAAGGCAAGGTTAAAGTTGAGGTTTCTTAAGCATACTTTTATGATTACTCGAATAAATAATTTTTCTTCCTTATATTTAGGTTTAAAGGCCGCCTAAAATTTCTAAAACTTCACTGATAAGGCGTTACACACTTCTAATAGTATTTTATCAACATTTTACGTTAATGTTTCACGTTTTTCCAAATGAAATTAATCTAGTTTTTGTCGTAAAATTTATAGTTTATTTCCATATCCAAATAGAATTTTAAACGGTAACAATACTCCGTAAATACATCCACTTGCGTAAATTGATACATATATCACGTTTTAGCTTACCTAAACAATATACCTGGTAAAACAATATGAAATTGTAATTTTTAATATCCAGTTTTTTACACATTTTTAGTATTATACGTATCTTATTTTGGAGGACGTCGTACGGCTCGCCACTATATTTCCTCTCCTCATTCTATAACCTGGCGGAATTAGGGAGTTCCATGAGGTTATTATCATTAGTGGGAAAACAATATAGTAAAAGGTTTTGGTATAGGTCGTAATGACAAAATATTAGTCTATAAGGATTGTATTATCGTTTTACACTACTTATTATATTTCCGGGTGAACCGTTTTTCTTATACGGGCCGCTCCCATTTCAACAAAGCAAATTACCTTCTATACCTAGGAAGTGGTTTTATCTCTATCTCTATTTAAAAGTGTGTTTTGAAAAATATTCGCATTCAACCCGAGTTCTAAATAATCTATTTAGCCCTTCCTTCTCTTCTATTAATTCCTCCAACTCAATCTACACTTCATGGTATACATTTAACCTATCTAAACGCTTTACTTTCTGCATTTGCGGATTATTTTCTCGGTTTTTATCCTTTATTTTCAAAATCGGGTTTTGGTGTTTTTCCAACCAGTATTCATCTACAAGTATCACGTCTATTACTTTATCGTTGTTTTATTTTGGAATTGAAATAAGCCTCGCCGTCGCCGAGAATTCCTCTAAAAAACAACTATTATTATCACCGATTATATTAATACCTTCAATCCATATTTTTTCTGCGTAGTATTCTTAGAACTATACCGTATACCATAAGCTATATTTCCGGCGTTTAATACGTAAAATTTTCCCTAGGATTATTGAATAAAGAGTGTCCTTTAATATTGACGTTACATTAGTTACAAATTATATTTATAATATATATATTCGCCTTAAAAAGGTTCATATTTTCCATTCAAGCTTCGATTTTACAATCTCATAAATTAAGGTTTAGATTTTTGATAATGATTTAATGAAATAATTCGTTTTTAAACAAATAATATAAATATTCGCTAGCTTTATCCAGGGTTTTTAGTACTAAAGCTATAATTACAAAAGTGTCAAAGATATTCAAGCAGATGGGAAGCTGATTTATATGTATATCAAAAACTTTGAAGCGGTATAAAGTGAAATTTTGCGTAGTGCATAGGTTTTAAGTGCGCTTGAAATATAATGATTAAAGGGGTTCGATTTAAGTAACTGTATATAATACGTAGAATGAAAGCAAATAAAATATAGTAAAGTGTATAAAGTAAGGCATCTAACTCTATCTAAAGCAAACAAATTTTAAATAAAATACGAATAGGACGTAACTACAAGCTAGTTAGGTATTCGAAACGAGCTTTTGAGTGTTATATAGGCGTTATAATAGCCAAGCAGCTAGCAAACTTAAACTTCGCAAGTAATATACTTAAATACGCAGTATAATAGGAAAGGAGAACGGGGGAAAGCGAACCGGGGAAAAATAGGAACGGGGAAAAATAAATTTCTGAAGGCATATATATGTAAAAATTAAGGTATTAAGTAGGTAAGGCTTAATGTACGTATTCGATTTACGGTATATATTTGGTAAGCGGTTCTGATATCGCATTTTAGCCGTATTTAAGATTTGTAAGCGGTGTGGATACTGTATTTTTTCCTCTTCCGAAGTTTTAAAGCGGTTTAGATATAATGTTTAAATTGAAAAAATTTTAACGAAAATTTCCAGAATATATTAGTTTTGAATTACGTAGCCCAATACGTAATAAGACACTCTTTGAAAAGTACCCGGGTACATCCAAAACGTCAAAACGAGTTAAAAAAATAGCATAACGGGGCTTGAAGTAAACAAAACACTAACCAAATTAGTAATATCGCACTAAAATTATCATTTTTAAAGTTACTTCAGGTTTTACAATTTTTTTACTATTTTTATTTCAAAAAAGTTCCCGCGTATTTCTATATTACTATATAATTATTATAACCGTAGTGTTAAAGGAAGGATAAATAGAATCGCTACAACATCTCACTATAGGTATTTAACTTAGGTTTATCGTTTCTTTTCTAGGTTGTCTTTAGTTGATCGAGTGGGCTAATAATTAATATTGGTAAGGTTTATATTAAATTGGGTACGTTGAATAATAATCATAAAAATTAGTATTTGTATTGAAGTAATAAAATAGATTAAAGGGGGAAAAGGCATCCGGAAAGTGCACGTTGTAGGTAAAAAGTTATAACCTTTCACTCAGGTAATGGCACTTTATCATACACTTTGCCAATATCCCTTCTAGGCAGTGGCACTTTACTGTGCACTCTATAAATGTCATTTCCAGGCAGTAGAACGCTATCATACAATTTTCAAATGCCATTTTTAGGCAGTGGCACGCTATTATATACTTGGCAGGAATGCACCTTGTAGAGTGGTACGTTACCGTGTACTCTTGCAAAAGTGCAATCTGCAGTGTGACCGCTTACTAACTATAGAGATATATGGTAATATCTGCAATACTTATAAGGTGCTTAACAACTATTGTTTATTATACCATTCGAAATCCACAAGCTTAACCTTGTGAACGAACTGGCGATTTTTTAACATAACAATATGATTAATATGTTAAACGCTAACAGTAATAAATTTATTCTAAATATACAACGAAATTAAAAGGCAAAAAAAAATGATATTTAACAGTTTAAAACCAATGGAAAATACCCTTTTCAATTGATAAAGTATAGATTTTGAGAATATATAATGTATATAAGTCTTTATTAATTGAAAGTAATCCTATTAATTTGACTAGGACCCTATTTATATAATAAGAGTAGTTAAATCTTTTTAATATAATTGACTAATTTACGTACGTAATATATTCTCTCGTATTTACCGGCTTTATAATCAACCGTAATAACTTGCTTAAATATTGTAATGTAACATATTAATAGGTAAAAACAAGTATATCGGTCTTTCTTATTCTACAGTTTATCCGTTTCTAATATAAATTCCGTCGTTTCATACGTCGCTTTCAGAATGAAAATAAAAATATATGATTAGTTTATTAGTGATATGTTGGGACGTCTTTAGGCGCATAAAAACTAATTCGAATAATCGTTAGACCGGTTTCGATTTAATCAATTTTAATAACAACCTAAGCAAAGTTGAACGTAAAAAGATGCTAAACGGCTGAGTTAAAAGCGGAGGTTTATTAACAGGTTAAGAGAAAGGATTATTACGATTATTTAAACGTAAACGAGATATAGGTTATAACGTTTTGAAAGAGAGACATATTGATTTCAGTCGGTGCTAAAGAGGTAAGGGGTGTATTTTTACAGGTAGAGAACTCGATATTTTCTAAAGGCTGATTCTTCTTAGTAACAATAAAATGTAACATAAAATGATTATTGTTTATTATCAATTCGTTTATTATAAGGCATAATATTTTAAAAGGTTTAAAAATGCTTTTATTGAATATTATGATTTAACTGACAAAGGTATACCAAGTAGGTCCCAAATATAATTAATAATGAAGGTATTAAAAAAACAAAATATATAATAGTTCTTTACATAGGACTTATGTATACGATTCATTACAAATCCTATTACGTAAAGTTTTTAAATCGCGCTCGGATTGCGCTCGAGCCGGATTCTATACCACACCCAAGCCGGGTGTTGTAATGCGCTCGAGCCGGATACTGCACCACACCCGAGCCGGATGTTGTACATGTACATTCCGTTACGTTAAAAGCCACGTAGTCTATAAACTCAATAGCTAGTAGCTTGCGTCTATAACACAAATTATAACCTTTTAATACATTGTAAACTTTTGAAACAAATAAATTTTGTATAACCCTTTCATTTTAGCAAACCATTGATAAACAAGATTTTCTATAAAAAAGGTTTATATTCTTTACGATTCATCCTTGTTCACAATGATTATGAAGGACTATTTTGTAACAATGAGTCGGTGTAATTAATAAAGAATCATTTTGTGAATATGATTATTTAACAATCCTAAACTTCAAAGACAATATATAAAACTATTTATTTGAATTATACATCTACCACTTTAATTGCTTTTTTCAATCATTGTAATTTTCATTACTGTGTTTCTAAATTTAAACCATAACTATTACGTTATAGGATATATTTTGCTAGCATATAACTACAATATAATTGTTACTGATGGAGATACAGTCAATTGCAGTATCATTAAGTGACTGTATTAAATATAAGTTAACTATTTTGACTACAAGTGAATTTCAATTGAGTGCTTAATTTACTGTAGGGAATGGGCCAAGCTGTTGCCTATACAAACTAGTATATACATAGGCTAATGGTTTACCAAATATAAAATTGATTCATGACCAATTTCAATATAACGCACTTGTCACTTGAATTAAATACTGAAATTAATTAATTTATAACCATAAGTGCCTACAAATACTAATTCATGTTTATTAGATTAGGTACCAGTAATCTAGGTTAAAGAATATATTACTTTCTTTTTGTTACGATTTACAAAAAAGTTGTCATATAGTAGTCACTGCCCTAGTGGTTTCTAGGGATCTAGCCCTGATGATCAATATGTTTTTACAATGCTCCTACAATGCCCTAAAGCATGTATATACGGATTTGTAGAATTTCTATGTCACTTGACAAATTATATGATTAAGCTACACCATATTATACTAAATATATAGTAGTTTCATAGAAGGAGCTTCTTGTTCCTTTTTATCGAGGATTATAGATAGTATTCTAACACTTGAAACGATAGCTTTGATTGAATCGTTCAATATATAATATTTGATTTTTCTATTTGAGATGGTATCTTAATCGCTTTCAAGTAGTTACAGCTTATAATAATATTTTTTGATGATTTAAGTTTAAAAGTTTCCAATTTTGGAGTAGTTTCTCCATATACATATTTGAAACCAGTTCTAGGACACGTTAATAATGTCATAAAACCAATAAATTGTTTCATTAAAATAGGTTACCGTAACCTTTTGAACAAAGTTTATCGAGTAAAATCATATTATTTGCGAGTAGGTTATATGTACATAATAATATAACTATAACTTATTAACTATATTTATTCATATTACTTGGTAGTGGAAAGTCATTACCGGTATATTTACATTATTAATCGGTGTAACGTTTGTAACGTTTAACGAATAACCATGTGTTTGAATTAGAGTAATTAATATGTAATCCACATGAGAGACCAATGTTACAAACGATATTAATATAGTTTTCGCATTATTTTTCATTGGAAGACTCGTTAGCTTGCCCGATGATAATAATACTTCTGATTTTTTCGATTTTGATTATGAAACCAATATTTAATTTCACGAAATTAACTATAAATTGGTCAAAAATAAGAATTCTAACTAATCGGTAAAGTTTTTCAATATTGGATCAGGGTTTTCGGTATATGTATTTATAATAAATCGTAAACCATGTAGGAATTTAAAATACAATTCGTATAAGAAAGTATCATTTACATTTTTTTTTACAATTAAAGGAAAACCCCAAATCTATTATCAAATTTATTACTTTTACAGTAGCGATAATGGTAATAATCATCTTCATGCTTTTATACAGACGTTTTATACCATTATTATCACTTGAACGCGATATATACTATGATTACTCGGTTTGCTAATTAAAAATCATGTAATTATAAACATTTTTATGTTTTTTTTCAAGATTTGGTAGGCTTTATCAGCCGAAGTCGGCGACGTATTTGGAAATATGTTATTAATCTCGTTCTGTTAAAAAACGTTACGAATATTACCTTAATTTATACGTTACTTTTTTGTGATATATCTTAAAATATAATAAACAATTCGTTTGGATTCAACCTATTTATAAATGGTTCTACAACTTTTATATCCTATACAATGATTACAATTGCGGCTGAAGTTATATCGGTGATTGTTAATAGGTGTTTAGACGTTGCAATATTGTCGATTAGAATAGTAGTCGAAGTAATAGTAGTATTGTATAGTCAATTGATGCATATTATTTTTTCTAGGTTTGGCAGACCGCTGGCGAGTCTGAACGCTAATTTGTATGGTTAATTACTTGGGACATACCCTAATTTAACATATATACCTACTGTACTTAATTTAAAGTTTACTCAAAAAAATGTAGTCAACTTGCAGTTAGTATAAACAACTCATTAAAAGTAAAGTTAACTTAATTGTACAATAATTAACTTTTAGTTTAACACTGGCAGCTTCTTGTATTGTATGCTTATGTCAGTATGTCTAATCATTTACTTATAATAATCCCTAAAGTTCTTTTTTTGCTTTTTCAGCCGAACCCCTATCAATTACAGTCTGTGTTACACTCAACTTGACTTTAATTACAATCTTTCGTCCTAAATCTCCGAGTTCCGACTCTATCAACTGCTATACACACGTCTTTCATTACAAACTTGTGTATCAAACTTATCCGTAATAGTTAATCGAGTCCGCATTAGCAATAGCTTCGGTTTTTACTTTTTCGTAGTTTTCCAGTATACTAGGATACCCCTTTTCCCCATCTTAGGTGGCTTTTTAACATAGCTCTCAATACATATAGATAATATATTACTATCAATAAAAATTCAAGGTTTTATTTATTGTTGATCTCGTTACGACGTGGGTAGAGTTTACTTTACTATAAATTAATTTAAACTTCTTTAGTTCTCTGCTTTCGTAGGATTTCCAGAACGCTTTCATATTAAATATCAGGTGTTTTTTGTTGATTATTCCTAGCTTTGAAAGGTTTTAAAATAGATTCCTCGAGTCGAATTCGATAACGATCGAGATGGATAGAATTTTCGGTTACTCGGTAACGATATCAAGTGTTTCCTATATAGCTATACCTATATTAAAGCCGACTATCATGTTGTAGACTTCAATGACAAATACGTTTAGCGTTATACTTTTGTATTTAATAGAGTTCCAATAGATTAAGTTCGAAATAATTGAGAACAATTCAGTTAGTAATTTATTCTCATTTATTATGTGTTGTGCATGAGGAATCCAATTTGTTACAAAATATTAGTATTATTAACAAAGGATCCGTCTTTAAAGATCATACAATTGCTGCTCTATAAGTTCATAGACACCATATTAATCTCTCGGTCCAATTCTTAATCTACTAATTCAGCGTTGTATTCAATTGATAACAATCTCTATCGTTTGGGTTTTGCATTCATATTGTAAGTAATAAATATGACGATATTTTCGGTTGGTATAGGGTTGAAATATGTGTTATAGATTCGTTATTCCAAGTACTTGGAAGCTCTTTCTATGTCAATTTGGTTCATCTTAGCCAGGCCAACGCCTTAACTATTTTGGACAAAACTAAGGTATACGTTTAAATTGTCAACACCATGATTGCTGATTTACCATCCGTTAAAGTTTAGATGTTTGTCTTTAGCTAAAATAGAGATCGGCGTGCATTTCCAGAACTTTGAGTCCTTGATAGTGAGCTATTCCTATATTACAAAGCTAACAGTTTCGATGGAAAAAGTATTAACAGTTAATATACCCATTATACCATAGTTTTTAGCTTACGTAATCACTAGGCATAGGTTTTAGGTTGAGGATCTTATGCTTAGCTTGGACTTAAAGTGCGGTCGATAGGTAAAAAACCAATAGACACCTGCTTCAATCAGTACGTATAGTAGTTTAACTTATTGCATAACTGTTTGTTTGAGGTATTTGTTACGGAATTTTTGAGGTAAATTTAGTATGACGATCTTTTGTAAATTAACAGTTAATTATATATAAGTTCAAGTGATATTTAGCTATGAAGGGTAAACTTTACAACGGTGTTTTCCCGATAATCTACTATCAATACAACTAATAGATATTGGATTATCTTTTGAATTATTCTTGATTATGTGAGGATTCATTTTTTCCCTTTATTACCGTTTCCTCAAGCGATTGAACATGACTTTTCATACGGTTTCTCTGTGGTTTTGCTCTTGAATTCATGTATAATCCTTAATTTGAAGATTGTAACGTTAATATTGTAGAGGTTAAAGTCGAGTTTAGGTAAAAATTGTATAACTCCTCGTATAAAGAGTTTATTAATTTCTGTATTATTGCTTCCTTTAAAAGATTTTCCTAAGGTTTGGATGATTCTTTGTTCGTGGAGTTTGATAACTAAGTTTCAATTATAATTTTTTCCTTATTAATATAAGAAATCATATCAGTATGTCCTAATTTAAATTTTCAATTTTCAAATTTTCTTCTTCTTGGTGGTTAGCCTCGTCGTTACCGTTTTATTATCTTGTTGATTATGGGAAAGAGGGAATAGTATTGATTAATTCATCTTTTTAAAATTTTTTGTCGTTATCGTTATCGTTAATGTTATCATTAGTCGCTTTAAAAAATGGTTTCATTTGAGTTATGAAAAACTTCATCAGATTGTTAACGGTTTTAATAATTACTTTTAGGTTGGTAATACTTAAGATCTTAAATAAGCTATCATATTTACCTAGTTATCGCTACAAAAAAAAATTCAATTTATAATATAAAAGTTAGCACATTAATCGTCGTAAAACACTTTCTAACAATAAAGGTGTTATTGACTTAGCGTATGGCAAATTTCATCCGAAGATTCTTTAAGGTTTTACCGTACATCATAATCCTTTTAAGGTAATTTTTAATGGTAAAGATTTACGTGTTAGATGATGATATACCTTAAAGAACAGTAGTGTTATTCAGGCCCTTTACCGCTATTCGAAAACGTGCCTCCTGGTTTATAAAACTTCCAATTTTCAACTTAAAGATATTATACGTTTTGTAAAGTGGTGCGTATTCTCTTTCAATCTTTATAATACTTTGGTAGGCTTTAATAGGTATTAATCTACACTAAATACCCATTGTTTTAGTATTAACTTGCAATTCCGCTGTAATAAATTTGGTTATAACCTCGTAAACGATAATCATTTGCAGCCATTGGTACGTATGAATTCACAATAGTTTTGACTTTTTCCACGTGTTATTTGCCAATCGCGATTTAACGAATTGGACGCTGTTAAAAGAGGTTTCTGAGTCTATAACATAAAGAATAAATTTATTACTCATGTAAAAAACGTTAGATATGATCTTACAATTCAAAATTTTGTTGTTTTTAAAAGTAAAAGTAAATATTTCAAGTATTTATTGCGTAGGTTTGGTAATAGTGAAAACGCTTTTTTATAACCTTTGGGGTAGTGAATTCTACATCTTTATACCTCATGGATGAAATGATTTCGTACAAAGTATTGTAATGATCACACTAAATACCCGTGAGTATATAGAAGGTGTCAGGGGGTTTATGTTAGCACTAAGGTAGCAGAGGTAATAAAGGTGCAATATCAAGAAGATGTTTGTTCGTACTGTAGAATGATCACTAGTTGTTAGGCTATCCAGGTATGTAGACTGAATACTTAGATTGACAACTGAAGAGCTATGAAGGAAATACTATCTATGTGGTGATGGCCGTGTGCTTATATCCTATGGCCTTCATACTATCTTCAGTACTGGACCGCTGAAGTCGCTGGTCGCTTCCTGCGGTCCTATATAGTATCGACTGGACCGCTTTTCAGTCCTTGCGGTCCCAACCCCAACCCTGTGTCCTTACATAAGATATATCTCCGCTTGATGTGTTGGACATCAAGCTTCTAGCTGCTGGCCTATTTCATGGTCTGCAGTTGATCCTTGGATTATAACATGTACGACATTTTCATTACAGTATAGATATAAGATTTATAAACAAGGACTTTAATGAGTTAAATAAAAGGATTTATTAGTAATTGGATTACGTAGAAAGAGGAACTAACATGGTTTTTGTGGATTTGAAAAATGAAAAGTTAATAATTTTTACGGACGGGTTATTTGTTAATAATATTTACTTTATACCTCAAATAAGTGTTTTGATAATACTCGTTAACGAGGACAGGATTAAAGGGCAATTTACAATTACCGGAAACTCTTTGTACTGGATATCCTCTAAATATAAGCGTGTAATATTAAACATTTTGTTTTTAAAGGTTTATACTATAATAGCATGCTTTACTATTGGTATGGTAAATAAAGATATTAAGGATTATTAATAAGTAGTTAGGACTGCCTCTAATACATTTAACAGTATTTAATAACTTTCGAAGCCTTTACGAATCCTGATCTAAATTAAGTACCACCCATTAAAAAATTGAATAAAATATGTAATAACATTAAGGAAAGTATACGAAGCTCGAAAAATCGATAAGTTCTGGTAGATTAATATATTGATCACACTAAATACCCGTGAGTATATAGAAGGTGTCAGAGGGTTTATGTTATCAAGAAGATAGCAGAAGTGTTGAGTGAACAATATCGCAACCGTGCAAGTAATAATCAAAAGCTGTGTGGCTATTCAGATATATAGACTGAATACTTAGATTGACAACTGGAGAGCTATGAAGAAAATGCTATCTATGTGGTGATGATCTTGTCCTTTCATCCTATAGCCTTCATACCATCTTCAGTACTAGATAGTTTGGATTGCCTTGTTATCTTAGCGATCCATCGGCTAACGCTAACCCTGGGTTGCTTATATAAGAGATGTTCCCCGCTTGATGTGTTGGACATCAGGCTCTTAATGATGCAGCCGACCGCTAGCTTGTTTTATGACCTGCAGTTGGTTCTTAGGTCATAACAATTAATGGCAAAGATAACCCCGCTAACGTTATAACCAAGGCCACGCCTAATAGCGCCTTAGAAATTTTTGTAAATAACAATACGTTAACCGTACGAATCGAGAGCTACGTAGACCACCCGGCACGTGATATAAAGGAATAAAGTTACCTTAGTAAACTGAATGATTATCAGGATAATGATAGTAATAGCAGTAGTTTGAATTGCTGGTAAAAGATATATAATTTGTGGAATATGTGATACGTATAGGCCTATAGCAAAGGACTCATATACGTGAGTTGAGGAATGATAGCCTCGGAAGGGTGTAGTCAAGGGGTTACGAAGAGCCATAATTGAGGTTGTTTTCAGTATATATTAATTGAAGTTGATAGAGGCTTAGCTTATTATTGGCTTGTGGGTCAAAAAGGGATTTTATAGGTTGCTACTAATTGATGACAAGCTACGCTAGCGTTCAAGTATAAAACATAAAGCTGCTAATGTTGAAATAGCAGTCAAATATAGTATAGCTAAGTTAACTTTACTTATAGTAAAGTTGATTATATGTATTGCAAATTGACTGTAGTTTATAAGATTTGAATTGATTGCACTGAAAGTGCAATGCAGTAGGTGCTCATTTCAAAATAGGGCACAAGCCAAGGTGTTTAGCCATATAAATTAGTTTCTAAACCGGCTAGCGGTCTGCCAAACTCAGAACTTGCACATTTCAATCAACAGCATTATTGCAGCACCAGTTACTTCGTTCATAGTGATTCTAATCGACTACATTTCAACGATAAAAGCCTAGCAACAGATTATTCAAAATATGTACGTAATATAATAATACTAAACCTCCTCGTATCTTACAATAAAAACTCCTTTGGCCCTTTTTCATTTGAAATCGTTATTAATCCTACATTTTAGTCGACGTTATGATAGAGCTATATATTATCTATATTAACCCACGGTATTGAATGGTTTTTATAAATTGACTTTTCAAATACGTTGAATTGAAAGTAATGTAATTTATTATCCTAAACATGTGCTCGAAGCGCTTTTAGAATGTATAATGACAATTTCATAAGTTTCCCGAACTTATTATTAATATTCGCCACTTGAATGTGGTATAATTTTTTAAACGACTTTATGTTCCACGGTAAGAATTAAATCACTTTTGTCGATAATATACTATTTTTAAACAGACGTAGATACCTGTTATAACCCAAGGACCAACTGCAGGTCATGGAATAGGCCAGCGGTCTGCTGCGCTATTAGAAGCCTGATGTCCAACACATCAAGCCAGGGATCTCTCTTATGTAACGACCCAGGGTTAGGGTTGGGACCGCAAGGACCGAAGGTCGATCCAGTCGATATTACATTGGATCGCAGGAAGCGACCAGCGACTTCAGCGGTCCAGTACTGAAGATGGTATGAAGGCCATAGGATATAAGGACACGGTCATCACCACATAGATAGTATTTCCTTCATAGCTCTTCAGTTGTCAATCTAAGTATTCAGTCTACATATCTGAATAGCCTAGCGGCTAATGATCATCTTACAGCACAAACAAACATCTTCTTGATATTGCACCTTTCTTACCTCTGCTACCTTACTGCTAACATAAACCCCCTGACATCTTCTATTTACTCATGAGTATTTAGTGTGATCATTACAATACCGAACAAGAAAATTAAAATGTTTAAAAATATGTCTATATTATTATTACTTTTTTATAATTGAATTAAACATGATATTTTCAAATATCTTAATTTGCATTCAATCATTCGAAGTAAATAATTACCGGGTTTACTACTAATAAAATTGGTAATGGGTACAAAATATCTCTTATTCTAATAATGAATGAGGATAAACGTTTATAACCAACCCGGTTAAACGAATCGTTACGTTTTTAACATATTTACATAAGGAAACTAAACTAATTAAAACAGCTATAATATATGTATTATAACAAAGAAAGAAAACTTTACATTATCCACGATAACCGGCGAAACGATATAGAGGTAAATAGTTAGGTTTAGTTTAATTCAAATAAATTTAAAACGGATAATCTTAATATAAATTTCGATGAATTTTCATAATTCATATTGGGTAATGAATATTTCGAGTTCATCACGTATCGTGTTTAATATTTCTTAGTTTTTTTAATATATTTGGTCGAATGTTTATTTGCGGATTTATTTTTCTTTTATAAATTTTATTTGAAATTCGCTTAAACACGATTTTCATCATTAATGATACGAAAAATGATATATATAAGGAGTTTAAAGTTTAGTATATTTTAACGGAAAAAATGGGAAAGGGTAATATATTATTATATATTCATTATGTTAAATGGTTAAAGTAAGTTGAAGTAAAAGTTATTGGAAAATTGTAAGTATATTACGTATTTAGATAAATTTGTGATTGTATAATGAGATATGTGTGTTTATCAAAGTTTAATGTTTCAATATGGAAGACAAATATATTTCACGAAAGTTATGTCTATCATGTCGTTTTTGTATTAAAATGAGCCTAATAATAATATAAAAAACGGAAAATTTATTGATATTATTTTTATCATGCGATAAGTGCGGCTAGGTATGTAATACCTGGCTTTTTTGAATAGTAGTTTTATCGAGAGATAGCTTTTATTAATACCTATTAAACTTTGCCTATAGGATTTTTTTTATCCTTTTATTTCGAAGAGTAAGAGTGGCGGCAACGTTAAGAACTTTATCAGTTTCGGCCCCGAGCATCGGGGAACGTCGATCACCAGGTATGACGTGAAACAGAATGTGAGGGGCGTTTTTCCAAGCGGGTTACGAGGAATCGTAATACGTTCGTTTTTGTTTACATTATACTCTCGGATTTGATGCGGTCTTGGGCACGTTTTTTATATTCCAGTTCGATCCGTTTCTATATCAGGTTAAAAATGGGATACGGATAAAAATGGTAGGTTTTTACAGTTAGGTTTTGAATATCATTCGTTGTATTTTGAAGGTCATAGTTTATATTAATTATAAGGGATAGTATTTGGACAGCAATATCGTTTTGTCTGCATTAGGAGGGGTTATAAACGGGTTTGCGACGAATATAGGCGGTGGTTGAAGCGAATACGTTCTTGGTTGAAGCCCGATTATTAAAGGGTATACGAATTCAGTTAATAGGAGACGAGAATGGGGGTTTTACGGGCAATGACGGTGTTGGAAAGAGGGTGGGTCGAGGGTATATGGATTAAGGCTTTATAACCTATACGGTGACAATGGTAGATACTCTTTAAGCTTATGTGATGTCGCGTAGGCTGGTAAGTTTGTTTAACACGTTAGAAAAGATAACGATAAAAGTGGGTTTACAGTCTAAGATGTTTTCATTACATTTACGGACCGGGTAAAAGATATGGATATCGCCGTAAAAGGTAGCGACGAACTAATGTATGGGAGCGGTAAGCTTGGAGAAATAATAAACAATTGAGTTTATTAAACGTATTGTAAAAAGGATTAGTATATATTTAGATTTTGTACAATTTTTTTTTTCTATGTTTACCCTATTATACGCTTCTTCATAAATGCGATACACTTCCTTGCAGTAAACCCGCGCGTAAATAAAGGGTATCCATGAACTTAATAAGTGATTTGAATAGGATATATAAGTATTTTTGTTTTTATAAAGAGATGTTTTTTTATTTCATTATTACTTAGCACTAAATAATATTCAATTACGCGGGTGGGTAACGCGAAATTATCAACGATAAAAGGGTTAAGGTAAGGATAGTCCGTAAATCTTATATAATGATTAGTTATTATTATTAAGAACAACAGTAACAGTGTGGCTTATATTGATTATATTATAATAAAGGATCAAATAAAAGATAGGTAGGAGGTAGTTTAAGAGAAAACAGGTTAGTAGAAGAATAAAGATTAATATGAATTATAATACATTTAAAGTGGTAATGGGTAAATATTAGGATATAAAAAGAAAATTTAAAAGAAAAGAGGCGGGATAAAGGTGGATAAAAAAAGGAAAAAAATTCGGAGGGATTGTAGACGGCATTGGAAACGTTTTTATACGCGAAAGATTGGAAATTAACACGTATATAGCTAATTTATAACGTTATACGTACTGTATCTGGTTTGCTACTAGCGTGCGAATAGTTAAACTATAATGTTATATATATTATACTCGATTCCTGTTTTATTCGCGTTTTATACAAATACAATTTGTATTAAATTTTCGATATGCTAAATAAGAATATTAATTCGTTTCATTTACTATTAATTCATAGTGTTTTACGTTTTATAACCGATTTATATTTTGCTGAAATACGGATTATAAGTGGTATAACAACGTACAATTTTCTTATAAAAAAAAGAGGGGTATATTTTGGACTTAGGCTATTAGCCTTAACATTTGTAAGTCACGTCGTTATATAAGTAACGGAATGTATACGTTTAGAATCAGGCTTAAACTCAATATAGTATCCGGCTAGGGCGTAGTTCGAGTACGGTTTGTAGACGTTACGTGAAAGGGCGTAGGACGAATCGTGTATATAAGTCCTGCGTAAATAACCACTACATACTTCTGTAGTCTTCTTTAATACATCAATTGTTAACACCATTTGGAACCTACTTAACATATCTTCGTAGGTTGAACCATAACAATATGAGTATCTCTACGAGAAAAACGCTCAATATCATAATCAGGAAATTGAAAATACTATCGATGTTGATCTTTATTCGTATTGATTTTCAAAATTCGTTCGAATGCATATAGAAGCTGGGAATAAGTTTATAAAATGTTTGATATTGATTGAATAACTTTTTTCAAACTCTACAGATTTAGAGAAGAAAAGGAATTCGGATAAATGGATAGTAAAAATAAATCTGCTGACGTTATAACGAATTCTATATCAAATAAAGAATTAAAAAAATCTGATAGAAATGAGATAACTATTAGAATTAAGGGTTATATATATAAATTGTTTTTGAAGGGTAATGTGCGTAATATTCGATGAGAAAAAAAGTGAGTAGGTCTTGATAAATTTGAGGATTGCTAGGTTGATATAGATTATCATAAATGCTAATCATATTGGTCGAAGAATTGGCTCGTAGAATTAAAATTCATTGGTGACGAGAACGTTATATATATGGTAAAGGAAGATAAGGGGAAATTACTATCATTACCAATTTTTTTTATTATAAAACGTACTAGCATACCAAAAAATAAACATTTGATAGTATTTCATAGCAGTTAATTTCATAGTAATAAGATCTAATTGTATTGTCCTTGTTCAAAACATGGTATAAACAAACCTTAACCTCCATTAACCAAAATAGAGGCTAACTACTAGTTTATTGAACTTAAAATGTAGATCTAGTATTTAAACAACGTAATTATATATGTTATTTAAAATATAGAAATTACAATCGACATACCTTTAAACGTACAAAGTTAAACCAACACTTTTATTTTTATAACCCTTACTTATTCTCCTCCAAATTTAGTGCAATATATTGGTAAATGTTTTAATACATTACCTCAGTGTATATATCATAGAAAAACTTATCACAATATTGTTTACCCAGTCTATCTCCTGATGAAAGTACAAAACATTATTCCTGTTATCAGATTTTGAGCAAAAATGTTAGACAATGTTTTCATGATATAAATCTGCTATTTATACAGATACTTACGCACTGAAAGCTTGAGTTATAAAACCCAATTAATTTCTCCTTTTTGAACAACCCATTGAAATGTTTATTTGTAAATTTTCAACCTTTTTATGGTTATCATCTAAAAAATAATGATCAAATCGAATGAAGGAAAGGAATTATCAGTGATATTTACAAATCTTCATTGATTGGTCACTAAACAATGAAACTAATCAATTAGGTTTGGCGGAATTCTCTTATAATAATATGGTTTCAAAAACATTTAATGTATTTATTTGAATAGTAGTCAATTGCAACACAACCAAGTTGACTATACTATTTTTTTGATTAGTTTTATTGACTACAAGTCAACTGCAGTAAAGTATCTAGTTTATTGTGTTACATAATACAAGAAGTTGCATATAAAATCGAATATACAGACGGATTAACGTTTTGAAATACTTAAAAGTAATTTACCATTACTTTGAATACAATATACTGGTTACTCCAACTAATGATTCGAATCGACTACGTTACAATAATAAAAGCCTACAAATACTTATTAATTCTTATTAAATTCGATATAGATAAACTAGGTAAAAGAAGGAGCTATTTTATAGGTATCATATATTGTAAAAATGTTAAGATAAATAAAACCCTTAATGAAGTGCCTCGGTTGTTACGCTACTATTTACAGGAAATAAAATGGATATCTTGCAGGTATATTATAAATTATATGTACTTTAACATCGTGATTATATTGCCAAACCCTTGAAATATCTTTATTAAGGCTATCTCGAATTTTGAACCTTATGATTAACTTCTCAAATCCTTAGGTTTTAAGGTCTTTGAATATTTGAAACAAAGACAGATTACCAAAGTCATGAAAATACAGAAGTTAACAAACAACTAAGTAGTTACTATAAATATTAAGCCGTGAAATTTACAAACCTTTTCATCGACGAATAAGTTTCCGACCAATACCCTTCCCCAACATCATGAAAATACCAAAATAGCGGATGAAGATATCAAAACAATCTTACAAGGTTTAAGATTTTTTTTTTTAATATTATAAAGACTACTATAATACCATAATATTATCGAAAAAGATCAAAAGATATTTATCAAATTCCATCAGATCATTTATTACTAAATTCCATATTGATAAGTTATATTACTATACTGTTAATATTTACCCCACTTTATATAAATATTACGGAAATCAATTGGTTACTATATAACACAACTAATCAATGCAACAATAATGAGGTTTGCCATTAACCGTTACAAATGAAATATTTTCCTTTTTAATGATAAAAATACCTTCGTCTATTTATTCTACGTTTATAACTCTATGGAAATGAATACAAAATATCTATGTAAAATAAAATGTAAAGATATATTTAACGAGAAGGATAATTAATGTCCATCTACAAAATCAGAAGGTGCAGATTAAGATTCAGCTCAAATAAGTACTTTTCATCCTCTTATTGAAATACTCCAACGCGAAAAGATAATCAATAATGAGGAGAAGATATAAATTAACTTAGATATAGCGAATCCTTAAGTCCACCAATTGATAAAGTCCAAACCTTAGCAATCTCAATAAAAAGCCTCTTAATACCAGTAAAAACTTTACTATACCTTCAGAAATCCTCAACAAGTCTTACAGTATGTTCAGTTCTGTTAGGTTTACCAGCAGTACCAAATCTATCAATAGGAAAGGAGAAACTTTACGTGTGAATCTACGGTAGTTACAATTACTAGTTTTTTCCCTTTAAAATACCCCAAAGGTAATTACCTTATCTACCAATATGTAAGACGTATAAATAATATAATAATTTTACTCCTTCGAAATATGATTATGAGGTATAAATACTGCATAATGATCACAATTTTCGTAACTATCTAGGTGAATAAAAAGAAGTACGCCGATAAGCCATATAAATTTTCTAATATTATATTTCGACCATGTTTTAAGATTTATCGTTGAATAAAAATTGAGCCCTTTGGTTTCTTAAACTTATTCACTAATATTTCCTCCAGCTAAATCAAGTATTACTACCATTTTTATTTAATGAATTATATATTATTTCACAAGATTTTATCAGTTTAGAAGGCAACTTCGAGTATAATATTAAGATCCCTTAAAATGAAATAATCGAAGCATTGAGACATTGTTATATATATTATAATATATTAAGGAGTCTGTTTGAACAGTATTGTAATGGTATTGCATGCAGTGCAGTAGGTCAACTTTAGTTGCAGTAAAGTTGACCGTACTGCAAGTGTATTTCTTTGTGCGGACTTACCGCATTGGGTGTAAGTTGAGTTCAGTACACTGCACTTCACTCTAGGGCACGGGCCAAGCAATTGGCCATACAAATTACAGTGTAGACCGGCTAGCAGTCTGCCAAACCTAGAACAATACATCTACCATCTGATTACTGTAATACTACTATTACTTCGAAAAAGACCATTCAAATTGACAACGTTGCAATTTGTTAGGCCTACCAATACTAATTAGTGCTTATTAGGTTAAGCACAGATTGGCTAAGTAGAAGAAAAAGATACTTTCCGGTTACGCTTTATAATTGCGTAAGGTAGAGGGAAGATTTTTGCGAAAGGCCCTAAGGCTACGTTTGCTGTTTACAGGTAGCTAAAAGGAAGGCTTTTAAGTACGTTTGCTATTTACAGGTATTTGAGAGTGGCAACGGTATTACTATTATCGAAAACACCAAGAAGCCTTTACTGGACTAGTCTTAAAGCAAAAGCGTTGAGATTAACCGCCTAAAAGTTTCTAAGCCGGCAAGTTGGCAAACGGCTAAGTTAATACTACTACGAGTGTTATTACTATAAGAAAAACAACTAAGTCCCTACATTAAATAACCTACACTAACAATGACCTTCGACCTTACCTCCTACACCAAACCTTTACCTTACTTTACTCTTTTCACTCCCTACGTTACCTTAATCTTTAAGTTTGTTGTTTTAAGCGGAATCATTAAGTTGCTTCAAGAAATCTACTTTGCGCGACTCTACGCTGAAACGCCAAGTCCTTACACCTTTTGATCGTTTATTTTACCACTACTAAGCCTTATACCAGCTAGATTGTTACAATGGTTTTAGAGTACGTAGGACTCGATATTATTGATGACCCTGTTAGGAAAAAGGAAATTAAGGCCTTTGGAACCACCTTTATCAAAAACTTCAATAACGACCTCTGGATTAAAAAAGTTAACGAAGACTTTACCCTCGAGCATCTTACTAATTACGTCGACTACTTTATCCTTGACGTCGCTTATAACGATTAAAACTCGATTATTAAACCCTTTTACGATTATATCGAGTTGTTTAGTAACTGGAATTTAAATATGTGGAAAAAGACAGAAAAGTCGGTCAAAGTTAAGTTAAAAGCTGACTTACGTCGACGATGGATTTTACTGCCTTTAAAAATCAGTAAAACGGTAATTTCGCTGACGTATTTTACGAGTGCACTACGAATAAAAACCCCTAATGGACATTATTCAAAGGCAAAAAGGTAATTATTAATAGCAACTTATAACGACCATATATACGCTCGTAAAGACCTGTCTAAAAGAAATTAATAGATTTACACCCTTTAAGCCCTCCAATCCACCAGTCTATTAAACAGGGGCTCTATCTAACCCTTTAATACTAAGAGTATTATCGCCAATTTCCTACAGCGGATAATACTATGCCTATTTCCCCTAATCTCTTTAATACGTCTAATTTTAATATCCAAATTAAGGAAAAACCAAATTTATACGTAAGCCGACTATAGGTACGACCACTAGCTTTTCTCCTCTAAACTCGGCTAAAGATAACTATTCTGCCTACCAGCAATAATAGAAACCTTAGTTTTTTCCCCGGCTAAATGAAAAAGGTTCCTAAAACTAGTATATTATACTTTCTTCTCGGCGTGTCCTTATAAAGGATACGGACTGTACGGTAATTACCACGTTCGTTAAAATTTAGGAAAGCAAAGAGAAGTATAACGGTAAGCCTTATAATCTTTTCGACGTTAAGTTACGCATATTTTTTTATATTTTGCGCTAAATAAAAGTTAAATTATTAGGTTTTCACTCGTTATTTCCTAATAACTTTACCGGTTAAGCTAAGGATTCTTACCTTCGATACCTTATGAATTTTACCTTTTTCCGAGAAATCTACGATGGTATAAAGAGCTATTTCGAATACGATATCAACCTCGTCTAATACCATACGGATTGGAATATTATTAAGTGGTTTTATATGTTAGATTATAGAAAGAAGTCGAAAAGTAAAATCGACCTTTTAAATTAGACATTTGATAGGTCAATGCTTTTTCAATAGCCAATAGGGAACTTAAAATCTGTTAAAGGCAATTTACGTCAATAGGTCCGGAAAATAGTTACGAGCTATAAAGAGTTCAAATACGCCTTGTAATACCCTAATGCCATCTTCAAAGGGTTTTTTTTTAGCTAATTGCGTTCCAAGTTTACGACTGTAATCATTCGAGTTTCCGGTTCGATTAGCATGTACCTACAAGTTCCAGAATTCAGGAACGAAGAAAATCCTTTCTATTTATACTGTATTAATCGATGGTATAGATGACCCAGAAAGTATGGTTAACAAAGGGTCCGGATCTTGACCTACGGAAGAGGGTATTTATCCTTTTTAAAATATTTAAGTCGTCTAAGCAAATTTAACTTAAACGCTAAGAAATATTGGATTTACGGAAAATAGGGCTGTTAGTTAACACGTTATATTACCGCTGAGCGTAACGTAGAACAGGTGATATACTATATATAGTACCCCTTTGTTTTCGAATGAAATTATATGAAACGTGTTATGCAATTTAAAGAAATTGAAGTTAAAGAGGAGAAAAATAAGTCGAAGGTTATTAGTTGGCACAAAGATACCAGCACTAACACCGGTACTGACCCGGAAACCACACAATAACGAGCTGATCACGTATTTCTGTACCGCCTTACAAGTATAGACCCCTACCGTTGTTATAACAATGAAAATCCTAGCCCTATATACTTTTTTACTATTGAAGACCAGTATGCGGAGCAAGTTATTTAAAGGATTATACCGAATACGGGGGTAGCACGGTACTTAATAGGAGGTTATTCGTAATATATAGCGTTACAGAGCATTACAGATATTGTTATGAAACTTGACCACGCGGATGTTGGTAAGGCAAAAATTGGCTTTGGCTTTGGGAAAAAGACATCTTTACTGGGATCGACAATAGTAAAGACTGCTATTAGCTTTATTGTTTTCCACATTTTTGAATCCCCTACCCCTTTCCTCCTTTGCCTTAAAGATATAAATAACCTCAACGTTAACGTTAATATTGAGATTAATAAGCTAATACAGGTTAAAACCGGTAAGAGGTTTCTACTTAGCTTTAAGTGAGGGAATTTTTGTTTTCATTTTTGAAAACTAAAGGTAGTAGTATTAAACTTAACGGAAGTAAAATTTCGTTAAATATATTGTAGGTTTAACTACCCGGTAACTCATAGGTTTTACAAGGTTTTCATGGTATTGGTTACGAAAATATAAATTGACCAATACTAAAGATAGTTAAACGCTTTGACTACTTTTATTAAATACATTTCCAAACCTCTTTAAGGTTCAAATTTACGTTGAAGTAAAATTAATATTTGAACTCGGAAATCTTTGTGAACGTGTTTTGTTTAAACGGAAAATTAATAATATACGTCATAGACTCCACCACGGCTTTTTACGGTGCTAAGTTCCTTAAAAACCTTAAGGTAAAGGAAATATAGGAAACATTATGTAATTTATAGATTAATACGTAGCTTAGTTTACTAAATATATTTGTTTACGATACTGGTATTACTTTTGCTACGATAAAGTTTTAAGTTAATGTAAAGTTAATAGGGATTTAGTGTAAACAAGTCTTTAAAACAGTTTATTAGGTTATTGGTAAATTGGAAAGGGTATACGTATTTTTACTAAGGGTTTACGATATTTATATATTGAAAATCGGAAGTTTTATAAGCTCAAATTCATGGCTTTAAATAGCAGTAAAAAGTCTTAACGATATTGTTGTCTCTAACGGATTTGTAGCAACTTTACTGGTATTTGGAGTTTACCTACGTATAATGGCTAAGTCCTTACACTCGTTAAGTACTCAGAAGCGTATTATAACATATAGTAAGATACTGAAGTAATTAAGAAAGAAATAGACATGTCATCAAGTTAACGATGCCTTTAATATCACAAACGAACCTTTAATAATAAACGTTCTTTTACTTTCCGTTTAACGTAAAGTCCTTACATAACGTAAGCTAAACAAATTTAATAAGCCGTATAAGATTTTAAGTATTACCAACTAAAATTTGATGGTTAAACTTATTTATAGCTCCATAAATTTCCGAGTTATATAAGTCAAGCCGCATAAAAAACCTATTAAGTTTAATAGAGATGCCGACGTCGATGACCTTTAAGTCTAGCTAATTAGTTAATATAACCCTTTCTATCCGACTATTAATAAGCCGATAAAACGTTGACAGTGTGAAAGACCATATAAAAGAAGGATATACATTAAAGAGGAGGGGAATGAAAACTATAGGCTTGGCAGGGTATATATAACGGTATAAGTATTTTAAAAGGAGAAGTCCGATGGAGAACTTGCCTTTAAGTTACGTGTCGAAAGCATTATTAATATATCGGGTAAGCCTCTTAAGGAAAGTGACTAAGTGGAAATTAACGACCTTTTATTAAAGGGGGTTATATAGTTTATACAATTAACGCAATTTAAAGACTAAGATATTACTATCTTTAAGTTGAAGATAGTTTAAGAGGTTAAGGGTAAGACTACAGACCAGTTGTACCAAAAGCTACGGTTAATCGCTTAAAGATACGGTAATAAAGGTAAGGACTAGATTTTAACTTAATCGCCTATAATTCAGAAAATTAGTTAACGTTTAATCGTTACTATTACTGCCAATTCGACTGTTGGTATAAAAGGTTAATTTATATTTAATGGAAGACACATTACGTAAACGTACACATAATCTGCTACCGATCTTCAGCGGATGATACAATGAAAATTACCACAAGAATAAAGGGATTAATTTCTGGCTAATGCGATAATTTATTATATCAAAACTTTATACGATTTGTGTAAAGTTAACGTCTACTAGTTTTTAATGTACTAAATACATTTTAAAAACAGGTTATACATAAAGACTTTAATATTCAATATATGCCCATTAATTACAAAGGTCAAAGGCTTTGGCATCGTAAGTATACAAATTAACGATAAATTTCTCCTCGGTAATATTGGATTTGTAACAACAGAACAATATGTTATTGAAAAGTTAGGCTTTTAAAAATGTAAACTAGTTAAAACGTTTGCTAAAGTTATACAACTTAACTTTAACGAATCTTCACTCCGTATTTATGGTATTAAGACTAAAAGCGACATTTATATCAGCCTAAGTTAAAAGGAGTAAGCTACGAGCGAAAAATCATCGCCAGAGTTAATGAGGTAATGATACAAAGATACCTGAAATAAAGGGTCTGTACAGCTTATATCGCCACGTTATATTGACCGGAGGTAATATACGACCTTTTCATTGAGGTACAGGTATAGTAACCGTATGATAAAGAATTTAACAAGTTAAATAAGCGGATTTAGTAGCAAATGGATTACGTAGAATGAGAAATTAATGTGGTTTTTATAAATTTGATAAAAGTGAAGCTAATAATTTTTACGAAAGGCTTATTTGCTAATGATACTGACCTTACATCGTAAATCGGCTTCCTAATAATGTTCGTTAACGAGGATAGGTTTAAAGAACAGTTTACAATTACCAAGAACCTTATACACTAGATATTTTTCAATTGTAAGCTTATAACTTGAAGCGTATTAGCTTTTAAAGTTTACGGAATAATAATAAACTTTAATATCGGTATGATAATTAATAGAATATTAACGATTGTTATTATATAGTTAGGCTTATTATCGATATTTGTAATGGTGTATACCGATTCCCAAAGCCTTTACGAATGTATATTAAAACTAGGTACGACTAATAAAAAACGCCTAATAATATACGTGATAACGTTAAGGGAGGAATACGAAGCCCTGAAAATCGTTGAGTTCTGGTAAATTAACGGTAAAGATAACCTTTCGATGCTATAACTAAGGCTACACCTAATAGCGCCCTAAAAAGGTTTGTGGATAGTAATACGCTAACTATACGAATCGAGGGATACGTGGACCGCCTAGTACGTGACATGGAGGAATAGGGTTACCCCAGCGAATTGGAATACCGCTATGGTAATGTTAACGATAGCATCAGTTTGAACTACTGGTAAAAGGTACGTAAGTAGTAACGTATTTGATTTACGTAGGTTTATGGCGATGGATCTATACACGAGATTTGAGGAACGAAGGCCTCGGAAGGGTGGAGTAAAAGGGCTAAAAGGGGCCGTAATGAAGGTTATTTCCAATATAGGTTAATCGGAATTAATAGGGGTCTGGCCTGTTATTAGCTTATGGATTGAAAAATGATTTCAAAGGTTGTTACCAATTGATAGCAAGCCATACTAACGTGCAGGTACAAAACAAAAAGCCGCCAGTATTAGAACAGTATTGTATTAGTATTGCATGTAGCGCAGTAGGTCAACTCTATTTGCAGTAAAGTTGACCATACTATAAGTGTATTGCTTTGTGAGGACTTACCGCATTAGGTGTAAGTCGAGTGTAGTATGTTATACTTCACTCTAGGTTACGGGCCAAGCAATTGACTATACAAATTACAGTGCAGACAGGCTAGCAGTCTGCCAAATCTATAATAATACATCCAGTATCTGACTACTATAATACTACTGTTACTTCGAAGAAGACCATTCGAATCGACAACGTTACAACGTCTAAGGCCTACCAACAGAGTCGGAAACAAGGATTAAGATTTTTAATCGAAAGTTGAATAAACCAATGTTTTTCTAGAAGGTAATAAGGAATATAAAAGTTGGAAAAGACATATTATTTCAAGAAGTTAGCTAGATTCTTACCAGTTTTATAGAGTTCCAATACGCTTCATATTGCTTCGAAGTTGCTTATAAGAGCGGTTTTAGATGATTATTCTTTTTGGTTACTATTGTAATAACATAGATGTTAGCCTTAGTTTTTATATTTCTTTCAACTTATAATTTTATCAATTGAGACAAAAATTAAACCACGCATTTATCTGTTGTATCCATTGGAGTTATATTAGGTTATCAACATTGTAGATTAAACAACTTGAAGATAATATGAGTAAAGATATTTTAACGAAAGTTCAAGTTACCTCCAAAATCTTTCTTGTTAGAATAACGTTAAAAGGTGATAGATTTGCATTAATTAGAACTATTGGTTGAATATTTTATATTTTTAACAATTGACGATCGAATTAGATGACTCATTACAGTTAATAAGGCTTAAAATTCAATTTGGCTTATATTGAACTCGTCGCAGACATTGAAGATATTAAGACAAAAAAAAAGAGCAAGAAACGTTTAAAATTATCGGCTCGTATAGAAATTTGAACCCAGAAATTAAAGTATCGTAATAACTGGCTGATTACGCCTTTTTATATCTTTTGACAGGCAAAAACACTTACCACTATTATAATGAAAATAACCTAAAACTTATGCATTTTTATTATTATTAATGATAAGTACACAACTTAGAGTTTCAAGATATTATACCAGATACAAGTGTAGAGTAATACTTTAAAATAGGCTATTCATAATATATCATATTGTGAAGGGATATTGATACTGTTATGGAACTGGATTATATCGATACTGGTAGGGTTATATTAAGATTTAGCCTTGTGAAAGAACTTTACCTATTTGGGTTGATAATTATGACTATGGTCGTTGGACATGGTGTTTTATATATATTGAAATCCCATATTTCCTCTTTCTATTGGTTGGAAAACATGAAGAACTTCCGCATTAACATTGATATATAAATTGACAAATTGATTAACTATAACTGTTGGGGGCTTAGACTTATTTGAAATATAGATATTGATGATTTGATTGTTTAGAATTAAAGTTAATAGTATTGAATTTGATAAAATCGGAAATTGGTTGATTAAATTCAAGGTTTCATTACCGCGAGACTGACAGGTTGCATAAAACTCTTAAGGAAGTTGGTTTCGAATATGTTGTTATTAATTTATTTGAAGGATTTTAGAAACATTTTCTTTACTCCTGAACGTATTCCTCAACGAACTTCAAATTTCAATTTAATTTGAAGGAAAATCAAGATTTTAATTTTGAAGCTTTCATCAATATGTTTTACTTCAGTAAAAAACCTATGCGTTATATCATTAATTTGGCAATGGGTTTTTATAGCATCCAAATCCTAAAGATTTTTACAGTAAAGGAAACATGGGAATCATTGTATATGTTGCGGATTGATGCATATCTAGATCTCTATACGTGTTGGTTTATAATATTGATATGTTTTTTTGCGGTAAAACTTTAAGTGAACTTAGAATCGATAGTAATTCAGTATCAATAGGTGTTTATCAAAGGCTATTGAAGTATCAGTATGTTCAAAACAATATACGCGTTTTTATGTAGAGCTTTCAATATTTTTACATTATATATTGGTAATTTTACAATATTAGAAACAAGATTGTAAATAATTGTAAAAAGCTTTAATGATATTGTTAGTACTAACGAAATGATTAATAACTATACTAATATTGGGTGTATAAACGCATATAACAAATCAATCGTCACTATTACTCAATACCTAAAAAGTGTTGTTACATTGAGTAAAATTCTGAGATGTTGAACAAGGAATCTACGATGAGTTTGATCAATGATACTCTTTATACAAGAAACCAACTATGAAGAATAGATGTGTTGTTTTTATATTTTGAAAGAAAAATCCTTACAAAGAGTTAGGTAGATAATATGAACCTAATAAGGTTTTGAGTATTGCGAACTTAAACGTAGTAGTTAAAACCACTAACGGGTTTATTAGTTTTCGTATCATATAGATTGAACTTTTGTTAGGCCTCTATCGTTACAAAGTAATCGATTCGAGTCACTGGAGTCAAAGTAACTGATGCTGCATTGAAATTGGTTGAGGTTAAGTGGTAAGTTCTAAGTTTGGCAGACTGTTAGCCGGGCTACAAACTAATTTCTATGGTCAAACGCTTTAGCCTGTGACTCAATTTGAAGTAGCCACCTACTTCATTGCACTTGTAGTATAGTGTATTCAAATTCTACAAACTACAGTTAATTTGCAGTACGTATAATTAACTTCACTTACAGTAAAGTTAACTTGACCATACTATATTTAAGTTCTATTTCAATACTGGCGACTTTTTTTTTTATGCTTGCATGCTATTGATTTATGGCAACCTCTGAAATCTCTCCTCAGTCTCCAAGCCAACAACAAGCCAAACCTCTGTCAATTCCGATAAATCTGTATTAAAATCAACATTAATTACGGACCTTCATAGCACTTTTATTCTAGCCCTCCGAGGCCTCCATTCCTCAACTCCCATGCATAGGTTTTTTTCTACAGACCTATACGCATTACGTATTCCACCACTTACGTACCTTTTGCTAGTAATTTAACCTATTGGTATCGTCATCTTTACCACTGTTACCATTAATATTACTATATTAATAGTCTTTTAGTTTTCCAGTACAATCTTATTACTTCACGTTACATGCCGAGCGGTCCACGTAGCCTTCGATTCGTACGGTTAACTTATTACTATCCACAAACCTTTTCAGGGCGCTATTAGGCGTATCTTTGGATATAACGTTAACGAGGTTATCTTTGCCGTTGATTTACCGGAACATATCGACTACACGAGCTTCGTATGCCTTTTCAAAGTTATTACGTTTATCATTGGATGTTTTCCATTAGTCGTACCAAACTTTAATAAGTTTTCGTAAAAGCTATGAGAGTTAGTATAAATTATCATAGGTATCAGAGGTAGTTTCAGCTGTTCAATAATAATCTTCAACGTGCAGTTAATTATTATACCGATATTGAAGCCCACTATCATGTTTTAAACTTTTGAAGTTAGTACGTTTCGTGTTTCACTTTTATATTTGACGGATATTTCGTGTATAAGGTTTCCGGTAATTGTAAATTGCTTTATCGGCGTTTCTTCGTTAACGAGTATTATTATTAAACCGATTGACGATATAAGGTTAGTATTATTAACCAATAATCTCTCTGTAAGGATTATTTACTTCGCCTTCGTCAAATTTACCAGGATTATATTAATCTTTCGTTTCGAGTAGTCTAATTATTATTAAATCCTATTGTTTGACTTGTCAAAATCCTTATTTTATGGATTTTATACCTATATATTAATGGATAGGTCGTACGATATTGCCAGTTAGCATAACATCATAATGTAAGCCGTATGTGCCTTTTGCTTTAGGTATCTTTGTAATTTTTCCTCTTTGGCCTTATTGATAGTCATTAGGTTTGTGGCTCACTATTTTTAACGTAAGTTAATATAAGTACTGTTTTTAGGCCAAAATCCGTAGATATGGATTAGCGATTTATTTAAAGTTAATTTATATGTTCTTAGCTAACGTTTCAGTCGGTTTATATTTTGTAAGACCTAATATTTCGAAGACACGCTATTTCGCCGCTATAAACTCATTATCCCTGAGGAAAAGAATATCGTTAATTTATATACCTAAGATGTTAAAGTTTTTGTATTTCGTAAATAATAGGGTAATTCCAGTAGTATAATCTTTTAATAACCGGTGGCAGATTGCATGTACGTTGACAATATCTCCCGTTTATGAAGTATAAACCGACCTCTTGCGTTAATAGTCGAATTGGTAGTAATCACAACGATTAAACGTTGGCTGATTTTCCAGATTATATTTCATTAATTAAGGATTCAGTCTTTACCTTAATTACTGTATAGTTGAATGATAAGCCTTAATTTTTCAGACGGCTGATCCTTGGTTTAGCCATTTAATTACTAAATTATCCTCAATTTAAAGATAATAACGTTTTAGCCTTTAAATTGTATCATCAGTATAAATTGTATAACCCCCCATGAAAAAATGCCGCTAATACATTTTAGTCACTTTTTTAAAATGGCTTAGTCAATGTGTTTGTAATATCTTTAATACGTAACTGAAGCTTAAGTTTTCCGTTAGACTTTTCCTTTCAAAGTACCCACGTTGTTATATATTCTCTATAAGGCTTTTAATCCTCATTATCGTCCTCTTCTTTAGTATATATTCTCTTTTTTAGTCATATTTCATACCGTCGACATTATATTAACTTATTAACAATCGGCTCGAGAAGATTATATCAATTAATCTGTTGGATTAGAGGGTTATCGAAGCTAAGATTTTTATCAAATTTAAACGGTTTTATGAACGGTTTAACTTGTATAATTCGAAAAGTAATATAGATGTTAGTAATTTGAACTGCCATTTTTATGTTAGTAATCTTTAAAATCTTATACGGTTGATTATATTTACCTGGTTTTCGCTATATAAGCATCTTAATTTAAAGGGGCAGTAATAGTACGTTCATTTTTAATAGTTCGTTCTTTTTATTTAAAGCTTCGTTGACCTGGTGGTGTACCGATTCCTTTCTCAGTTTCTTCTGGGTTTTTCCATATGTTATAATACGTTTTTAAGTGTTTTATGATAATGGTAACTTAATCGTTATACGTAGGTAGGTCCCAAATACCAGTAAATTTGGAATAATACTATTATGGCTAATTATATCATTAAGGCCCTTTATCGTCATTTATAACCGTGTTTTTTAACTTGTAAATCTTTCGATTTCCAGGATAAGAATATCATAGGCCTTTAGTAATAGGATGTAAACTCTGTTGATCTGAATAATACCTTAGTAAGTTTTAACAGTAACCTATTTATATTAGATTCCCATCGACTTAATATCAGTTTAAAACTCTATCGTAGTAAAATTGGTACCGGTATTATAAAGTAACAAGTTTCGTAGACCAATGTACGTGTTAATTTACGAAGTACGTAATACTTGATACATTTTTTTTGCTGTAATACTTTTAAGGAATTTGGTGCCGAAAAAATCCATAACGAAGTTTACAATATATAGTACTGGCTCATTATGCAGGTAAAATACGTTTATGAAAACCTCGGAGTGAAAATCTCAATATTTCTTTGATGTGAATTTAAATTTTGAGGGGGGTTTGAAAATGTATTTGGTAGTATTGACAAAGCCATTCAATTGACTTTGAAGGCGGCAAATTTACATCTTTATAACCTATTATCTTTGAAACCGTATAAAACTCATTAGTTGCCGGGTGGTTAAACTCACGATATAGTTAACAAAGTTACGTCTCCATCAAGTTTAAAAGCACTATAGTTAGATTTTAACGGTGAAATTAAAGATGTACTTATTTAAGGTCAAATGTGAACCTTTTGCCGCCTTTTACCTGAACCAGTTTATTAGTTTAAACGTTAAATTTAAGGCTACGTTTTCTTATATCTTTAACATAAAAGAGGAAAGGGGTAGTGGATTCCAAAATATTGAAAACAATATAACCAATAATAGTTTTAACCGTCATCAATCCCAGTAAAAATAATTTTTTCCAAGGTTAAATTTAACTTTGACTTTATTAGCATCTGTATATTCAAGTCCCGTAATAGTATTAATAATCCTTTGTAATGCTACATATTACAAATAACCTCCTATTACGTACCTTTCCGCCCCAGTATCCGGTATAATACGATAAAAAACCTATTTCATATGGCTATTTTAAATGTTAAAAGTATATATGGGGCCAGAGTTTTTATTGTTATATTGGAGATGGGTGTTTTTAAATATTAGGCGGTTTAGGAAGGCATGGTTAGCGAGTTATTTCGTTTCTTTTGGGCTGGTATTAATATCTTTATGCTAGCCGATGACCTTAGGTTTATTCCTTATCTCTTTAAAATTATTATCTTTCAATTTTGTAACGCGTAACATATAGTCTTAGTCAGATATAATGGGAACTATATATTCCATATTTCTTACTTTAATTCGCATTCAGTCACGGTGTAGCGTATAAACTAGCAGCTTTGCTTACCGTAAATCTAATATCTCTTAGCGTTTATAGTAAACTTACTTAGCTAGATTAAAGACCTTAAAAAGAGGAATAACCTCCTTCTTAGGTAGTTTAATTACATTTTCAGGTCAGGGCCTTTCATTCACCATACTAGCTAGGCCTTTTGTACTTTCGGTCGATGTAATAAGTGTGGAAGGGGTTTTATTTATCGTTGTTAAACCCTAAAGCTTAAAGGTATATACAACTTGAGTTTGAAACTTGAATTACGACGGTTTTCAAAGAGCAACGCAACAAGTTAAAAAATACTTTACAAATGGTATTATGGCAATATAATGGGTATTTAAACTTTTTATAACCCTAACAACATGCCGAACCTGTTGGCAAAAGGTACCTTCGCGAGATTCCATATTTCCTATTATTTATTAATAAAGTATTAGCCTATTAAACATCTGGTTCAAAAGATTTATCTTACATTCCGTCTTCTTGTCATAATATAATATATAAAACTACTTGATAATATTTTAGTTAGTATTGTATTAGATAAGATTGATATTATATTCGAATCAGCTCTTCAGGCTATCGTTGATTTCGCAAAAGGAGAAGTAATTCGTTAGGTACCAGAGGTTATAGTCCTCAGCTTGACCGGTAAAGATATGGGGAAATAGCGAGTAAACGTCTGACAATTTAACCCTTATCTAGCGGCAAATGTTGAAAAATGGGCGTAACTTGATGTCGAGGAGGTTATACGGATTATTTTTATACTTTACCTTTCATTTCTTAATCCTAACAAATATAGTAATTGTCGCATAATTTGTATTTATTATAGGGACTTGTCGAAGTGGAAAGGTAATATATTGGTCATAAGGACCCTTCAAATTCCTCGACTGATATTAGGGTTAGTATTAGTAGGCACGATAATTACCTTGATTAATTAAGAAGGGAAAAGCCAGTAGTTATACCTATATTAAATTTATGTGTAAAGCTGTTTTTCTCCTCATTTGGCTACTAAATTTGGACGTATTAAAGATCTTAGAGGAAAAGAATTTAAAGGTTTCCATCGCAGAGGATTTGGTAATAATTATCTTAGTATTAAGGGGTACGTTGATGTTCATGTTTGATTAACTGCTAGACTTAATGGCTTACGGCGTATAACTTAATTGATTCCTTACGGCTAGTGGTATTAGACCGTTAATTTTATTTGAAAGGGTTTGAGGAACTTATCTAAGCTTGGATATATCTTTACAAACGAGTGTAAAGATGTTAAAGGATGGTATTTCTAGTAATAAATTTCCCCTTAACTTAAAAGATCTATTAGGGGTCTTCATCAGTGGCGTATTCATAAAGTAAGTTGGCTAAATTTCCCTCCTTTCTTTTCTTCACTGGGATTTCAACAACTCGGTCGGAAAGTTTAGTTTTAAGCCTAAAGTTAAAGTACTTATTTGAAATCATCCACATATCTAGATTTCTGTCTCTAAAATATTTTTTAATGTATTTAAACACCATAGTGGCTTAATTCATTCCGATGGGTGTTAGATCAAGAATGTAAATCTAATCTCGTTAGTAAGGTGTTTAATTAAAGAGTATTTAGTAGGGTTTATAAACTAGAGTTTTTTATCGTAACGCCTAACGAATATAATACTAAGGTTTTTAACTGACGTTTTTTCGGTTGGGGTTGTAAATGGTATTAATTCCAACGTATTTAAAAGCTATTGTAACGTAAATTTGAAAGTCTAAAGGGAAAAAAAGTGGTGAAAATTAATGGATCGTAGGTTTACTATTGAAGTTAGTATTTAAAGTTAAAAGTCGTAAAACCTAGTCGTTTTTACGACTTGAAATTTGCAATAGTAATACCTGTAATAGTATTATTAATTTAGCCGTTTGCCAACTTACCGATCTGGTGATTTTTAAGACCTTTAGATGGTCAATCTCAACGCTTTTCTTTAAAAAGGATTGATGAAGATTTTTTAATATTTTTGATAATGATACCGATGCTTACTTGTGAAATTACCGCGATATCTGACATAATTTATAGGCCGTCCTTACGTACTGCTGCGACAGCTGAAACAGTACTCTATGGGAGCTTCGCAAAAACCTTTCCTTTACCTTTAACCGTTATTTGACGTAGAGTGTAACCTGAAAATGGCTTTTTATTTTACCTAGCTTATCTGTGCTTAATCTAATAAGCACTTATTAGTGTTGGTAGGCCTTTATCGTTGCAAAATAGTCGATTCGAATCACTGTAGTCGAAGTAACTGTTGCTACATTGAAATTGGTTGAGGGTGAGTGGTAAGTTCTGAGTTTGGAGACCGCTAGCTAGTTTGCACACTAATTTTTATGGCCAAACTCTTTGACCTGTTCCCCACATTAAAATGAGAGCCTACTGAACTGAACTTGCAGTGTAATTTATTCAAATCCCACAAACTACAGTCAATTTCCAGTACGGACAATGAACTTTACTTACAGTAAAGTTGATTTGACTGTACCGTATTTGACTGATATTCTAATATAAACTGTATAAAAAACACTTGACGTTCAAAATCTTCAACCTAAGAAGATGAATTAATATAATTTACCTCAACCAACCATTAATTCGATTATTAAAAATGATAGCGCAGTGAACCATTTATATATGGGATATGGAATGAAGAGAAAGATAGCGATATGAATAATAAACTCATAAAAACATCTTTTAAAGTTTGTGTATTTCAAAAGAAGGGGTTTGATTTAAAATTAACTATAAAACGAGTGTTAAATATATTATTAACACGTCGGGTAAACTGTTTTAAAAAAAATCAAACAAAGGAATATCAATACATTTTTCACCCGCCACGTTATTTAATTTTCCTTTTGAACACAATTTTAAAGCTAAAACGTAACAATTATAACTATTTTCAAATCAAAGATAGTTTACAAGGTTAATAGTATGATTGCAGATCAACCATACAAAAAGTTCAGGTTAGTTATTGAATGATATAGTAATGAAGATAAAAACTTGATATTTACCTGATAAATTATAATTCGGACGATTAGCCATCTCCTGATCGTTGAAATTGCTGCCAGTTGAAATATTAGCATAAGCGGTAAATTTACTTTCAATATCTGCTATATTACATCAACCTATACCGAATCTACTACCGATTTTCAACCGATTTCACTGTTAAATTTGCCAAGGAAGTTACGGAACAATCTTTGTATCTTAACAGTTATGAATCTTATTCAACTTATGTACGGATTGACTAAGATTGGTATCTATTGTTTTCAACGCATTAAATACACTTTAAAACTATATTGATTATATAAATATTAATTTTAAACATATGTCCATTGATTATAAACTGTGAAAACTTTGGTATAGTTGGTATATAAAGTTATGATTCGTTCTTCTTGAGTATTATTAGATTTGTGGTGTTATATTATCGTTACATTTAAGATTTAAGCCGTTCGAAATGTAAGTAAATGAAAGCTTTGGTTCAAAGCATATTATTCAATTTTAACAGATCTTTAATCCATAGTTTTCATATTCAAAACAACCGTAATATGTATCCAAAATTACATTAAAAGTGATAAATAATGATCTTAGTAAATTTAGATAAGTTAGATATCGTAAAATCGCAATACCCCCTGAAATAAAGGGTTCTAATGATTTATACTATTACGTTATGTGAACCAAATACTTTTTACGACTTATTGGTTGTTATATATCATTAAAATTTGCAAAATGAAAATGATAATTAGTTAAATAAACTTATATAATGACAAATCCGTTACTCGGATAAAAATATCTATATAGTGTCAATAAATTTGACGACGACAAATTTCGTAATTGTTAGTGACGTTTTTTGTCAATAACACCAACCTAACCCTTCAGATCGCATTTCTTATAATACTCGTTAACAAAAAAAAGCCGGGTAGACATTTTATCATGATTGGTAACTTTGTATACAAGATATATGTCAAATTTAAACGCGTAACAAAAAGCGCACTCATATTCAAACTTTATAATGAAGTAATACAAATTAATATTGCTATATTGGTGGAAAATATATTAAAGATTAATACCACATAACTATAATTTAGTTTAATATATGTAATCGTTCATATATATTGTAAAAGTCTTTATAAATATCATTACATATTCGGAACGATCAATGAAAAGCATTGAACGATCAAATGAATGTTATCAAAAATATGAGGCTAAATAAATTACCGAATTTAGGAAAATTGTAAACTAAGATAAATCAATCGATAATATAATTAAAGTTGTCCCTAACAACAATATGAAAAGTTTATAAATGATAAGAAGTCAATTATTTCTATTAAAGAATACATAAACCTGCAAGTAAATAATGAAAAGTAGTAAGGATGTTTTGTTAAATTGGAAGACTATGAGGTTAGTATGTATAAATAGCTTACAACAACTTGGTAAAAAAGGTACAGGATTAGTAACGTACAAGTTTATAACAAAGTATTGGAATGTGGGAATTGAGAAAGGTAATGTCAGGAATTGTAGAATGAACGATTATAATTGGAAGGTAATTTAGATGTAAAACATATTAAGATTTGTGAAGTAATAGTAATGGGAATATGAAGAAATTTGGACGCTACCGTTGATTTGTAATCGACTACAATAGCGTGAACGTTAAAAACTAAAATGTTGTTAGTATTGTAATAGTAGTCAATTATAGTACAGTTCAATCAATTGTATCAATTTCAAGTTAACTATATTGACTGCAAGTTAACTAATGTGGATTACCCAATTTAATATAAAGCATAGGCTAAGCAGATGCCAATATAAATTAGTTTGTTGACCGGTTAGCGGTTTACCCAACTTCAAACTAAATCACTACCACTGTTGGTAGTACCTTAGATTGTTGCAATGTTGTCGATTCGAATCTCTGTGGACGAAGTAACTGGTGCTGCATTAAAAGTGGCGGATGTATTCTTCTAGGTTTGGCAGACCGCTCGCCGGTCTGCACTGTTATTTGTATGTCCAATTGCTTAGCCGGTGCCCTAGTATAAAGTGTAGCGTACTGCACTCGACTTACACCCAATGCGGTAAGTCTATAAATAATACCCTCAACTTGCAGTACAGTCAATTTTACTGTAAGTAAAGTTGACCTACTATACTATATGTAATATTATTTTAACACTAGCGACTTTTTTGTTTGTGCGTGCACGCTAGTGTAACTGACTAATCTTTTTGGTTACTACTAAACTGCCTCCTTACCAACTGGCCCGACTCCTGTCAATTCCAGTTAACTTTCATACTGAATTGCACCTAATTTTATGCAAACTAACCCCATTTAACCTCAATTGTTCCGTCGCTACAAGGTTCGAGTTTATCGACTTCTACAAAAAACCTTCTACTACAGGCCTTTACAGGCTTCCACTGCAACCGTGCAAGGCTTCACCTCAACCGTACCAATTAAATAGGTTCGTATCATCAATTCCCTGGCGGTATTTTAGTTTATCATTTTATCTATAATCGCCGTTACGTAATTTGGGCTTTCCGGGAGGCTTATCAACTTAGCACTCGATTCGTATCGTCAATCTATTGTTATCCACAAACCCTTCTTGAGTTTTATTTAATATTACCTTCGTTATAGTATCTGCTAAATTATCTTTACCGTAAATTTATCGGAGTTTATTAATTTTTCTCCCTTCGTAAACTTTATGAAATGCCATTACGTCGATTATCAGGCGTTTTTCGCTAGTAGTTCCGAGTTTCGAAAGGCATTCGAAAAGGCTTTTCGAATCGGTATAAATCACCACCGGGATAAGAGAAATTCCCAACTACCTGGTAATAAGATTAAGGGTTTCCTACAATATTATACCTACGTTAAAGCCTGCCATTATGCTATAGACCTTCGAAACTAATATACTTCGTGTAATCCTCTTATACTTGACGGAGGTTCAGTAAATTAGATTACCAATAATACTAAACTGGTCTTCCCAATTACATCTATTTACGAGGGTTATTAGAAAACCGATTTATGAAGATAATTCTATATTATTTACAATGGACTCATCCATAAGAATTATTAATATTAGCCTCAACAGGTCGATTGAAACTATATTAATTTCGCGGTTCAGGTTCCGTATCTGTCAATCGAACCCTTTTTTTAGACGGTTCAAGTCGTTATCCGTTAGCTATTATGTTTATACTGCGATAAATAGGTCGTATAATGCCTCCAGTTAGTATAAGATGATAATATAGCTTTTACATATACTTTATTTAAAGTACCGTTGGACCTTAACCATATTAATCTTATTAATGATAGCCAAAATAGTGCCGTAGCCCTTTTAATGAAAGCTAAGACCAATATTAACACCAAGTATATGGATTAAAGATCCGTTAAAGTCAAGATGACTACCATTTATTAACATCGTTATTAGCTTACAATCCCAAAACTTAAAGTTTTTAATCATTTATTGTTTTAATACTATAGAGTTAGCTATTTAGACAAAAATGATATCGTAAATTTATATACCCATTACACCGAATTCCCTTTTTTACGTTATCAGTAAGGACGGATCGTATATTAAAAGCTTTATCGCTAGCCGTAACTTAAAGTACGACTGGTAAATAAAAAGAACTAATAGACATTTACTTTAATTCATCCTAATAATGGTTTAATACACTTTATTACTATTTCTAAATGGTAAATAATACGTAATTCCTGTGGCAGGTTTAGCAGTACGATCTGTTATAAGTCTATCACTAATTACATGTAAACTTACATTATATTTCGGCTATTAAGCGTAAACTTACCTTTGGTTTTGGTTAATAAAATTACTGCCAAAGCTACCAATAAGCGTTAGCTAATCTTTTCAATCGTTGGCGACTATGTAAAGATCTATTCCTTGTCTTTATCACTGTATCCTTCAGCGATTAGGCGTAACTTTTCATATAGCTGCCCTGTAATTTTGCCTTTAACCTCGTAAATAATCCTCGACTTGAAAATCATAAAGTTTAGGTTTAAAAGGTTAAAATAGGTCTTCGAAACGAATTATGTAACCCCTCGAATTAATAGACCGTTAATTTTGACCTCATCACTTTCCTTAAAGGGTTTGCCGAATGTTTTAATAATCTTTTGTACTTGAAGCTTTACTAACAAGTTTTAGTTGTCTCTTTTTTCTGTTTACCTAAATAGTATTATAAATATGGCTCGGTGTGTATTCTTCCTCTTTAATATTTTTCTTTTTCGGGGGTCGTCTGCACTGGAAACATTTTATCGGCTTGTTGATAACGAGTCAAAGAGGTTCGTATTAATTCGGTCGTTTAGATTCAAGATCTATATCCTTAGCAGCCCTAATGTAAGGCTTGACCTAAGTGGTTTAAAAATATATAAAGCCGTTAGTAGTTTTAATAATTAATTCACTACTCGCGATACTTAATATCTTGTACGGACCCTCCTATTTACCCGGCTCCCGATACATGAAGACTTCACTTTGCAACGGAAAAGAAAATACGTCGATTATTATAGGGTTGTTCCTGATGTTAAGGGCCTTATTAATCTAGCGGCGTGCCGATTCTCTTCGCAGCCCCCTTAAAGCTTTGATATAAGCCGCAACACGTTTTTAAGTACTTTTCGAGGGCGGAGATTCACTCGTTAAGAGTAGGTACATTCTAAAGACTAGTAGCGTTAATACTAAACCGTTAAAACCTACAGTATCGTTTAAGTCTTTTACTGCCATTTGTAATCGTGTTTTCGGATTCGTAAAACTTTCAAGTTCTAACGTAAAAATATTATACGCTTGTAAAAGTAAGTTATATACCATTTTAACCTTTCTAATGCATTATTAAGCTTTTACAGGTATCTACTTACACACAATACCTATTATTTTAGCTTTTTTTAAAAAAACTTCCCCACCGTAAAGTTAATACTGGTATCGTAAACGATAAAGTTAGGTAGGCACAAGTACGTATTAATCTATAGCATCCTTCACGTTTCCCACGTATCCCTTTCCAAAAAGGACTATAGAAACTTAGCACCGTAAAAAAAAGTTACGAAATTAATGAAATAAAAAATAGGCTAATTATCTAAGTAAAATAAATTAACGAAAGTTTTGCAGTTAAAATCCTTATTTTCTTTTAATATAAATGAAAATTTTCGGGAGATTTGAGTATACGTTTAATAGTGATAATAACGTTTTTTTAATATATTTCAAAATAAAATATTCCATATCTTTATGCCTTACGCACTTGAGGATTTTATATAGCTTATGAACGGCTAGATAATTAAAGCGTCAGTTTAGTTAACGTATCTCTGGCTTTGTAAGGTTTAGTATCATTACTTCCGGAACTTAAAAATAAAACCATAAATACCCCTAATTAAAAAAGAAGGGAAACCTCTGGCTATTTTAACCAGTTCATTTACGTTAATGTCAATGTTAATGCTAAGGGTCTTTATATCCTTTAAATAAAATAAAAAGAGATAAGGGATTTAGATGTAAAATGTAATTATTCCTCGAATAATTTGAATTAACATTATCCCTAGTAATAATAGTTATTCGCCTGGTTCAAAGCTAATTTTTGATTTGCCAATATTGTAAAGATTAATCTTAGTAGCTGTAGTATTTTTCCTTTGTGACGCTAAGTATTGCAAATAACCTTCTATTTAGTATCTTATTGTTCATATATGTGGAATAATACCTTAAAACGTGTGGATCGCGTAACAATCGCGAAGATTAAAGGTGTGTAAGGGGTTAGGAGCTTAGTTAAGATTAAGGTAAGAATTTTCACCATTTAACTGGTATAGGAGGACGTAGTCGCCTAGTTACTAAATCGTATTAAAAGTAATATTTTCGTGTCACTTAATTTATTTAAGGGTATTTACGCTGTTAATTTGCTCGTCGCCCTTGAAGTTTGATATGTAATCCAAAGAATTCTTTTTAAAAGAAATTGGTATTAAGCGTAATATATTTCTTTCCTATTATTACGCTTAGCGGAAGGGGTACCGAGTTGACCAATAGCTATACTTGTTGCAAATCTAATATCTTTTACCACTATTATGACGATAGTGCTTATGGTTAATAGGTTCGCCTAAATTTGGCTTTATTGGCATTAATGTGATTATTTCCTCTAGCTTATAGAAGGTAGGCTAGTCCTTAGGTATTAAAGACATCCGTAGCCATACTTATAGTCAACGTAATTAACTACCACAAGTTTTTTTTTATCCACGTTAGGGAAATTACCGGCTTAGGGGTAGATACCCAGCGAGTTTAGTATACACGTTATTATAGTGGAAAACGAGGAATGAAAATGGTTAACAAAGCTTTTGTAGGTGGCATCTAGGTGTTGTAAGGCGTATTCGAACTCGTTAAAATCTGTAACCATTATCCATACCTGCTTGCGAAGTGTGACTTCACTAATGTGAGTTTTTCCCATTAATTTTTGGTATAATATTAACTTGTTAATCATCTGGTTAAGGATATTTATTGGCGTTTCCTCCTACTTATTCTTTGCCATTATTGTAATCCACTACGTAGTAACTCAGTTTATATAGTATTAAGCAAGGTAAATATCGTATTCGAAGTAACTCTTTATGCTATTTTAAATCTCGCGGAACGTAATAGCTTTAGTAAAGAAGGTCAGATAGTAGTCCCTGACATGCCTTATAAATATTTCGATAAATAATAAGTGAAACCCTAAAGAGGAAACCTTTATTTACTTACAAATATTTAAAAAGGGTGTTATCTTAAAGTAGAAGAGGTTATATAGTTTTACAATATACTTCTTTATGTTATTTCATATTTTAAGAAGTTTGTAAGAAACTTTTTATTAATCTAAATTATTTTAACAACTTTTAAGAATAGGTCGCAATGATTATTTCAGTTTTAAATGGTGTTTTATATTAATTTATACCTTTTAGCCTCCGATGTATTGTACTAAAGACAATTGCCAGTCGCTTGGTGTGAGGGATAAAGTCCTAATATAGGAACTATATTAGTCTCTCATATGTAGGAAAATCTAAAAGGGGAATGTTTTTAAGTATCTTGTCGATTAAATTGCTTAGGGGCGATACTTATTTAAAGGTTTTAAGAAGTATAACAATTTTACTTAATTAATTAATGGAAAACACCAACGGTAATACCTTTGGCCGCGTTAACGGCCTTCACTTTACGTGATTCACTACCTTTGAAGGCTTATTTCGCGTTATTATGTAGAGGTGATAAGCTGTTAAATGGGTTAATAGGTTCCTTATCGCTAATACGTAAAAAAGCTTAACTTAGCTAAGTGTAAAGAGGAGGTTCCCTAAATCGCGTTTAGGGTTATTAATATTCTTTAAACCAAGTCAACTCGAAAAGTGTTTTCGATAGCCTAATAACGTTTTCCTTTAATACGTATATCTCTCGGCGTTCGAGTTTAGCCTTTAATTTGAACTTAACAGTATTTTGGATTTCGTTCCACATATTAATTACGTAGTCGCTCAAACATTTACGAAACTTGTAAAACACATCGTTAGGGTTTCTACCGCTATCGTGTTTCATGATAAAGCCGCCGAAGAAGTTGGTTAAATACTTTTCGGTTAAGTTTTATTTGACGTCGTCAACCCAAAGATTGTGGTTATAGTGTTTGGTGAAAGCTATTTCGAGGTTTTTGATTGTTTTTTCCAGGTAAGGTCGGTGATAGCTCGAAATGAAGGACTTATAGTAGCCATTTTGATGTTCTGACTCATATAAGACGTGTAAGACCAAAGACTTGATAATCTTAGGCGTAAAGACTTGGTGTTTTGACGTAAAGTCGCGTTGAAACTTGGCGATTTAACGTGGAGTCATGTAACGTAACTTTTTCTACGTAAATTGGTATTTTAGTAGTGTTTTCGTTTAAAGCAGAGAACTTAAAGATTGAATTGGCGTAGGGAAAGTGAAGAGAGTAAAAGTAAGAATAAAAGTTTAGCATAAAAAGTTAGGTCTAAGGTCGTTTATTATTAGTGAAGAGCGAAAGTTAAAAGTTATTTAATCTAGAGACTTAGTCGTTTTTGCAATATTAATACTCATAGTAATACTAACTTAACCGTTTACCAATTTGAAAAACTTTAAGACTTCTGACAATCAATTTTAACGTCTTTAAAAAAGATCAACAAAGATTTCTTAGTATTTTTTTAATAACGATAACGCCGCTTACTTCCAGATTAGCGTTGTGGACTAATGTATTCCAAAAGTCTTCGCTATTTTACTACCTTTATAGACTGACGCAGTACTAATAGAAACCTTTTATAAAAATCTTTCTTTTACCCTATCGATAACGTAAAGCGTAACAACCAAAAAATAACTTCTTCTTTTAATTAGCTAATCTGTACTTAACCCAATAAACACTAATTAGTGTTGGTAAGACCTTAGATTGTTATAACGTTGTCAATTTTAATCTCTGGGAACGAAGTAACTCGTGCTGCATTGAAAGTAGTGGATGTATTCTTTTAGGGTTGGCAGACCGCTAGCCGGTCTGCACTATAATTTGTATGGCCAATTGCTTGGCCCGTGCCCTAGTGTGAAGTGCAGCATACTGCACTCGACTTACACCCAATGCAGCAAGTCTATAAACAATATACTCAACTTGCAGTACAGTCAACTTTACTGTAAGTAAAGTTGACCTACTGCACTGCATGTAGTACTATTCCAACAACCACTTTAAATATAATACACTAGTCATTTTAATCAATAATTCGAATCGATTACGTTGCAACGATAAAAGTCTACCAACAGTATTCCCGTTTTTTATAAAATACCATTTTCATTCATATCTAAGTGATAAGCCTTTATCATCTATATTGTTATTGGTAATTCCTTAGCAGAAAAGAGTTTTTTTTTTGTAAATAATATTGTCGCAAGTTTGATCGTATAATTATACAACTTAAAACGAATACTAGGTAGGCTTTATTATGATATAATATTAATACTAATACCTAAAGATTTAAAACCATTTTAATGCAAGAGCAAATACGTATATAATCAGGAGAATATATAGAAATCAATCAACTAAGTTGTTAATTTAATGATACGTAGACAGGTTTTGTTACTATTTCTATAATTTACCAGCGTATTGATTTCTTCGACCTATCCGGTATCATAAAGGGGTTTCCGGTATTTTACATGTTTTTACCATAGCTATAGTGCTTAATATCTTTGTATTTGAATTAATAAGGTACAAATAAGACAAAAATTTCAAATACTCATGGCAAAGTTTAAAAGCACGTTGGCAATACCTTAAAAATAGTGACAGGGTGGGAGTTTAAATATATTTTATCTTTATGAAACGAAAATAGCTTGAATTATCTATTTGAAGAAGATCATCAATGTCTTTTCCAATCACTCGCATCTATATTAAAAGGCTACAACAAAGCTATTTTTATTTCATATCTATACTCAAATTACTCCAATAAATCCGGCTTGCTGGCCTAATTTTGAATATCGTTAGTTACTCTAGAAACTTAATTAATCCCAATATCTGCCTTAAAAGCCAGAGAAAAAAACATGCCAATAAAACCGATGCCAATAAAACCCTTAACCAAATGGCACTACTCGACCTATTTATTAGGCGTAACGAAATGAAAAAGTTGAATCCATAGAAAATACAAAAAATGACTTAAGAAACGTATCTGTTTTGGATTTATTAGGTAGTACAATTAATGATATCAACTTGATTTCACTGAAATAAATATTCAACTCATATTTTATCCCGTGTTTACATATGTATTATAAGTTTAAATCGCGTAAAACTATTATATTATGCATAAAACTTCCGTATAATATTGTAATTGTGGTATTTAACTCATTTTTTTTATAATGTTAACTCTACTGCTATATATAATTGTATACTTTATTTGGTTTTAGATTCATAGAGGACCACTGACCTATTTTACGCGTTATAGGACAAAACGCGTTTTTTAGGTAGGATACTATCACAAACTTATTCTCTATTAATCAACTTACTGCAATATTAATGCAGGTCTCTCCGCCTTATTCTTTGATTTTCACTTTTCTCTTCTTCATAAAGAAATTCACATACATCATCCTCGCTAATTATTATCACCTTTGGTCTATGATAGTCAGAAACCTGATTGAAATCCGTACTAACATAGCCTACAATCGGATCGCAACGTTTTACACATTCAATTCTTTTATAAAAAAATAGGACTCTCTTAATGAAAAATGTAGGAATGAAAAAATATATCCGATTTGAATTATTATATAATACGATTGATTATACCAGTTTATTTTTGAGTACAGAAAGTAGATCCATATTTTCAATTACATATAAATAGGTAAGGTTGATAAATTTGTAACGTAAAGAAACATTAAATAATATATAAAAATTTCAATATAATATAGTAGTCATAATAATTTACTTATTAGATTGTTAATAGTATTGATTACGTTATCACTCATAAAATTTACAATTTAGATTGCTTTTTTAAAAATTCGATTTTTTGGGAGGGATAAATCCATACTACGTTAATCTATAATAATTAGATGTATGATACGTATCGCAGCCAGGCGCGTGATGTTTACCATAATCCGTGCGCGAGATATACCTGACAGGGAGCGCCTAATAGGGAGCGCTAAACACCGCATTCATACGCCCGTACGTGTCCTGATGTCGTTATCATATCGAATCTAAACAGAGCCCTTTGATCTTCATCCTGGTCTTAAACATTACTACTACGCTAATAGTACAAAAATACTTCATAGATCTCAATATGGAGATATAATACTTATTTTGACAATGCGGAAGCGCTTCACCGGCGGGGACGATCCCATTGCCCAGAATTCCAGAAGCTTGAAATTAGTTGATCCATCAGGCAGGTAACACCATGGGAAGGCCTATTTTATCTATTGTGTACTGTGCGTACAGTAAGTGCCACTCCACAACATGCATTACGTACATCGTGGAGATATCATGTCGTTGAATCTTATAATTGAATCAAAGAGATATCTTCTTGGTAGACATAAAATTGCAAATGAATACTCAGTACGTCCCAATATAAACCTGGGGTTGTATTGCAAAGAATGAAAGTTGATACCATGAGGAGTCATAACCAAGAGAGACGTTGATTACAATTTCGCAACTCGCGGCGTGGCACATCGTCATGCAGCCATGCGTGAATGTTTGCTAAATAGAGACTTCCATTCGATCCGAGGTGTATCATCAGCATCCTAAGGCACTTACTTGCCTTGCCTTCTGTCTATATATTGCCCACCTAACTCCTTTCAAGCTGGACTGTAACGGGACGGCAATTGGAAAAGGTGCAAAGCCAAACAGCGTCTACCACGAGTTTTCAAGTTCAACTGGTAAGTTACATTGTCCGCTGCCATCAAAACTTGCACGACCGCTGTCCAGCGTCAGCCTTGAGAGGGTTGCAGTTGTGAGCATGCGATAAGCGCACAGACCATCCGATTATGAGCCCGACGTCATGTTCTCTTGTTGAATGAGGCATCTGGCGTCCATCCTATACTCACGAATTTTCTTTTGCTAGAAATCAGGACACAGTATCGTCTTCCTAAAGTCCACCTCTTTGCAGCATTCCTACCACATCTCTTTCGAACCCAAGTCACAATACCAGAGACAAAATTCAAGATGGCATCCGGACCGCCACCAAACTACTGTACAAACCCTCCACCCGAGCGCTTCTTCAAATATGTAACTGATGGTTCTTCAGATGCTATCCTCGAGACCCAGGAGTCAGCGACCACCCAACAAATCCGTGACGCCTACAAACGGTACGTTCCCTTCCTTCCGGGTTTACAGACAGTCCTGCCATTCAAACCCCAATGCCTAACAATACCCCACCACCAGCGCGGCCCTCAAAACCCACCCCGACCGCGTCCCCGCCGACTCCCCCGAGCGCGCCTCCCGCACCCGCAAGTTCCAGCTCGTCAACGACGCCTACTTCACGCTCTCGGACGCCGCCCGGCGGCGCGAGTACGACCGCCAGCGCAAGCTCTTCGGCGGCAGCGGCGGCGCGGGGGCCGGCGCAGATCCCTTCGCCGAGTTCGACGACGCCGACGCCGGCGTGCCGCCCGCGGCGGCGGCCGCGGGGGGCGGCCAGCCGGGCGCGGCGCAGGCGGCGTTCAGCTGGGCGTGGAACTTCTTCACGAAGCAGCAGCGGCAGCAGCAGCAGCAGCAGCAGCAGCAGCCAGGAGGAGCGAACCAGAGCGGCGGCGCCGGGGCCCAGGGCGCGCAGCAGACCCCGGAGCAGGCGCAGAACGCGCAGTTCGGCGACGTGTTCGAGGAGATGCTGCGGGAAGAGGGCCTGGCGGAGGACAACGGTGCAGCCAACGGGCGGTTCTGGGGCCTCATGGGCGGCGGGAGTGGTGCGGCACTCGGGTTCATCGTGGGAAATGTTCCTGGCGCGCTTGCGGGTGCCGTGGCGGGCAATAGACTTGGTGCGATAAGGGATGCCAAGGGCAAGAGTGTCTATGCTGTCTTCCAGGTGAGTTCGATGCTTTTATTCACCCAATGTGGCTTTTCACGTCTGTCAGTCACAACTTGTAATGCTGTCTGCGTTTCACTTCGGAGCGGACGACATTCGCAAGGAGAGCATGGACTGATATTGAATGAAATGCAGGAATTGCCGCAAGGTGATAGGGCAAGATTGCTCAGCCAGCTGGCCGCACGGGTCTTCAGTCATGCGGTGGGTCTCTGAATTAGAAGTTGACGAGAGAGGTCTCCATAGCATGGCGTTTGGGATGGGAATCAGTAGCACAGGACATGTCCTCGGGTGGATGCACTTTGGAACGTTGAGGTGGATAGGCAGTTCTTAAGTACCATGCTACGGCCCACACAAGTGACTGTTGGACCAAAATGATACATCCCCTCACAATGCGGCCCAGCAGCTGTCGAGAGCCCAAGAGCCTGCCAACACACTTCTGGAACTGCAGTGAGTGGACTCGAGTCAAATGCTAGCAATGTCAGTCTGTCGGACTGAAGGCTATACCATTGCAACGGTCGAAATCTATTGAGAGCTTCTACCCATCGTGGGCTTGTGGGCCTCCCGCCGGCTACTGCTGACAGTCTGCCAGACTGCTGTCAAAGGCCATCTGTCTCAGCCACACACCAGGTAGGTTACGGAGAAGATTTTACATGGAAGAATTTGTTGGATGTGTGTATCATTATATTCTAGCATAAGAGTAATGAGCGCACTGGTCGCATCTGCCATCTGGTGACGCCAAAGTGCAGTCCGTAGAACATGGAGCCCGCTCCAGTGCCTTTGGAACTTCTGAAGCAGAAATATATTTTCGATGCTTGACCTTGATAATGTCGAAGTCCGTTCCAACCACGCTTTCGACTGAACCCGGCTTCTAGGTGGTCCACCGGTGGGCACCTCGGCTGCAGTTCTGCAGACAACGTTAAAGGTCAGCATTATAATTTAGAAAAACCAAGCCAGCGGAAAACAGGATGTACAGTAGTGGATTGGAAGTTGGGTGCTCACCTGGCAACTGTACAAGTATATGAACTACCTGTTGGAGTTCTTGGCCGGGGCCTTGGCCGGGGCCTTGGCCGGTGCCGCCTTGGCAGGCTCCGGTGCCGGTGCCGGCTTGGCCGCCGGCGGACATCCGCAATCAATTTGGCATTCGGTGTTGCCCGGGCAGCCTGCCGGAAAGTTTGGGTTGTTGCAAAGGTTGCAATCTACCCCCCGCCTGGTAAACCCAGGACGGGCGGGCAGCACGACATCGCCAAGATCAGGGGCCGCCGCAGGAATAGCGGCGGCGGAAGCGGCGAAGAACACAAGGGCGGAGATTGAGAGCTTCATGTTGATAGATTTGGATTGAAAAGAAATATGGGAAAAAAAGATGTAATGATCTGAACAGTAGACTTGCCTCCAGGGCTATGGAATGAAGAAATTAGCTAGAGATGGTCATGAAGGCCTCTAAGGGCACTTCATATATACCCACGAGTCTGTGGAGTACCTGGAGACGATACTACTATACTACTACTCAGCGAGTCAGTATACACGGGTAACTAATCGACTCATTATTCAGTCAAGTATCAGATTATCAGCCAATGTCACGCTTTTGAAACTCTATGGAGTCTCTCTACTGATAGGTAGCCACTTAGCAATACGCGGGTCCCTGCATCTCACATTTGCCGATGTATGACCACTACTTCAAATGTTCCTTGGATAAACTCCAAGTCACAGGGAAAGTAGCTGATGTTGATGCGCGGAAATTCGTATTTGATAATTGGGGAATCTCCAGTTTGCTGCCTTCACAGCGGCTGAGCCTAGCCATTGTGGCATACAATGGTCAGAGATTCCAGATGGCATGTAGCACAACACTACTATTTCGTACAGGATACAAATTGAATTCTAGTGCAGACCTACCACTTGGAATCTCTGACCATTGTAGAGTCTATCAGGTTGTAACTGACAACCTCTTCGCGATTTCACATCGACAGATAAGCGGAGGCAACAATATTGTGAAAATAACATGACTACATCTGGCCAGAAAAAAGTCTCTACAGGCTCAATTCTTCTGCTGAGAGGACCAAGCGTCAATAATGGGACCAACACATCGCCACACGTACAACATATACGTACCGTATATAAAGGCATTATGTGGTTCCACCCCCTGGGTCCAGTAAATATGGTACCGCACTGACAGTTCGGCACCAGCCTATCTGGTAGACCAGGAACAAGGAACTGGAGAACTATCTGCCAAGGTACGCTATTTTCCCTACCTTGGAGGGGGGTCGGTATAATACTATCAAAGTAGTCCGCCCTTAGTAAACCAAGGAATGCTAGAATTAGTGACAAATGGTGTATTGATATCGCTAACATCAAAAAGCAATCCCAAAAAACATCCAAAAGCTAGAGAGCACGAGCTCTGTTAAACTCTTTATTATTCAAACCAATCTTAACAATTTCACAAAAATTACAAGATCTATTTAAAGTCAAGAAAACCCCCAAACTATTATAACTTCGTTGGATTAAGCACTCGTCATAGTAAAATCGACAGTATATGTGTTATGACACGAACTGCAGTTGGATCCTCTGACGCTGCATGTTCCCCACTACGCTTACAAAGCACATTTCCCATGTACGGCACGGCAATTGGACAACGGATGACTCAGCAGAAGTCACGTGACCTGGATCACTTGGATCACCTGGATCACCGGCTCACTTGGATCACTTGGATCACCACCAGTGATCCCGCAAACCTCATACTGGAGCACCCCCAGTATGGGTACCAACTGAAGGAACTAGATATAAGGACATGGTCATCACCACCTTAGATAGCTTCATTAGATAGTTCTTCAGTTGTCAATCTAAGTATTCAGTTTACCCTGAATAGCCTCACGGCTTCTGATCATCACTCGCACGAACACAGTCTTGATATTGCACCTTTTGTTACCTCTGCTACCTTACTGTTAACATAAACCCTCTGACACCTTCTATATACTCACGGGTATTTAGTGTGATCATTACAATATGTTTAAAACAAGGTAAAAACAAAACGAAACTATGTTTTTATACTCGGTTAAATTTTTTGAAAAGATCTTTATAAATAGTGTTCAAGTTTTAACAGATATAGTCTATACAAGGCCTGTACACAGGACTTAACACCAAAGATGCAAAGAATTCTCTAGAGATGAGGATTTCTGGCGGAGAACTAGAAAAAAGTATTCTCAAGCTATAGTGGCAACAAGATGAGAATTACAGCGAGTTTCAGCTAATTGTAAAATTAATACTTACTAATATGAGGTTTTATTTATACCAATTGAAATTTATACGTATTTCCTTTTTATATTAACACATTATAAAGCTGAATTTTTAAGTATTTCAAAATTTACAAGTTTATGCAATATTCATTTGTATTGTATCGTCTACACATCATTAATACACTTGTGATTCACTTCTCTTTTAAACTAAATCACTTAGATTTTACTTTCTTGCTTAAATATTTATCATATATATTTTATGGACCTACTAATATCTTTGAGGATATTTTAAACACTACTGCTTTAACAGCGTCTCCAAAGTTTCAAGGTACAATATTTTCTCTATGAGACCTATCTTTTAATAGAGCTAATAATAGTCCTTTATCATTAAGGTTTGTCGTCGCCACTAGTTCTATTACTAGGTTTTAGGCTTTTTAAAAACAGTTAAGTTTTTTTACGCTTTTACTTCGCTTTATTTGTTTCAGAATAAGGGTTAACCCTATAATTATGCACTTTTTTATAGGATATAACTATGCTACAAACTCTAGATCCCTATATAAAACTAGTTGAAAGACTATTTATAACGTTGATAGAGCTTAAACAGAACAAACCTTGAGGTAGTTAACATTATAGAGTTAGCTGATGAGAAAGTAGAGCTGAAAGCTAATGATTCTTTAGATCATCCTAATCAAAAAGATCTCTAGTTTTTTGTTAGACTTTATGATCGACTGTTAGATAAATTGAAGAACAGATTAAGTTATCTCAAAAGCTCCAAGCTATAATCGAAGATACCTCCAATACCCATGGCGAAGCTGAGGCCCAAACTAGAATCGTCACCAAAGCCAAAAAAAAAAAAAATCCTCTTCATCTTATTATCGTTGGAACACTGGAGAACAATACGTTATGATTAAACCCTAAATTATAATATTTACAAGACTTTGAAATAAATTTTATCATTATACACTTTTGGCCAACAATTATTAAAAGTTATGCTATTATTAACGATTGGTTTGAAAATTGGAAAAAAAAACTTGCAAATTGAGATGAATGCAGATTTTATAGAAACAAATCACTTAAATTCATTTTCTTCTATTGATTACAGTTTAGCTAAAGATTTAAGTAATATAACTAACAAAATCATGGCGTATCAAATGATTACTTATTTAATTACTTTAGAGTTTTCAACTATTATTATTTGTATTGAAAATGTATTCAAAGCCTTTTTGAAACTAATTTGAATTTACGAAGCAACTGTACTAATTTATCATCAAAATTTATTAAGGAACTTTCTTTTTTCATATATTTAACTATTTAGCTCTAGCATTTTTCATAGTCGCCTTTGATAATTCTAGCAAAAGTTTCATCTATTTAGGTTATTAGATTGGGTATATTAAGTACTACCTCTATATTTTAACCTATATTCAACTAAAATTATACGATTAGATAGCATGTATACGTACTAAGTTAATGAATGTTTTTTTCCTTCAAATCTTTCGAGATCTCTAGTTGGATTTCAAAGATAAAAATAGATTATATGATAGAAAATAATTAAGTTTTGATCTTGAAGTGAAATCTAAGAAGTATATTAATAGCCAACATTGGTGATTCTATCAATTAAAGAAGAAATATATTGTTGGCTTCTACAATAACCATCAAAAACGCATGTTGAGTTCTTCATTTGAATTTGGAGCCTTTCCATAGAAAATATAATTTATTTACAACGCACGAAAATAAATAAAAGCGCATTTTATTATAGTTGGAAATAGTAAAGTTAACCTCTGCTTTCAAATACACTAAAATTTGTTAATATTGCCTATCCTGTCAAATATTTAATTTGGCTAGACCTCCTTATACAATATACTATTAGAAGTAGTTGGTCAATCTAAAGACGTACTAAAAGCGAATGGTACCGTTTTGAAATATTTACTTTCAACGATAGAGAATTCACTTTTGAATATCATTCATCAAAACGAAAAATTAGAAGCCGTATCGGAAACGGATGATGCTACCCATTTATACTTACTTTAAACGTTAAGTTATTACAATTTAACGACAGGTTTTATTGATTTTCATTTTTCCTGCATATCATTACAATATTTCCTTATCCGTAGTTTCCAGTTTCGGGATACTGAAAAGACTGATTTTAAATTATTTTGCTATATTTTGAATAATGTCAAATCGTTTGTCAAGCTTGTAATATAAAACTATAATTACCTTGCATTTCGCATAGAGAGCGACATAATCCAATCAACTGAATAAAAACAGTTCAAATGTTCGTCAAACATCACAATTATTATTATAATTCAACGTTTCAAATTTGTTTTTGCTAACCCGAATTTATTGTAAAACTTAATTTTTTTTAGAGCTCTATATCTTAGGCATTATATCTAGAGACTTATCTTTAGTCAATTTGCCAACCGAGAAAATATTTATTATAATCAGCGATTGCATTATTATCCTGGCAATAATTGATTGTTTCTTGTTGTCATAGCCTCCTCAAGTTATTTGATAGTTCCCTTTAACATGTCGAATTTGTTCATATTAGCTTTAAGTCAATTGACGAATTCCTTTACGTATTGAATAGATTTAAAAAGGATTAAACCGAATTCATATTTGATTTTATCTATATTTTTTGTAAGCTTTTCCTTTTAAAAGGCTTAATATAGCGACCAAGTTTCTCATATAAAAACCTAGATCAATAAGGGTGTTGATAGGTTTTGCCTGCTAATAGGTTTTTAGATGCTGCAGTGATTGTGAATTCGAATCGCAGTCGAAGTAACAGTAGTATTGTATAGTAAAGTGGTAAATGTATAGTTTTTGATTTGATAGACCGCTAGTTCGTTTTCATAATAATTTGTATGGTTAATTATTTTTCATGTGGTCTAGTTTGAAGTGAGCACATAATGCACTCGAAAAAAAGTTAACTTGAAGTAAGTATAATCAATTTACTTACCGTATATTTAATTTGATTGTACTTCGACTGACTGCTGTTTCAATAATAACAGCTTTTTCTTTTATGAATGAACGTTAATGTGGTTAACCCTTTATTTTTAGTTGTTTCTAAGGTTTCTTATTATTCTCCCAGATAGCCCCTAGATAATTCCAGTCTGTTTTTCTAAAATTGACTTTAATTGCAATCTTTAAAATCGTTGCTTCGATTTTGACTTTTAAAATTTATATATATATATATATATATTTCGTTACGAATATTCATAAAACCAAGCCTATCGTGTTGATCAATTACGTTTGAATTGATTATACTTTCGGCTTCAGTTTCAACCCTTTGTCATTTTTTCAATTTATCAGGATACCCTTGTTTTCTTCTATATTTTCCATTACATAGTTTTTTGACAGGTGTTTTTTAACATAGCATTTGTAGTATATAATTAGCTTATTATTGTCCTGAAGAATTTTCAGGCCTTATTTAGTATTGAATCTGTTATGGCGTTAGTAGGGTAATCTTCATTATTAATTTATTCGAACTCTTCGATTTACCTACTATCATAGGTTTTAAGAAGTGTTGTTTTGTTCATTTTTAAGCGTTTTTCGTTATCTATTCCTAGTTCGAAAGGCTTTCGAATAGGTTTTTCGAGTTGATATAGATGATAACCGGGATTGGTAGAACTTCTAGTTGTTTGATAACGGTTTTGAGTGTTTTCAATATGGTTATTGTTGGAATAGCAGTTAACTGGAGTATAGTCAAGTGAATTATACTGATTGGAAGTCGACTGAATAGTTTTTGGAATTAACTGTATTAACTGTAAGTTAAGTATAGTATGTGCTTATTTTATACTAGTGCAGAGGCCAAGCAATTGGTCATATAGATTAGTATGTAGACCGGCTAGCAGTTTGTCAAACTTAGAAGTAACATAGTATAACTTTTAATGAAATACACTAGTTACTTCGACCAGAGATTTGAATCAAATACGTTGTAACGATAAAGGTCTACTAATACTGATCAGTATTTATTAGGTTAAGTACAGATAAGCTAGGTAGAAGAAGAAGCTACTTTTCGGTTATTATGATTTGTTTAGATAATCTGGAAGAAAGATTTCTGCGAAGTGCCTTTATAATTTATGTAATTTTGTGTGGAAAGAAGAATTTTTTTTTAGTATAATATCCAGTTGTTTATGGTAGTTGATGAATGACTACAATACCGCTATTAACAGAAACAATAGAAATTTATATCAAACCAGTTTTGAATGAAATGCAATAATGATTGATAGCCTGAAAGTCTTAATATCGTTAAGTTACTAAAGTTGGCAAACGGCTAAATTAATACTATTGCAGGTACTATTACTTCAAATTGTAAATAAAAAAACGACGAAGTTTTACGATCCCTTAAACTATAGATAACAATGTTAACGGCAAATAACCTGGAAACCACCCTTGAATATTAATATGTTCACAAAAATTACTTTAATAATTGTTAAAATGGCTACCAAAGACGTTGTAATTGATACCATTACCGATCATATTAAAAAAAAAAACAAGTAGGACCCTTAGAATTATGTTCATCAAGTACTACCAGAACAACGTCTGGTTTACAAACGTTGACAAAGAATTTTTCATTAAGTACTTGATCAACGTAATTAATCGTTTTATCCTCGACTCAAACTCAACTGGAATCAATTAAGAATCGATCGCCCTTAACGATTTCCATAAATTATTTAAAGATTAGATTTTGAATATGTGTGAAAAGACATCTTTGTATATTTATAGGCAGTCCCCATATTTGTTAGTGCTATCGCCATAACTCTATACAATTTCTTAACATTGCCCAAAAACCTTTCAATAGTTTCCAATATAGCTAAAGTCAGAGGGAATAAATTAACGACGCGCGCATTAGGCGGGCTTATAAAGAAAACCCAACCTTTATAGAAAGATCAAGAGCCTTATTAAAAGCGTAATACAACTGGACTGCCCCCAACGAAAAAAAACGTAATTACATACCAACCCTAACGCTTTAGCGTAAAAACCCTTTACAAGGCTCTCGAAACGTAAAGGCGTGACTTGAAAGTCTAAAAATACGTGTATAAAACCTATGAATGAACCATTAAAGTTTTCGTTGTTGGTTTCAACAGACCCAGCTTTACTAAATAATACATTCTAACGTTACGCATCGTGGCGTACATTACCAATAACATTAAAGGCAGGGGTTCAAAACTACATTCAAATAGGCATACACCTCCCTCTCTCCCTATTAAAGTTAACTAGTTTTGAAGATTTCTCCGTACGCCTTCCATTACCGCCTTAAACTAATTTACGGCATTATCTTCAGTAACTTATGTTTACTCAGACACTAAAACTTTTACCCCGTAAACTCAAGAAAGTACGTTAGTTGTTGTAGCGGGCCGTAATAGAACGTCGATTCTTCTGATAACGCAAAAGCCCCCGCCGCCTGCGAAGGAATTCTAAGTCTCTACCTACCATTACCCAAAATATTAACCCTTATAACATATTACCCCTTAAAAATTGATAGAAGAGGCGAATCTACAGGTTATCTTCAAGGTTAAAAGGGCTTAAAACGCGACGTAAAGTAATATTACCTCCGGTATACTCTTGGTAAACATATATAATTAGGCACGTTCATTATTAAAACGTTTAAGAAAACCATTAAGGGATTCATAATTTATTATTTTGATATCATTATTAAAAACAAAATCGTTTCCAAAAAGACTATATTAGTATTCCTTTATATGTTTGAAAGAACCTTTAGTATATTTCACCAGTCCTAATATACCTGGGTAATAAGAAGGATTATTTGCGTAATTTATACGTTATTTTACGAAACAAAAATTGATGTTTGAAAGGTAATATAAACTAAAATTTTTGCTGGGATTATATCGATCGATATTTACTCGTCAATTTACGAGTAAAATGTTTATAAGGGTTTAATGACCTAGATATTTCGTTTTTATACCTATTAAGTCCTTCTTTCTTTATAATAATAACGAATATTCAAAGCAGAAAAATAAACGGCACCGGATTTAATTTCATCATAAGAACCGTTTGATATATTATATCAAGTCATGTTACATACGTCCAATCCAGTATCCTATCTATATGGTTTCAATAAGGGATTATATGCAGGAACCGTTTGAATCAAAAATTTAATACTAGAATTTCATAGGATCCTTCTCCTCGGTTTACGTTAATTGCCTAACGGCTTTAAAACGGGAGACGGGAAAATTTATCCGTTTTCCAAAACGCCGGTTAAAACAGGTTAAAATCCTTGGAAGAACCTGTTATAATACGAAGATAGCGGTAGAGACCCTGGCAAAAAATACCATCGCAATCAAATTAAGCGAGTCGAAAATTCTTCCAACGAAAAGAGGCCGTGAGGTCGAGCTTTATTATACCAGTATACGTCAAATTTTTACTAGTAAAAATGTGGTATGGCTCCCACTTGCCACCCGCATTACCAAGCTTTCTAATTATGTAACTACAGACGTTAATTCACTTTAGTTATATAATACCCCTTTGCAAAAACTCGTTATATAAATAGTGGGCGAAACTATTAACGTTTTAAAAAAGGCGAGCATACAAAACTTTAACGTTAGAGATCTTATTCCGTCCATTAAAAGCCCTTAAATTTCCGACACAAATGATCAACCCGCCTTTTTCGAAAAACCCGACGCCCATACAATGGGTAGATCATAAACTAGATTTAAACCCCATGCAATAAGTTTAAGGTTGTTTAGGATCTTATAAACTAATTTAAATATTGTTAAAGCTCTCGTAACTTTAACATAAACTATTTAAGTTGTTGCAAACATAATTTCACATAACAGAGTCCTTCAAATATTAAAATTGATTATCTTTATGTCCTGATCCGAATTGTTACTCTTTCGTGTTACTTCTATCAACCCATAAATCCTGATAACTCCTATGGATTAAAGCGAATTAATGAATTAGAAATTTATTACCAATACTTGTTTAATGAATATTAACGTTTTAAAGTATTAGGTATACATATATTCAACATACATAATGTAATTAAACGTTACCGAACACCAAAAACAAATACAGAGCATACAATTATTTGTGTAAATATGAATAATGTTGGTAGGGCTTTAAATGTTGCAACGTTGTCGATTCGATTGATCGAAATAACAGAAGTATTGCGTGATTATGTAGTGGATGTATTGTTTTAGGTTTGGCAGACTGCTAGCTGGTCTGCACTGTAATTCGTATAACCAATTGCCTAGCCCGTACCTTAAAGTTAAGTGCAACATATTACACTTAACTTACACCCAATACGGTAAGCCCGTACAAAGCAATACACTTACAATGTGGTACAGTTAACTTTATCTATAGTAAATTTGACGTAGTGTATTACATATAGTATTATTCCAACACTAGCAGATTTTTAGTTTGTACGTACGCAATAGTATGGTAGACCAATCTTTTACAGGTAGTGTTGAACAACGACCTCGTATCTCCTATTAATTCAAATTGGCTTTTATACTAAACTGTACTCAATTGTATACAAATTGAACTTATTTAACCTCAATTGCTCCGTTACCCTATGGTCCGAGTTTATCAACTCTTATAAAAAGTTTTTTTGTTATAGGCTTTTGCAAGCCTTTATTTCAACTATGCCATTCAAATAGATAACTATTATTAATCCTCAATTAATCTTTTAGTATTCCATTACATACCTGTCCGCTGTTATATGATTTAGCTTTTCTGGGCAGCCTATTAACGTAGCCATCGATACGTATAATTAACATATTTATATTTATAGACTTTTTTAAGACCTTATTTAGAGATACCTTTGTTATAACATTAATAGGATCGTCCTTACCATCGATTCATCGGAACTCCTTAATCTTCCTCCCTTCATAGGTTTTACAGAGTGCCATTACATCGATTATCAGGCGTTGTTCACTAGTAGTTCCGAGTTTCGAAAGGTACTCAAAAAAGCTCCTCGAGTTAATACAAATTACTACCAGGATAGAAGAAATATTTAGCTTCCTGGTGATAAGATTAAGGGTTTACCATAGTACTACATCTACATTAAGACTTGCCATTATGCCGTAGACCTCCGATGCCAGCACGCTTCATACAATTCTCTTACACTTAACAGAGGTTTAGTAAATTAGGTTACCGATAATATTAACCTGTTTTTCCTATTTATCTTCGTTCACGAAAGTTATTAGGAAGCCGATTTATGAAAACAAGTCGGTGTTATTTGTAAAAGCGTTATTCGTAGAAATAATTAACTTAACCTTTAACTGGTCGATTCAAAATATATTAAGTTCGTGGTCCAAGTTTCGCATTTACTACTTGAAACTCTTATTTAGCCACTCAAAGTCTTAATCCATCAGGTTTTATACTTGGAAAACGATAAATAAGTTGTAAAAAGCTTTCGGTTGGCATAAAGTAATAATATAGCTGCTTTAGATATGCTGTTCCAAGTATCTTTAAACTCTAGCCTTATTAGTCTTATCAATTATATCTAAAATAACGCTCTTACCCTTTTAGTAAAAACTAAAGCCGGTATGAATACTAAGTATACGGATTAACTATGCATTAAAATTAAGTCAATTACTTTCCGTAAACGTCGTTACCGACTTACAATTCAAAAACTTAAAGGTTTTAATCGCTTATTATTTTAATGTTATGAAGCTATCCGTTTCGACGAAAAGGGTATCGTTAGTTTGTATAACTACCACGCCGAAGTCATTTTCTTACGTTATTAACAAGTACGAATCGTATATTAAAAAGTTCATCGTTAGTCGAAATTTAAAGTACGACTAATAGGTTAGGAACTAATAACCTCCTATTTTAGCCAATCCATATAACGGCTTAATATATCGTATTACCATGCTTAAAGGGTAAATAACACGAAATTCCTGTAATAGTTTTAGTAATATAATCCGTTGTAAATCCGTTACTTACCACGTATAAACTTTCGTTATATTACGGTTATTAAGTATGAATCTTTCCTCAGTTTTAGCTAACAAACTTACTATTAAAGTAACTGATAAACGCTAACTGATCTTTTAAATCGTTGACGACTATGTAAAGATCCAATTTTTACCTTTATTACCGTATCTTTAAGCAATTAAACGTTATTTTTCATACGGCCGTCCCGTAGCTTTACCTTTAATCTCGTAAATAATCCTCGACTTAAAAATAGTAACTTTTGGGTATTAAAGGTCAAAATTGGTTTTCGATACAAATTATACAACCCTTCGAGTTAATAGTCCATTAATTTCGACCTTGTCGCTTTCCTTAAAAGGTTTACTAGAAGTTTTAATAATCCCTTATACTCAAATCTTTAATACTAAGTTTTTATTATCCTTCTTTTTCTTATTTACCCAAGTAGTATTGTATATACGGCCCGATGTGTATTCCTCCTCTTTAACGTTTTTTTTTAGAGATTGTCCATGCCGGCGATGTTTTATAAACTTGTCGATAACGGGTAGAAGAGGTTCGTATTATCTCGGTTGCTTCGCTTAAAAGTATTGAGGGTCCTTATCTTTAATAGCCCTAATATAAAGCTTAACTTAAATAATTCGGAAAGGTATAGAGCTGTTAGCAATTTTGACAACTTCTTCGGAGTTTACGATACTTAATATCTTATATGGGCCCTTTTATTTGCCCGGCTCCCGCTATATGAAAACTTTACTTTATAACAATAAAGCAAGTACTTCGATTTTTAAAGGGCCGGTTTTAATGTTAAAAGCCTTATTAACCTGACGGCGTGCCGATTTTCTTCGTAGTTCCCTCAAAGTTTTGCTGTAGGCCGTAATACGTTTTTAAATACTTTCTGAGGACGGAGATTTACTTATCAGGCGTAAGTACGCTCCAAAGACTAACAATGTTAATACAAAGCCGTTAAGACCCGAAATATCGTTTAGGCCTTTTACTATTATGTAAAAGCGTACTTCCGAATACGTAAAACTTCCAATTTCTAACGTAAGATTATTATACGTTCAACGAAATAAAGCGTTTATTTTTTTTAACCTTTCTAATACTCCAGTAGGCTTTTACAAGTACATATTTACACCAAATACTCATTATCTTGGCATTTTCCTAAAACTCTACCGTGGAAACGTTTGTACCGGTATCGTAAATAACGACGTTTGGTGGGCCCATGTACGTGTTAATTCATAACATCCTTAATGCTTCCTACATATCTTTTTTCAAAAGAGACTTCAAAAACTTGACCCCGTAAAAAAAGGTTGCAGAGTTAATGACATAAAAAACAGGCTTGTTTTCTAAGTAAAATACATTAATAAAAATATTGTAATTGAAATTATTGTCGTCTTTTAGTATAAAATTAAATCTCCGTATGGCTTGGGAATACATTTGGCAGTGGTGGTAAAGTCTTTTAATAACTTTAGGAGCAAAGTATTCCATATCTTTATGCTCTACAAACTTCTAAACTTTGTACAGCTTGTTAATAACTGAGTAAGTAAAACGCCGGTGTAATTAACGAATCTTTGGCTTTATCATATTTAATACCACTATTTCCAAGACTTAAAGATAAAACCATAAGTACTCCTACTTAAAGACGAGTAAAAACCTCTAACTATTTTTAACCAGTTTATTTATGTTAACGTCGACGTTAACGCCAAACGTCTCCATATCCTCTAAGTGAAGAAAAAAAGGGATATAAAACTTGAGAATATAAAACGTAATTACTCCTACAATAGTTTGAATTACTGTTATTTCCGATAACGATAGTTATTCGCCTAGGTCAAAACTAACTTTAGCCTTGTAAGTATTATAACGATTGATCTCAGTAAATATAATACTTTCCCTCCGTAGTATCATGTACTATTAATAGCCTCCTATTAAGTACCATATTGTCTTTGTATCTGGCATAATACCTTAGAACATATAGTCCGCTTAATAATCGCAAAATTTAAAGGTATATATAGGGTTAGGAGCTTAATCAAGGAAAATGTAAGGATCTTTACTAGTTAAACGATATAGAAAAACGTGGTTGGTTATTACTAGTCCATACTAGAAGAATTATTTTTATGCTACTTCATCTACTTAGGGACGTTAACGGCGTTAATTAATTCGTGGCCTTTAAAATCTACGATTTAATCCAAGTAATTCTATTTAAAAACAATGGGGTATTAGGCGTAATATACTACCTTTTTATTCTTACGTTTGGCAGGTAAGTATCAAGTTAATTAACAGCCAGACTTACTATAAATACAATATATTTTACTAGTATTACGACGATAATATTAGCGGTTGAATAATTTTCCTAAAGCTTGGTCTTATTGGTGTTAATTTAGTAGCTACCTCTAATTTAAGTCGTAATTGATAGGCCAGACTCTAGGCGTTATAGGCGCCTGTATTTATGGTTAAGGTAATTAACCACCACAAGGTTGTTCTTATTTATATTAAGGAAATTGCCGGCTTAGGAATATATATTTAACGAGTTTGGTATACTTACTATTACGGTGGTAAAGTAGGAACGCAAGTGGTTAAAAAATTCTTCGTAAGTAGTATCTGGGGGTTATAAGGCATATTCGAGCTCGTTAACGCCCGTAACTACTACCAGTACCAGCTTACCAAGTGTAACTTCACAAACGTAAACTTTCTCTATTACTTTTTAAAATAGTATTAACTTATCAATTATTTAATTAAACACATCTATTGGTAGTTGCTCCTCTTTATTCTTAGTTATTATTATTGACCTCCTCGTAATGGCTCAATCTGTATAGTACTACGTAAGGTGAACATCGTATTCAAAGTAAAATTTTATATTATCGTAAACTTTGCGAAACGTAAGTGCTTGTGTTAGGAAGGTTGGATAATAATCCATAGCATACCTTATAAGAATTTCGGAAAATAATAAGTAAAAACTAAAAGGTAAAACCTTTATTTATTTGAAAATATTTAGAAAGGTATTGTCTTAGTGTTAATAGGGTTATAAGGCTTTCTATTATACTTTTTTATATAATCCTTGATTTTGGCGAAATTTGCAAGGAGTTTTTTTATTCATGTTTACTATCTGGATAGGTCTGAAAAAAAAGTCACGATAGTCATTACAACCTTAAATAGTATTTCCTAATAGTTTAAACCTTAAAGCTTCTGAGATACAGTGTTCAAAGTAATTACCAGTCGCCTAACCCGAGGGGTAAAGTCTTATAATAAGACCTATTGTAGGCTTTCGCGTGTAGGCAAATCTGAAAGGGGAAGATTTTTAAGGAGCGTAACGGTTGGATTACTAAAAGGCGATAAGTACTTAAAGGTTTTAGAAAGCTTAACAATCCTCTCTAATTAACCAATGTAAAGCGTTAAAGTCAATAAATTTAGCTGCGTTTGCTGCCGTTACTCTGTGTACCTTACCACCATTAAAAGCGTACTTTGTATTATTATATAAAGGTACTAAATTGCCAAGAAAATTAATAAGTTTCTTATTGCCAGCGCGTAAAAAGGTTTAACTTAGCTAAATAGGGTAAAGGAAAAGTCTCCTTAATCGCGTGTAAGGGCGTTAATATTCCTTAATATATTTTTCTTTTAAACATGATTTTTTAAAACATTCCTAAAATTGGATTAGGTCGATAAATTTCTATATTAACTTTATAATATCCTTTAACGGTATATAATTTTTATACTGTTTAAGTTTTACTTTAACCTTTAACTTAACCCCCTTTAACATTAAGGTTTATATATTAATAGTCCAGTCGCCATTTTTTTTTATAAAATTTATTCAAAGCGTAGTTAAGATATTTAATATTATTGTATTTAATGATAAAGTAATCAAAGAAGTTGGTAAGGTGTTTTTCCGTTAATTTTTTTTGAATATCTTATCCCTAAAGGGTTTCGTCGTAAAAATTCGTAAAATGGTTTCCCGGGGCGTTAATCCCCTTTCAAAACTCTTAAATAGGTACTATTTTGAGATTCACCACGATAAAGGGCTTGGTGGAGCGTGTAAAGCGAGGGAGTTAGTGATTTTGGATATAGAGACTTGGTATTTTAGCGTAAGGTCGCGCGATGTGGTTTTCTTAGCGCGACTTGGCGTTTTCGCTCGGGGTAACGAACTTGACGATCGAAGTGATATAAAAGGTGAAAAGAGTAAAGTAAAGGTAAAGGTTTGATGTAAAAGGTGAGATCAGAGGTCGTTGTTAATAATAAAGGTCGAAGGTTACTTGTTGTAGTTGTTTAACATAAGGACTTAATCGTTCTTCTGCAATAGTAGTACCCGTAGTAGTACTAACTTAGCCGTTTACTAACTTGCTAAACTTTAACACTTTTAATAGTTAATTTCAACGATTTTCTTTAAAAAAGATATATAAAGATTTCTTGTTATTTTTAGTAGCGATACGGTCACTTACTTTGAAATCACCGTTATGAAATTAATATAACCTAAAAGTTTTCTTTATTTTCCTGCCGTTGTGAGACAGACACAATATTAATAAAGGCTTTTCGTAAAAATCTTTCCTTTACCCTAGTAATAACGTAAAGCGTATCAACCGAAAAGAAGCCTTTTCTTTTACTCAGCTAATTTATGCTTAACCTAATAAATACTAATTAGTGTTGGTACGGCTTTAAACGTTATAATGTTGTCGATTCAATTAGTCGAAGTAATAGTAGTATTGCGTGGTTAGATGGTGAATGTATTGTTTTAAGTTTGGCAGACCGCTAGCTGGTCTGCACTGTAATTTATATAGCCAATTGTTTGGCCGTGCCCTAGAGTGAAGTGCAGTGTACTGCACTCGACTTACATCCAATGCGGTAAGTCCGCACAAAGCAATACACTCAACTTGCAGTATAGTCAACTTTACTTACAGTAAAGCTGACCTACTACACTGCATGTAGTACTATTCCAACAAATAAAACAATTGTCGTATACCAAACCTTATTTATAATTATTTAAATGAATGTGTCAATGTTATTGACGTATAGAAACCTTAATACGGAAGAAAAGATAATAACTAAAACTAGAAATAACAATATTCAAGTTACGATTTTTCTAACTCATCCGAAATAGGAGCGAATCCACCTTTAGATAGAAAGGCTAGCGCGAGCTATTTATTACAAACAGGCTTCGAATCTTTTTCTACGTTGGAAAAGTAGCTCCTCTCACCGCAATATAATTTTAGCGGGATTCTGGCAAGGATTTATTGTGTTTACGTATGAATGAGATCAACGTAATAAACGTATACCGGGATTCATTTATTAACGACGTATGAACGGATATTTTGAATTAGGTGCCTAAATCCTAAAATATCGTCGGCGGGTATTTTAACCTTATATGTAACCGGGAAACCCCGACTTTAGGTGATACACGTGGAGGAAAAGCCCTTGACAATTAGGCCCTCGGAACAGACATACATTAAAGTGGTGGATGAATTGTTCCAGGTTTGGTAGACCGCTAGCCGGTCTATACACTAATTTGTATGGCCAATTGTTTGGCCCGTGCTATAGTCTGAATTAGGCACATAGTTTACTTGACTTTACAGTTAATAAAGTCAACTCACAAAACAATACATTCAACTTGCAGTCAGTACAGTCAACTTACTTGACAGTAAAGTTGACTGACTGTACTGCAATTACTACTGTTCTAACACTTTCCTAACCTATATGTACGATAACCATCATATATGAATTCTTTGATTTGTTGACAACCGGATATTTAATCAAGACTACAACCGAATAACTACTGCAAAGAGGTCAAACTCCAGATGCCTATGCCTATAGAAATAAACCAGAATTTTATTTGATAACTAATGATGGATAAACCATCGTAAAACATACAGTTTGTAAAATTTTCTCACATATATAGCCTAGCGGTATCAAAATAACGTTGTTTACAATTGAAAATAAAATTGACAATATGTTTTTGTTTTGCAATACAAAAGTTATTTATTCAAATTAAACCAACAAACGTTTCTTTTGGTTTTGGTTTACCAATAAAAAAGGAGATAGTCATGAATTCAAGTCAGTATCCAAAGCTCATATCGTCTTCGAAATATGGAATCCGGGATATTGAATCTGGGATATACACAAATTACAAATCCTCAACCATGTAACCAACACATCCCCAATTCTATTTTTTCTAGATATTTCCTTGAATATACAACGGTCTACTAGCTTCAAAGTTCTTCACCACACAGTAAGTGACTCGGACCTTAAGCTAAGAACCAAACGAACCCTCATATAGTATAACAATGAAGTTCTTTCCAATCATTACAAATCCTTCCATTCTCCTTCTTTTCATCCCAGACTGCAACCCCCCGTTCAATAACCGACTCCATAAGCATTCGGTTTGCATAAGCGTGATGGAATTGAGAAAGAAGTATACAGGCATACCTGACAGGATACTTGACAATTGCGTCTGTACGCCCGTTTGTAAGGATACA
>JASMMZ010000004.1:30562006-30631381 GCA_038502455.1 Anisogramma anomala
TCAACTAGGCATTGTCCATTTGGTTTTGTCCTGTATTTTACTCTAACGTCGGCTTTTACTTGCTCAAAAGATCTCCACACCTCGTGCTCCTGACCATTCGGCGGCCGCTCTACCACCGCAGCTTCTCCATCCGGCACCTTCTTCGCCTGCACCTTCTCAGGCAGCCAGGCCGAGACGGCGATAAAGCACAGGCCCAGCAGCACCATCATGGCCCAGAGATCGCAAAGCCTCCCATCAGCTGCGTCGGGGCCCGTGAAGAGTACTGCCGGCATCGCCAGCGGGGGTGAGCGAAGCAGAGTGTCCAAGTGTGGGTGCCGGCGCCGGCGCCGGCGCCGATCACGGCCCGGGCCGAAGGAGATGAATCATGAACCCACCGCCGATCAAACGGCTTGACCTGGCTAGCGGTGCCAATGCGACAGAATCTAGGTGTTGCAGTACAACAGATACAGTCTGTTCACAGGACTCAACGCCAGAGATGAGGAATACTCCGGAGATGAGGAATACTTCGGAGACGAGGATTTCCACCGGAGTACTAGGAAGTAGTATTCTTAAAGGTATAGGGGGATCGAGATGAGGATGACAGCTAGTTTCAGCTATTTGTATTAGTATTTACTAATATAAGGTCTCGATCGTGATGATTGAGATCTATGAGGATTTTTTTGATTATATATCAAAAGATTTTCCAGGTAGATTCTAGGTGTTCTAGAATCTACAAGCTTATACTATATTTTCTGGTATAGTAACTTCAATGCATCATCAGTCTGATTGCGCTTTACTTTCTATGAAATTGAATCCTTTACTTTTGTATTTCTTTTTACTCAGATTAATATGTCTATATCTTCTGGACCTTCTGATATTTTTGAGGATGTCCAAGAAACTTTCATGGCATCAGAATCTTCAAAACCACGTGGATCACTATTTCCACCACCAGGCCTGTTTTATGATAAAGTCAACGATAATGGTTTGTTATCGTAAAAGACTATCATTGCTTCCGGCCCATCAGGCCCCTCTAGCCCTTTAGCTTAGTTACCATGCCTTCGTTTCATTTGTTCCGCAGCAGGCCCTAGCTCCCCGTTTACTCCTGGCAATCAGGCTTCAAACCCCGAAGCTGTTGGAATAGCGTTCAAGTGCAGTGCAGTCAACTTTGTCAAAGTTGACTGCACTGCTGCAAGTCAATTGCAGTAGAGTGTCCAATTCAATGTCGAGCACGGGCTAAGCAATTGCCCATATAAAGTAGTGTGCAGACCGGCTAGCGGTTGATGTCGATGAGAATCGGAGGGTTTGGGGGAAAGGAATCGGATCGGATTGTTGTTTAGTCTACATCTGAGCTAGTGCCTACGGATCCCTCTGATCCAATAGCCATGTTCCTCATAACCACGGGTAGCTATTTCCCTAATACACATCATGCCAGGTATGCATCCCGATCATTAGGCTACCAAATACCTAGAATCTACCTGGAAAATCTTTTGATATATAATCAAGAGAATCCTCGTAGATCTCGATCATTACAATCGAGACCTTGAACTAGTAAGTATTAGTACAGATAACTAAAACTAGCTATTATCCTTATTTTGATTCCCCTATACTTTTGAGAATATTACTTCTTAATCCTCTAGTGGAAATCCTTTTCCCCGAAGTATTCCTTATCTCCGGAGTATTAATTATCTCTGGAGTTGAAACCTATACATAGACTGCATTAGTTGTACTTTAACACACCCCTTAATAGGTACTGTTTATGCATTCTTTATAATAAAGAAAAAGAAAAATAAGAAAACAAAAATGTAAAGTAAAGAGTAAATAATACGTAATATAGAGTTATGATGGGTGTAAAAGATGCAAAAAACAAGAAGACGTATATGATCCAATTTAAACCGATGACCTCTAGCATTAGTTCTTAATCTTTTTAAAATTTACAATAATAACCACTTAATCATATTGTATTCAAAATACTACGAAGTGATCTAAAGCATCATGTTTTATAAATTATTCATTGTTTACTTGAATGAATCTTAGCAATTAGATCTTTTGTTTTATTATATCATACTTTTACATCAGTAGTAATTTTATCAAGCCACTAATCAATTTTTAATCTATAGCAACCCACTTGATTTGAATTATACCATGCTCCACTTTATACTTAATTAAGTGCTCCTTAAAAGATATATCCTGTGTGTGTTAATAATATTTAAGGTTACTAAATAATTGAATATAATCTTTATTATTATAGAAAACTATAATTATTATATATATGCAAAATTATGCAAAAGTGTTTCTTATCTAAAGGGTATTTTAACTAACTCCTTTCTCGATTTCAAATTCTGCGTCTGTAAAAGAAAGGAAAATTTTAAATCCTCGTTTGAAAACCCCGTTAAGTATACTGTTAAAGATTTTAATTGTATATTTATTAGTTGAATTTCTCGTAGCTTTATCTCCTTTCCAATTGGAATCGGAAAAAAAATTCATTTACAGTTTTTTGAAGTTTCTATAGTTTTTTAAAATAAAATGCATATCGTTTGAATATATTATGGTTAAAAAGTTTTTTCTTCTATTTTTATCATATGGATATTCGACTATTTGAGGTATTTAAAATCGTAAATAATAAACATAATAATTTAACATATATGATTGTATTCCAAACGTAAAAGTATCAATATAAAAAATTTAATATTTAGCCCGACTTAACACTTTACATAGCAAAAAAACCGAATATCTAATCAATATTTTTTTGGTTGTAAAATATCAGTTGATTTTTAAAGATATTTTTGGTAGGATCTAAATACTTGTTCACGCACGTGAATAGGTAAGTAGAAGAGTAATCAGAAAGATTGGTATTATAGTATAAAAGTAAGATGATAATCATAGAAGAAGCATCCAGAGGTGCACGCCACAGGTGAGGGCTTATAAGCCCTTCACCCAGAGCGTACTACTCTGGAATATCTTTTCTAGACCGCTCCACGCATTGCTGTTGGTCTGGAATAACTATTCCAGACCGTTATATATAGAATACACTTTTCGTTCTGCAAGAGTACAACCTACAACGTGACAAGTTACCGTACACTCTGCAAAAGATCACCTTATAATATAGTACACTACCACTTGACGTATGCATACTATCTATAAGGGTATATATTAATATCTTAATAAGCAATCTTTCCTTTCCTCCACATATATTCTATACCTATAGTCTAATAGTAATAATATGGTTATAGTTGTAAAAATTCAAATATTAGTTTCTATAATAACAGTATTATTACTCTATTAATTACAAGAGATCTTGATTAGTAATTTCTGTAATAATAATAATATTATAAGGATCTTAATCAAAAATTTCCGTAATAATAATACTGTCATGATATCAATTATAAAAGGTTCAAATCAGTGAATTCAGTTAAAATCAATAAGGTTTAACTGCGGTAGAAATTATAATTCGGCTAGGATTAGTAAATTCTAGCTGCAGTAATAATTATAGTTCAGCCATAGTTAGTATAGCTAATTAATGGAAACATGGTTAATAATAACGCCTTTCGTGGTTTTTAATAGGGGTAATTACGCAAGTGCTACATGTGATAATTATGCGGGGTAAATTATATAAGGATAATTACGAAATTATGTATTAGGTTAGTATAAAAAATATCGCTATCGATTTAGGTAAAACTTCTTTTCTTTTCTTTTTAAAAACACGCAGTTTAAGCTAATACAAATACCTATTCTGATTTAATCTTTATTCTATTTAATCACATTAAACCGCTGTAATACGTAAGTCAATTAACTAACGCTTATATACTAACCTTTCCCTCGAATAAATTCCGCGTAAAAACAAATTAGCTAGGTGCCGGCTGACGTGAAAACGCTGTCATACCACCGCCGCCGCCGCTGCAACTGTTACCACCACCGCTAACAGCCCACCCTCATCGGGTACAATCTCGTCAATAACGGTCACTCCGCCCGCCACCGCCACCCCGCCTAATCCTACCGCCGTCGCTTCGTCTCCCTCTTCCACCGCCGCCACTATTCTTAATTTCATCGCCGCTACTGCATCACCTCTCTTCGCCACTACCACCACCATTACCCCCTTCTCTCCCCTTTCCCCCTACTCTTTCTCATCTAATAAGGAGAGGAATGAAAGGCTTCTCAATTTATAAACCTCACCCTCTCACTACGGGTAAGAACCCCTTTACTCTTATGACCCCTTTGACGCCGCAAGTGTAGCTTTACGAAGCTCTTCCGTGGTTTGTATTACCCAAATCCACCCGTACATATACCTCTAATTTCCTATAGACGAGGAGTATAAGGCGGACCTGCTCCTTCACCTGGAGCTCCGCATCCCCAGGGTGCGCCGCGAGGCTTCTATGACACGTAAGGCGTTGGAGCGGCGCATCTGGGTCCGAAATCCCAGGCCGTTCCTTATGGTGCCTCTGGTAGGTGTCGTACCAGTAAACACCGGCCTCATCCAAACCGTAAAGTAGTTTCATAATACGAAAGATCGTTCTAGGTGGATGGTGTTACCTAATATCTTTTGGTATATCAGCGTAGATCTATCGTTTAAACCACTTTTCAAATTAGGTATATACATATATTATGTTGCGAAGTTCGATATATAGTTTATATATTATACTAAGGAAAGCCGTAAACGCAAGAATCAAACGGTAGCTAACTCGTTGTCATGTAGGTGAATAGGTTATAATATTCTTTTTACTTTTATCGTTATATTCTTTAATAACCAGACGGGTATTTTTGTAAGATTTCCTGGTTTTATCCTTAACCTAGTGAATTAGGCGGGTTAAAAAATGCTATAAGTGCCGTAAATAGTCGGGTTAAATCGTTTGAAACGAAAAACGCCTTCATCGATTAGAGCTAAAATCTTTATTTGGGTAAATTACTCGAATAAGGTATCTAAAGTAGGAATAATACCCTCGTTACGAAGCTTTAAGCTAAACTCGCGGTTTTCCATCTCCTTTCACATGATAAAAGAGTTTGTAGCAAAGTTTCTAAGGCGTTTTTTACTTTTCGAACCGAAGGGACGCCCTCGGTAACGAGGTTTTAGTAAGGTTAACATAAACGGGCCGCTTCTATTTCACGTAAACGGGATGAAATCGTGTTTCAAAAAGTAGGCTAAAGCTAGGATCGATTTAGATTCGTCGTTCTAGAAGGTGTTTCGTTAGTGGTTCTATTCGTTTTATAGTTTCGGGCCGGTTTTTTCACCTCTTTTTATATTCGCGTACCATTATCTAATAAAAAAAACCTAGACCATTTAGCAAATTAACAAACACATTATAACCTCTAAACCCGTTAATACTCTAAGGGCTAGTCTATTTATCTTTCGTTTTCTAAACAGAAACTTTAGATTATAATAAGAAATTCAAAACTCCAGCTTTACGTAGACTATTTCTTATAGCTAGCGCTTTGGACACGTCGTCTTTCGTTCGTGGAGAACATAATACCGCTATAACCTTCGCCATAATATTAGCCCTTTACACTCTAGATGGTAATAGTACAAAATTTGTATAAATCCTCGGGTAGGTATTAAAAACAAAAAACGGAAGGATAAGCATACTTGGACTAAAAATGCTATTAATGGTAGTAACCATTATCTAAAAGATAGATTTCTTAAAACTCATACCGATTAACTCCTTGGAAAACATTTTATAGTTTTTTAAAAATAATATGTAATACTTCTTACACTTTCTAATACCCTATACGGCTTTAATTAAGATATATTTAAACTCGTTACCGGCTATCTAAGCCTTAATATACAACTTGGTAAAGTCGAAGACTGTATTAAAGTTGTATATAATCCAATTTAAAAGCTCTAAATAAACGTTAAATCAATAATTAACCAAAACGTCTTAACAATCTGTACCGGAAACACTTTGTATAAATTTAATAACCTCAAATGATATTGTCGCATCGACAACGTAAAGAACCAGTTACCTATTGAAACATATAATATTAAAAATAAATTTGTAATTAAAGTATATATCGTTTTGAAAACGGAATTTCAACCGTTTTAATACCTATAAATATAGCTAACACTTATGGCAAAACTTTTCGATAACTTTAAATACATTCTTTCTTATATCCATATAGTCTACAGTGTAAAATAAGAGTAAAAGGCGTTTTGTACCCGGTTATTCGAATTATCGATATGAAGTTTGTAATTCTGGTTGTATTAAGCAAATAGCCTTAATTGTACGTATTTCAGGGAAATAATATAAGAAACCGAACTTAAGCCGGAGAAGTACAGATACACTATTCTAAACCCGAACAAATTTTTTAACAGTATATCGAACCTTAATTCCGATATTATTTATGTTAGTTAATAGAAGCAAAAATAGTACTTTGAAATTTATTACGTAAATTGAACCGGTCCGAAACGCGTATTTATAACAAACGTCCTAAATAACGACGTTTTACTTTTATTAAATCAGATCTTTTGGTGTTTTATTATTCAGTTTAGTTAAAATTTCGAAAACTTCGCCGTAAACACATAGAATTACCGTTTTCCATCTATTGAAATTTCGATTATATTAATGTCAGGTATAATACCCTGAAACCTATTGCCGCATCTGTTAAATAACGTAAATTACGACGTCATATAGGCGTAGAACACTCTGTTTACATAGTCTAAGCCTATAATATATATAAAGAAGGCGTTTTATAAGCCGGCAAAAATACGTTAAATAGTCCTATTGTCCTGGGCTGACAGATAAACATTATTATCCTTAGGGTTTTTTTCTTCGGATATATATTCACATAAGTAGGCGTTAAAATACATTATTTGTACGTTCGTATTCGGTTACGTATATTTTAAAATTGGCTTTTATCCGATTTTGAAATACATAATCATCTTAAAATCATCGTTCAATCCGAATTTACTCTTAAACGGAGTGGTTTGTAAATTAGTAACCGACTTTACCGCATATGATATACCGTTTTTACAAATTCGAGGGGCTCTATATACCTTTTATTACGTATTATTATAGTCGCGGTACGTTTTTTCCATTTTTGAATAATCGTCCCTATCCCTTATTATGAGGGTTTCCTCCTTAATACCTGTATCATTGGCGTTCTTTTTGCCTGATTTAAAATTTAAATTTTCGATTTAAAACGTAATGAATAGTTGTGGCAAAGTTTGATTTAGTAATTCGATCCTCGCATTTAGTCCTATTAACTACAAATACTAATTCAAAACTCGTTTAAGATCGTATAAAGGTTTTAAACAATATTTTGAGGCTTATATAAAAAGCCTTTAAATCCTTTTCTGATTTAAAAAGTATAAAGTCGAAATCCGGGTTTCCGCGCTAAACTTTCTTTATTACTTAGATAAACAGTTTATGACCCTTCTATTTTAATCCGAAGACTATTTAACATTTTTTCTGGAATTTAGCTAATGAGTCGGTAAAAATATCCTTTTTTTTTATCGGAATTTTCCTATTAATTTTTAACGGATTTACAAGTCGTATCAATCTAGTCTCTATCGTAAAATTCGTAATTAATCTTTGTATCTCATTAGGATTTCAAGCGGTTATAACACTACACGAATATTTTCATCCATGTAAGGTAATATATATACTATTCCTTAGCTTACCACGATAGTAAACAGGGTAAGGTAACATAAAATTAAAATAATTTGAAATTCAATTTCACACATATATTTAATTTAACGCGTATTTTATTGTTTAATACGTCGTACAGCTTACCATTGTAATGGTTATCCTTATCCTAAAACCTAACAAAGTTGGCTATTTTATAAGGTCGCTCTTATTAATGAAAAAGCAGTGCGGTAGGAAAATACGGTAAAGGTTGGAGTTGGCGGATATTGATCTGTAGAGCTCGTATTAGCGTTTTACGTCGTTCGTCAATTTCTAAGGCGGGCTGTCTTTTGTGTTTCAACCGTTTCTACTATAGTCGATCGGATTATTTTCTGTGTTTCGGCCGATCCTGTTATTTCCAATATTTAAAAAACTGTTCAGTATTTGGTTCTATTTCACAATATATACCAATATAAAGGTATATTATACTTGTGTAGTAAATAATAACTATAATCGTTCATTTTCCTCAGTATCTCTACATTTAACTTAGGGTATAGGTATAAGATTAGGTCGTTTTATATCTCGTCTCCGTTTTTCTAATAATAGTCTATTTTACTCCGTAAGGTAACACCCTTTTACAAATTTCGTTAAGCACAAATCTTTATCCTCCTAGTTTAATACATCGATAAGTTGCGTTATTTCGAATAGTGTTTTTATGTGGCGGTTATTCCTACCCCTTAAAGTATTAATACTTTTAATCCGCAGTTGGATCCGTAAGACTTTGGCAATGGTGGGATTGACTATTTGCCATATATCTAACATCCAGCTTGAATTATTTGTATAAAAATTGTTTAGTAAATCAGGTTTTTAGGCTTTCTTCTCCTAGTAACAGAATATAACGATCAAACTGTATATATTTTCCATATAGGGTTAGTTCCTCGACTAGTGTGTCGATGGTATTATCTTATAAGCTCAAATCCATTTCTTATATTATAGCTTTCCTAATTCCTATTTGTTTAACCAAAAAGTCGAAGTAAATGCTAACTTCCTCCAATATTATCGGTCTTGGAGCTATAGCTATAAGTAGTATAAGGTGGTTAAAAATAATAATTTCTGTATATACTTAATTTGTTAAAATGGCATGAATTAGTGGTTTCATACCATAATTATATTTCGGGTACGTTGAAGTCTTAAAGTTTAGGGTAGTTCATTAAATATAAAGTAAATGGAATAATTAAAGAGGTTAAAATAAGACTTACTAGCACTTGCTAATATAAATAAATTTCAAAAGATATACAAATAAAACGTAACTACAAACTAGTTGGATATCTTAAATTAGTTTTGTTAACGTTTAGTAGCGTTATGCTAGCCAAATGGCTAGAAAAACTTAAATGTTGTAAATACTAAACTTAAAATATACAGGGAAAATGTAGGCAAACTTAGAATATATAGGGCAGATATGGGAAAGTTGGTAGGGTAAAGGAAATATAGGCTATGTAAAGGTTTATTATATAATCCTGTGTTTAATGATTGGTTCGGATTAGCGTGTTGTGGCCGCTTTTAGTAAAGTAAGCGGTTTGGTTAATTTGTTTGCAACCGCTTTTATTGGAACGATCGGTTTGAATGTTGTATTCGTAATCGCTCTTGTGTTTTACAAGCGGTATAAATTGTTGATTTCAAATCGGATGGGTTTTAACTAAGGGTTCCGAAACTTGGTGGTTTAGGTTATATAGCCTAGTTCGTGATAATACGCTCTTTAAAAAGTGCCCAGGTATGTTAAAGCGCTAAACAAGGATTAATAGTAGTGTAACAGGGCTTTGAATGGATAAAACGCTAAATAATGGTTAATGATATCATATTAAAGTTTTTCTTTTTCAAGTCATTTATTTTTTATAATTTTCATATACGTCGACGTGTAATTTTTATAAAAACGAAGTATGAAAATATAGAAAATTAAAACCGCTAGGGTATCCCGCTATAGGTATTGAACTTATATCTATCTTTTGTTTCCAAAGCTATCTATAATCGATCAAGTCAGCTACCAATCAGTATCGGTAATGTTTAAATACTTGTTTACATAAATATGTAAATAAAAAAGTAATTAGAAAGATTGGTATTATAGTATAAAAGTCATATAATAGTTATAAAAAAGCATTTAGAGGTGTACGCCACAGGTAAGTGCTTAGAAGCCCTTTACCCAAAGCGTACCACTTTGGAGTACCTTCTCTAAACCGCTCCACGCATTGCCGTCGGTCTGAAATAGTTATTCCAGACCGTTCCATGCATGGTGCACTTTGAAGAGTGCAGTCTGCAGCGTAACACGTTACTGTGCACTCTGCAAGACTGCACCCTGCAATACAGTTTACTACCTCTCAGCCTGTGTATAATATCTATAAGGATATATAGTAATATCCACATATGTGTTATAAATTTGTACCATGATTTTAAGGTGTGTATAGTCTGATTTTTCACAAATTTTCTAAACTTCAAGGCTAACAAGCTTTTGGGTGTAAGTGTTTCCAGCTGAAAGGATAGTATACTAGTCTTTATATCTTAAAAACCATATCTTTTGAAAGTGTATTACATATGCTAGGTTTTTGTATTTAACGTATTGACCTATATTTATTTTGAAGGCTGTGGTAGCTTACGAATTGGGATCGACAATAAGAAAGTCAGCAACGTAAATAAAGAATGAGAAGCCGGTAGAGATAATTAATATATACTGTATTATTGAAATTTCACCTCTAAACCTTGAGGGTATTAAATACGATTTCCCACCTTATTAAAAATTATCGTGAAATTGATTGAAGTTTGTATAGAAAGGTCCAAAAAAAAAATATGTAAATTTTGAAAATAAAACGTATACTATTATTCTAGATATATTCTAGAATGAACACTTTGGTAGTAATTATGATTTCCATGAACAACAAGTTCTTATATTTTTCATTAAAAATACTCAATAAATATAGATTTGGTATTGGTAGGCCTCAGACGTTGCAATGTTGTCGATTCGATTGGTCGAAGTAACAGTAGTATTGCAGTAGTCAGATGGTGAATGTATTGTTCTAGGTTTGGCAGACCGCTAGCCGGTTTGCACTACAATTTGTATAGCCAATTGCTTGGCTCGTGCCCTAAAGTGAAGTGCAGCGTACTGCACTCGACTTACACCCAATGCGGTAAGTCCGTATAAAGCAATACACTTGCAGTATGGTCAACTTTACTATAAGTAAAGTTAACCTATTGCCCTGCATGTAATGCTATTCCAATACTGGCGGCTTTTTAGTTTGTGCGCATACGCTAGTATGGCTGACCAATCTTTTCTAGTTACCACTGAATTTTCTTTTCGTTAACTAGCCAGACCCCTATCAATTCCAGTCGACTCCTATACTCGATTAAACACAATTGCATATAATCTGACTCCATTTTACCTCAATTGTTTCGTTTCTCCGAGGTCCGAGTTTATCAACTCCTACAAAAAGTTTTTTCACCCCAGATCTTTGTAGGCCTCCACTTTAACCGTACCAGTTAATCTCGCTAGCCTTAATTTCCTGGCAGTCTTCCAGTTTACCGGCATATCTTTACTTGCTGTCATGTGATCCAGCCATTTGGGCGATTTATCAACGTAGCCATCGATTCGTATAATTAGCTTGTTGTTATCCACAAACCTTTGCAAAGCTTTATTCGGTAATTCTTTTGTCATGGCATCGATGCAGTTATCTTTGCTATTAATTTATCGGAGTTCTTTAATCTTCTTCCCTTTGTAGGCTTTGTAAAGCGTTATTACGTCGATTATCAGGTGTATTTCACTAGTGATTTCGAGTTTTAAAAGGTATTAAAAAAGGCTCCTTAAGTTGATATAAATTACTACCGGGATAGGGGAAATTCCTAACTTCCTAGTACTAATTTAAAAGGTCTCTTTTAGTTTTATGCCTACATCAAAGCCCGTTATTATGTTATAAACTTTCGATACCAATACTTTTCATACAATCCTTTTATATTTAACGAATAATTAATAAATTAGACTGCAAGTAATACTAAACTAATCCTCTGGCTTATCCTCTTTAAAGAGAATTATTAAAAAACCAATCTGAAAAAATAATTCGGTATTGATTATAAAAGACCCATCCGTAAAAATTATTAACTTCACTTTTAAAAGGTCTATTAAAACCATACTAATCATGTGGTCTAGATTTCGAATTTACCACTCCACACTTTTATTTAGTCGATTAAAGTCTTTATCCATTAATGTTTATACTTATATCGTAATGGATAACGCGTAAAAGACCTTTAGTTGGTATGAGGTAATAATATAACTACCACGTATATGTTATTCCAAGTACCATTAAGCCGTGGTTTTATTAATTTTATTAATTATGGTAGAAATAACGCTTTAGCCTTTTTAGTGAAATCTTAAACCGGTATTAATACTAAGTATACGAATTAACGGTCGATTAAAGTTAAGTTAGTTGTTTTTCGTCAACTTTGTTATTAGCTTGTAATTTTAAAACTTGGAATTTTTAATCGCTTATTACTCCAGTTTTTCAGAGTTAGTCGTTTCGACAAAAATGGTATCGTTAGTTTACGTACCCACCATATTAAAATCTTTCTTTTACGTTACTAGTGAACACAGATCGTATATTAAAAACTTTATCGTTAAATAGGATTTACGATACGACTAAAAGGTTATAAACTAGTAAACAATTACTTGAACCAACCCATACAATAGTTTAACATACCGTATTACCCTTTTTCGAAGGGTATATGGCACGTAGTTCTTATTACAATTCCAATAGTATAATCCTTTGTACATCCGTTACTAATTATATATAGGTTTACATAATGTTAAACCTATTAAATGTAAATTTACCTTTAGTTTTAACTATTAAACGTACTATTAAGTTAATCATTAAGCGTAAGATAATTTTATTTAATTATTAGCCATTATATAAGGATTTCATCCTTTCCTTCATTGCTGTATCCTTAATATATTAATCGAAACTTTTCGTTCAGTTGCCCCGTAATTTTACCTTTAACCTTATAAATAATCCTCGACTTGAAAATCTTAACGTTTGGGTCTTAAAGGTTAAAATCGGTATTCGACATAAATCATATAATACCTCGAGTTAATAGACCATCGATTTCGATCCTATCGCTTTTTTAAAAATGTTTGCCGAAAGTCTTAATAATTACTTATACCCTAAGCTTTATTGTCAAGTCTTCATCATTTTTCTTTTTATTACTTACCTAATTAGTATTATATATACGGCCGGGTATATATTTCTCCTCCTTAATGATTTCCTTTTTTTTTTTTGAAAGTCGCCTACACTGGCGGCGTTTTATTAGTTTGTCAATAATAAGTGAATTAGGTTTATATTAACTCAGTCGTTTTATATAGTAGATTTAAGGGTTTAACCTAAGTGGTTCGAAAGGGTATACATCTGTTAGCAATTTTAACAACTATTTTAAAGTTGATAATACTTAATATATTATATAGCTCTTTCCATTTACCTAGCTTATATTATACAAAAACTTCACTTTGTAACGTTGAAGCAGATACGTAGATTGTTAAGGGACCGTTCTTAATATTAAGGTCGTTATTGATTTTACGGTGTATTAATTCACTTTGCAATTCTCTTGCAGCTTTCCTATATATCGCAACACGTTTTTCAGTACCTACCGAGGGTGGAGATTTACTCGTCAGGCGTGGGTACGTTTTGAAGCCTAGAAGTGTTGGCATTAAGCCGTTAAGGTCTACGGTGTTATTAAGGCATTTTACTTCCATTTGTAAATGTACCTCTGGATCCGTAAAGCCTTTAATTTCTAACGTAAAAATGCCATACGTTCGGCGAAGTAGGGTGTATGCCCTTTTAACCTTTCCGATATTTTAATTGGCTTTCCTAAGTACTTATTTACACTAAGTACGTATTATTTTGGCATTTTCCTAAAACTCCACCGCCATAAAGTTAATATTAGCGTCGTAAATAATGACGTTAGGTAAACCCTGGTATGTGTTAATTTACAATATTTTTAACGTTTTCTACGTATCCTTTGATACAGAGAACTTTAAAAACTTAGACTCGTGAAAAAAGGTTACAGAGTTAACGACGTAAAAATCAGAATTATTATTTAAGTAAAATAAATTAAGGAAAATATTGTAATTAAATTCCTCATCGTTTTTTAATGTAAACTTAAATTTCTAGGGGGATTATGTATACGTTTAACAGTGGTGATATAGCATTTAATAACTTTGAAGGTAAAGTATTTTCTATCGTTATACCTTACGAAATTTAGGACTTTATATAACCTGTTGACTGTTAGATAATTGAAACGCCGGTATAAATAACGTATTTCCGGCTCTGTTAAGTTTAAAACCATTATTTCCAGGCCTTAAAGGTAAGACCATAGGTACCCCTACTCAAGGACGAGTGAAAAACTTTAGTCATTTTAACTAGCTCGTTTACATTAACGTTAACATTAATGCCGAAAGTCTTTTTGTCCTATAAGTAAAGCAGAAAGGGGGTAAGCAAGTTAAGGATATAAAACGTAATCGTTTTCATAACAGTTTAAATTACTCTTTTGCCCAATAACGATGGTTATTCGCCTGGGCTAAAGATAAATTTAACTTTATCAATATCGTAACGGTTAATTTCAGTATTTGTAATACTTTCCTTCCGCAATATTATATATTGAGAATAGCCCTCTATTAAGTACCTTGTCGCTTTAGTATCTGGAATAATACCTTGAAACGTATGATTTACTTATCGATAGCAAAGGTTAAAGGTATATAAGAAATGAGGGGCATGGTTAGGGTAAAGGTAAGGGTCTTTACCACCTAAACGGTATAAAAAAGTATAGTCGGCTAGTTATTAGGTCGCCGTACCGGAAATAGTATCTTTGTATTATTTAATTCACTTAGTGGCGTTAACAACGTTAATTAGATTATCGCCTTTAGCATTTAAGACTTAATACAAATAATCCTATTTCGAAACAATAAGGTATTGAACGTAATACGTTACTTTTTTGTTATTATGCTCGGCGGAAGGGTGCCGAGTTAGCCAATAGCTATCTTTGCCACAAATTTAATATCTCTTACCATTATTACGAAAATAGTACTTACGGTTAATAGGTCCGCCTAAATCTTATTAGAGTTAGCGTATGTATTGATTTTAGTTTGAGGCCAAGATCGATAGGTCTAACCTTAGGTGTTGTAGGCGCCTGTACTTACGATTAATGTAATTAACTACTGTAAAGTTTTTCTCACGTTAAGGAAGTTGCTGACTTGGAAATATATACCGACCGAGTTTAGTATACGTGTTATTAAGATGGTAAACGAGGAACGTAACTAGCTGAAAAGGTTTTCATAAATGACATTTAAACATTGTAAGGCGTATTCGAATTCGTTAATACCCGTGATTGCTATCCGTACCTGCTCGCAAAGTATAGCTTCGCTTGTATAAGCTCTTCTCATTGCTTTCTAATACATTATTAACATGTTAAACATTTAATTAAAAACATCTATTGGTAATTTATCTTTTTTCTTTTTTGTTATTACTATAATGTACCTTATGGTAACCTAATTTGTATGGTATTACGCAAGGTGTACGTTGTATTCGAAACAGTCCTTTATGTTATCGTAAATCTCGAGAAGCGTGGTGGCGTTCGTTAGAAATATTAAGTAGTAATCTTTGGCGAAACTTATAATGATTTCTAGAAATAGTGAGTAAAAACCAAAGGATGAAACCTTTATTTACTTGTAAATATTTAAAAAGGGTAATATTTTGGTATCAAAAAGATTGTAAGATTTCCCGTTATTCTTTTCCATATAATTTCAAATATTAGTGATATTCGTTGAAAGTTTTTAATTAATATTAACCATTTTGACAGGTTTTAAAGGAAGTTCGCGATAGTTATATTAACCCTAAATAATATTTCCTGGTAGTTCAAGCCTTAAGGCTTACGAAGTATGGTGTTAAGGATAATGACTAGTCGCCTAGCCTGATGGGTAAAATCCTATAGTAGAACCTGTAATAGGTTCGCATGCGTAGGCGAATCTAAAAGAAAAAGGGTTTTAAAGGTGCTGACGATTAATTTGCTAAGGTGCGATGGGTATTTAATGGTTTTGAAAAGCTTGGCGATCTTTCTTAATTGACCGGCGTAAACCGCTAACATTAATACCTTTAACCTCATGGGTGGCTGTTACTTTATGTACCTTATTACCATTCAAAGTGTATTCTGAGTTATTACGTAATAGTACTAAATTATTAAGCAGCTTGATAGGCTCCTTATCTCTAATGCGTAAAGAGGCTTAACTTAGCTATAAGTAGGTTAAGTGTCATTTAAAACGTATATGTAGGCGTTGGTATCCTTTAACGCCTTTTCCTCTTTTTTAAAAATCTTAAAGATTAGGAACTTAAGGCTAGTTTTCCTGTTAAGCTAGTTCGAAGAAAGTTTCCGCCAGTCCTACTGGTTTTTTGTTAGGAATGTATATGCCACGGCGTGTAACCTCCTTTTTTAACTTGGTTTTAACCGTGCATTGGATCATCTTTTACATATGAAGAGTTCAGTGGCTGAAAAAATCGCGGAAGTCTTAAAAAGCGCGGGTATCGCGACCGTATTAGTCACTGAGGTCCGCGTCAATAATGTATTAGCTAACATAATTGGTTAGGTAGGCTTAAGTTAAGGTCTTATCAACGTCCATGATCCAGAGTTGCTAGTTTTAATAGTTGAGGAAAACTGAACTAAGGGCTTTGACTTTTTACATATATTTCAAACTCAAAGCTATCTTAACGGTTCGGTTTATATAGGGTGTGTCAAGTAAATAACTTGGTGGTCCTAGGCGTAAGGGCTGGGTATTTTAGCGTTTAGTATTTAAGCATAAAGTTGCGTGAGAACTTGACTATTCGGCGTAGAGTCGTGTGATGTGACTTTTTCAGCGTAACTTGGTGTTTTCGCTGAAAGTAGTGAATTTGACGATTGAAATAGCATAGGCAGTGAAAAAAGTGAAGTATAGGCAAAAGTTTGATATAGAGAGTAAGGCATAAGATCGTTGTATATGGTAAAAGGCGAATATTGTTTATTATTTAGCCGTAGGACTTGGTTTTTTTCTATAGTAGTAGTATCCGTAGTAATACTAATTTAGCCGTTTGCCTACTTGCCATATTTTGAGACTTTTGACTGTTAATCTTAATGTTTTTAAAAAGGATTAGTGACGATTTCTCAATGTTTTTGATAACGATACCGTCGCTACCCCTCATCTGTTATGAAAACCAACGCAGTTTAGAAGTCTTTTCTACTTACTTCCGTGAAAACCAATGCAATAGTAAAGGCTCTTCGCAAGAATATTTTCTCTACCCCAGCGGTTGTATGACTTTGAATATAACCGGAAAGTAGCTTCTTTTTTTACTTAACTTATCTATTCTTAACCTAATCGGTAGGCAAGTACTGATTAGTGTTGGTAGGCCTTAGACATTGCAAAGTTGTCGATTCGATCGGTCGAAGTAACAGTAGTATTAGAATAGTCAGATAGTGGATGTATTGTTCTAGGTTTGGCAGACCGCCAGCCGTTCTGCACTGTAATTTGTCTGGTGAATTTCTTGTCCCGTGCCCTAGAGTGAAGTGCAACGTACTGCACTCGAATTACACCCCATGCGGTAAGTCTGCACAAAGCAATACACTTGCAGTACGATCAACTTTACTGTAAGTAAAGTTAACCTACTGCACTACATGTAATACTATTCTAACATTTGGCTCATAATCTTACTATATGATGTAGTGGGCGTAACGACGATTTTTACCGGTTAAGATTTTATAATAACAGCAAACATTTTAATATAATCACTATTAAAATGTTGCTTAAATCTTTATATAATGATTTCTACTTTACAACTTTCTGTGTAACTGTTGGCATTAGTTCTAACTTGGTATTTTTTTAGTAATTTAAGTATAGAAATAGTTATGAATTCTTGTTGATTTCAAAACCTTAAATAATAGTAGGTTTTGTATTTTATTTTAGAGGTTTTTCTTTTAGTATTACGCATTTATTCACTTGAGAATTTCTTTTCTAATTAATTATTTCTTTTGTTTACTTTTATAAAATATTAATTGAACTATATCTTTTTATTGGAATTTAGGCGTTGCAATATTGTCGATTTGAATTGTGGTTGAAGTAACAGTAGTATTGCGTAATCAAATGGCAGATGATTACTCTTTAATTTGATAGACCGCTAACCAATCTACATACTACTTTCTATAGGCGATTCTTTAGCCTATACACTAAATTTAATTAGGTACCTTATTACAATTGACTTGTAATAGTACTATCAAGTTTAACTATAGTATAAATAAATTCTATTTCAATACTAACGGTTTTTTTTTTTTTTTCCGGTGTTAATACGCTTTGTGGAAAAAAAAAATTTCGGTTATTTAAATACTTCGTTTCATCTTTCTCACTACCATTTATATATAAACTTTACTTTCTATCACTTTAAATCCTGCAAACAAATATTGCACTACTTTTACAACTTAATCCCTCAATACATATAAAACTTTATACCCAACTAAAACATACTATTTAGTTAAATCCGTATAAACAATAACATTAGTACCTTAACAATCCTTTAGTTCTCCAGGGTACCTCTAGTCCCTCCCTATCCCACGTTACATAATTCAGCCTTACTGGGTAGCTTTTACACCAAACGTTTCAATCAACCGATACCTTCAAGTTATATGTATCAACCTTAAAGGGTAGTCATTCATCGTATAATTAGCTGTTGCCTTTCGGAATTCTACCGAATCTGGGATTTAAAAGCCTACTGGACCTATCGATTCTATTTACTTTATCGGGATTACCAGACCTATTAGGCTTAATAAGTTTAATAATTTTATAATACTTATTACATCTATAATTCAACCCTTTAAATAATCTCACATTTAGCTACTTAACTAGTCACTGAAAAATATATAAAAGGTTTTTGAATTAAAGACCATAAAAAACATCTTTATCTTAAGGATTCTTAATATCTTCAAGTTAAAGATTCTATGGGTGTTCGGTCTAAGGATCTTAAAAAATTTTTTCTTAAGAATCTTAAAGGTCTTCGGCAAAAGGATTTTAAAGAACTTCGGTATAAGTATCCTAAAATCAATTCTTCAATTATACTAATTCAAAGAAGGGTTTCACTAATCATTTTATAATTTGATTTAAGAAAAAGATCACTTCCATACGTATTTTCATCTTCAAATTTTCCTTTACTTACTTTTAAATCATGTCTTATATTGCAATGATTCTATCGCTATGAATCTCAAGTAAATGTTAATAAACACAAATACCGCAGCCAAAATATTTGCCAACGTTTGACTTGAAAATATACCAGCCGATAAAATTCGTCAAGTATTTCTTAGTAAAGGTTTTTTCAACATCTATGCTTCATATGATTTTTTTGTAATATCCAACGAAAAAAGATCCGAAATCTTTAATTACCTTTTACCTAGTATTTTCGGCAGGTATTTCAATATTTTCACTAGCAAGTTAACTCTAATTCAGGTAAAATGAGGACTTAGTGATTTAAACGAAGTAGATTAACATTTTGAAAGGGGATGACGTTGCTATTTAACACGACTCAACTATTCTTGTTATTTTCGCTTAACGTAATGATTTTAATGTGTTTTCTCACGAATATCATTTACAATATTTCAATATAGAGAAAGTTTTCAATATGAAATGTACGGTTTTATTTCATAAGCTGTAGATTATTCGTCGCCGAAATTATTATATATTAAATGAGTTTTTATAACTTCAAAATTTACAGTTATAGTAGCAACTTGACCGTTTGTTAACTATAGTAATCTTGGTAAAATAGTGGTTGTTTATGAACTATTTGAATCTTTAACGGTTAATACCAAAGCTTTTCATTAAAAAGTGTTTGATAAAGATTTCTTAGGATGTTCGATAACGATACTGTCGTCGTTTCTAACTGCCGTGAGAACCCGACAAAATTCAAAATTATTCTCTACCCACTACCGTAAATCCCAATGCAATTAGTAAAAGCTGTTCGCAAGAGTATTTCCTCTACCTTGATATTATATAAAATGTAACCAGAAAGTATTTTTTGTTCTACCAACTCATTTGTTCTTAACCTAATAAACACTCATCAGTATTCATTTTCCTACAAATGTTACAACGTTGTCGATTTAAATCTTAGTCGAAGTAACAAAATATTTATGTAATCAAGTTGTGGATAGTTATTTGCAAGTTTGGCGGACCGTAATATCGATTAAAATCAGAGGGTCTAGGGAAAGGAATCGGATCAAATTATTCTTTAGTCTACTTCTCAGCTGGTGCCTTGAGATGCTTCTAATATAATGTTCATGTTCCTTATAACCCCATGAAGCTATTTCCCCAATAACAATGATACCAAATGTGCATCCCGATTATTAGACTACCATTTTGCTCCCAATAAATATATAACCGAGTTCTCGAGATTATATAAAAAACGAAACAATTGAATTATGAATAAAAGAAAGAATAAAGCGAAATAAAGTGGGGAAAAAATCTCAAATGATGCAAAAAATAACGTAATAAATATAGCAAGTTGATTGAACAAAGTTAAAATGATGAGAAAGTGAAAAATTGGAGGATAAAAAAAGGTGAATAATTAGTTGATTTGTCGATTTCTTACGCAAGTAGCGAGATTCATATATAATATACGAGTAACAAGAAGCGATTGTCGAATAATGAGATACGAGGCTTGAGTACCAATAAGCGAGGACCAAGAAGCGAGTACCAAGAAGCGAGTAGCGAGAGGCAAGAAGCGAGAAGCGAGACGCGAGATGCCTGTCTCACTCACATACCCAGTAACAACCTCAATAATTTGTAAAAAATCGTACTAGTTACTCTATTAAGGTTCAATTTTATTGTTAATATCTTCACAACATCTTACATATACCTCATCTTAAATTTCTTATTCGTTTCCGGTGTTTTCCCCTATTATTCTTTAGATATATGGTTTTAATAAATCAACGTAAACTTTTCGACATCTCACTCTAGGAATTAGGTCAATAATCGATAACGAAACAAAATGAACAATCTGGTTGACCGTAAATAACCCCGTTTGTCGTGGCTAAAAGATGATAATAGGATATTTTCAAAGTCATTGTTCCTGTTAATAATAATAAACCTCCTTTATTTAACATTACGGGTCTTTGACATAAGTTTTCACACTTAATGTTTAACTAAAACATCGCTTTTTTGGTAAAACTTTATTTAATTTATCGATATATATATCGTTTGGTCGTTTGTTATGGAACATTCTGGCGTCGGCTAATAAATTCATTACAAATTAATTTTTCATTCGTTTATGATTCTGTGAAAACCGCTATGAACTGTTCTTTATCCACGCTTAACAATGAGTTTCCAACAGTGCCTCAAGTATTTATTCACTATAATAATATAACTTACAATGTTGTATTTAGCAGACGTCTTATCAATATATTATTAATCATCCTCAAAATATTTCTCAATACTTTAAGTAACTCCTTGGATAGTTCATACTTACATTCATAAACCTATTTTTCAAATCAATTTCTCATCAATTGAATCAATATTTTAATCAATCCCACTTAAGCATCCAAATACATAGGTACATCCATCACCCTAATTCCTATTTTAACGAAAAGTTTCATAACCGCTAGGATTTTGAACTATTTGGCGTTATCCAAATAACATTCCTTAGGGTATCCAAATAAATTGGTAATTGGCCTCCATATTCGACAAACTTCCTTATCCGTTAGTTGACTTATAGATTTTTTAAATACGAATACTGGGAAATAATCCACTATAAAGTGCAAATGTGTTTCACCGCCAACTCTCTTTATATTAATATTACTTTCTAAATCAATTACCATAATATCCCATAACTTTAAAGTTACCATAAGTATGGGATTAACATTAACTAACCTCGCGATATTGATTAATAAAAATAACTCGCATATCCAAATATATTCATTAGTATTAATATAATGGGTCGACTGCCATAATACCTCTTTTAATTTATAGAAAGTCAAAACTATTATGAAATGTTTATAATAATCGTAAACCTATTTCAACACACGGGGTAATTCTTCTATTTTACAAAAACAGAAAACTCACTACCGCCAAATTTACGTTCCAAAAATTCCATTTTAAAAATAGAAATACATAATATCGCGCTTTCATTTCCTTCTTACAGGTGTACAAAAGATTCCTAATTATTTCATAACCTCCTATAAGATATTAGACTACTTCATGATACTAGTTTGTGTAGACTATATATACGGTCGCTTTCGTTGGATATAAAAGTAACATTCGCCTGAAATTCAAAATTACTACAAGTAAAAGAATTCCTATACCTGAATCCTTTAACATTACAGGCCTTAAGAGTAAGCATTCTTCTACCGTATACTATAAATCTCTCATATTTGGCTTTGAAAATTCGACAATTAGTCCCGATAGTTTTGAACTTCTATTAAAGATTTTGATTATTTTGTTTAAATTAGAACGATATACGATTCTCATATCCAATATTCCGAGAATATGCGTCCGCTACATGATTATTTCTATAGTTATCATTGAACTCGTTTACGATGAAACAAATTCGTATAATTAGTATAAATTATCTTTGGAAATTGCGATTCGATCAACTTTGACCGCGATTCTTTTAAGCATTTTGCTATGGCTAGCATTTGTCTTTTCCTAATGGTTCACCGCGTTTTAATGTCATCCAATTTCTAGGAAAATAACGTCGGAATTTTCACGTAAGGTATTAACTAATCCACAACTTTAATACCAGTTAGCAATACATTTAATCTAAAGGCTACACTACAGATTCCTTTACCAAAAGTGTCTGTCGCGAGATGGTATTACAATAATCAATTTAAAGCTAAAGTTATGTTTGCTTAAATCGCATATATGGTAACAAAAGCTTTACTATATTTTTTTCGCTATTCAAAATTCTTTGAAACCCACTACATTAGTTTTGAAATTTTTCCCGTCGAGGTTATTTTGCGAGTATTTTCGTTATTTCAGTAGAAATAGTCGACTATTAGACTCGAGTTCGATGGAATGGGTGACAAGATTAGTTACTCGTGCGTTTTTCAAACTGAATGCGAATGTATCTCTCTAGGTATACACCAGTCCCATAGTCAGTACGAGTCCATCTTATTCGTTCTCAATATATTGTAGATATTCCTCGTTAACAATTATATGAGCCTCATTATTTTTATACATATTCTAAACATTAATACCAAAGGACTAGAATCATTTTTCAATAACATTTTATAACGTATGGCTCGAGAATTTCTATTTAGTGAGTCGAATTACTTTTCTATTAAATTTATTGTTTTATGCGATTGATATTCGTTCTCTTACATACACTATATAATTTTCTGTTACTTTCTCTTTACTTCCGTCTATATTTCTACACCAATATTAGTATCCGTATACTAATATACCTAAAATTCTTTCTTCATTTTTGTTAATCTCTAACACCTACAATGCGATGGCATCGTCGTTTTAATTATGTAATACCGAATTCGTCATTTCTTTGAAATCAATAATCAATGAATTCATGGGTAGAGATAGTAGCGTAGAAAAATAGAAACTTTCTTAATTCGTCTTTCCCTATGATCAAAACTAACAAATAAAAATCAAACAAATTCGAACTAAGCAAACGCAACTCTAACAAACGTTATAAATAATTCACTATATCAAAATATTCTTTAGTAAAATATATTTTTATCTTATGAAAGGCGACAATCTTTTTTAATTTCTTCTATTTTCCTAATCTTTTTCATTTTTCCATTACATTAGTAGGTTTCCCACCATCAGGTTTATCTGTTGGCGTCTCATTTTAGTTTATTTAGTCCTCATTCTCGTTTTCTAATTCGAGTATAATTAAAATACTTCCAAAAGAAATATTTTCAATAATATTGATTTCTTTTGGTGTTTTTCTTTCGCGAAATATCTCTTCCAGGTATGAAATCCGCTTCATTTTGGGTGTTTTTTTTTGTGAAACTTACTTAGTAAAATCGAAAAATTCGCTTGATTTTCGCTAATCATGTAACATCATCTTGGCCTATATTCGATTTTCTTTCATTATTGCTATCGATATTGTTGTTTTTTTCTACCTGATTCTTTAATAATCTTATTACTTACATTATATTACATTAATGATTAACAATACTGTTAATATCGTTGGCGAGTGTTTGACACAATTCCGACTATAGAAGCTGATTGAATATGGAAAGGTAGTGGTTTCGCACGACGTTTTATGGGTACGACGATCGAATACTCGCCTACACTAATAAAAGGGAAATTTTTCGCAATATAATTATTAATGGACGCATAGCATATAACTTGATTTCTACTTAGTAACGAATTATACAATAGGTAATTGATGGTAACGAACGTATAAACCAAAAATACGATATTATCAATAATAAAAAAGAAACAGAATATGAATTAATAACGTAGTACAACTTCCGTTAGCTATTATTAATGTTTTGAACGAATCAGCCGTCTAAATAGTAATTTGTAGGCCAATTACCATATTTCGTATAATTAATCCCAAGAAAATTCCGTCCTTAATCAAATAATAGCTGATATCAATATTATCAGTATTTTCCTCAATATATTCAAGCTAGGTTTTCATCGTTCTTAATATCGCTCAATATCTTACCGCCGCTATCACCGTCGTATATATGAAATGTATATATTTACGTTTTTTTGATGAGTTCTTCCTATTTGTTGCTTTAGTTTGATAGACAGTATTCAATCTACATATACAGTCTACCTATTTGCGTAACAAGAGGGTATGACCCAACAATTGTTATAATGTAGTTAAACTATATATTTATGGCAGAGTATCTAACATATTGAAAATTTTCTTGAGGCGGCCTGAGAATGCCCGTATAAAGATAATGTCTTCTCCCTTTCCGATGATATTTATTCTATATTCCTTTTATATGGTTATACAAAATTAATTAAGGCTCTTATAAAATCGATCTTTTTCAATCTTACTTATCTAGAGAATGGTTTGCAATCACTAGTTTCTTAGAAAAGGGGTATACGATTGAGAGGTTTTTGGATAAGGAAACGCTAGCCTCGTGGGAATGCGACCAACGTTTGAGCGGGTAAGAAAATAGTTTTCCCTTTTCGTCTTTTATAATCCAAACGTATAGATTTATTCATCTTCCTTCTGTGATATTGTGTTCAACGGCTATGTAGGGTTCAATATCCATCGATTCTTTGTTTTTACAGTTATTGTTATTAAAATGTTTACACTCCTCTTAAATATAATAAATTTTTTAAATTAGGGTTATATATCTCATAAATTACCTCTCGATACCACAAAATTCATTTTATATAACGACTTGGAGTAGTCAATCTTATATAAGGAATGAACGTCCTCGTATTCTGCCTGATTTACTAGTATCATGTATAAAGGTTCGCACATTATCGTATTCATCTTATTTACCAATTTTAACTCTTTAAGAATTGCTTTTCCTACAAATACTAGGTCTTGTATTGGGTATCTTTTCGCCTATAGTTATTTTGGATGAGAATAATGGTAGAATTTGTAGTATAATTTAAGCATGTTTATACGTTAAGTTATTCTTGTGTTTATAACTATAGATTAATATCGATTTTTATTCGTTGGTATACATTACTTATATTTTATCGTCGTGAGTTTTCCATAGTTTCCTAAAAACGAATTAAGGGAGATTTTAAGACTCATTTTTATATAACCAATAATTCTGAGAGTTAAATAAAGTATTCCTACTACTTTCCCAAGGTGTTTATTTAACCATTTATTTTTATATCAATCTTAAAGTTTGCATTGCTTCGACGAGTACTATTTTTGTGAAGGGTTTTAAGTTTTATGATATTAGTCGTTATATATAAAAACAGGGTTATTATTATGACCAAGTACAACCGTTACGGAGATTAGTATTTCCCTTACTGTATCGTATATAACCCTGTCCTTATATATCACATTCTCGTTTATAAAATTGTTGAAAACCAGGAAATCGGTGATTCTCGTTTACAACATCATATCTCTATTCTACCCATTATCCCCCAGATGCACAAGAAATCTGTTCCTTGGTTCTTTTTTTTAAAAAAAATTAAGGGCTTTGAACGGCGAAATAATCGGCTATTTTTACGTATTTAACAAATAATTCTTATAGTCTTCGTGTTAATAAGTTTACTGTAACTACTACACTAGTATTGTTTATCATGTAACAAGTCTTAAAGAGGGAAGTAAACAGTACCTTCTATTGGTAGAGCTTTAAACGTTGCAACGTTGTCGATTCTCCTAGTTGAAGTAACAGTATTATTATATGGTCAAATAGCGAATGTATTGTTCTAAGTTTGGTAGACTGCTAGCTGGTCTGCACACTAATTTTTATAGCCAATTGCTTGACTCGTGCCCTACCAGTGAGAAGTTAGCATATACTATACATGACTTGCAGTTAATACATTAGACCCATAAAACAATAAACTCAACTTGCAGTCAATATAGTCAACTTTAATATCAGTAAAATTGACTTATTACATTTTAATTACTACTATTATAACACTGGCGGCTATTTATTTTTACACTCACACTAGCATATTTAATTAATCGTTTCTGGGTACCACTAAATCACCTCTTCAATTGTTCAAACTCTTGCTAATTGAACAGTTAAATTGACAACAATTGACTAAAGTTTTCGAGTTCAAACTTTATTAATTTCCACAAACAATTTCTTTTGTTACAAACTAATACGAAACTGAAACTTCATTTTGTTAATCAAATAAGTCATTAGCTTCGATTCCCTAATAGTTTTCCAGTTTATTAGGGCAATCCTGTTCGTTGGCAAGTAACTTGACCTCACTAGACGGCCTGTCGACACAACCTTTCAGACGTATAGTCAGTTCATTATTATCCAACAATCTGTTAAGGGCTTCATTTAGTAACGATTTCGTCATGACATCGGTGGATTTATGTTTGCTATCAGTTTATCGGAATTTCATTAATTTCCATAATATTGTAGGCTTTATAATGTATTATTATATCGATTATTAAGCATTTTTCGCTCGTAATTACGAGTTTCGAAAAGAATTCGAATAAATTCCTTAAGTTGGTATAAAGTACTACTAGAAAAGAGGAATATTCAACCACTTGATCATGATATCAATGGTCTTAGATATCGTTATACCGATATGAAAACCGGCTATTATATCACAAACATCTAATATCAATAGGTTTCGTATAATTCTTTTACATTTATCGTAAATCTAATAAAGTAAACTTCCAATGATAATCAATTGATTCTTTTTCTTATTTTCATTAGTAATCTTCATAGAGAATTTGATTTGTAACGATAGGTTTTTATTATTCGTAAAAAGGCTGTTCATGAAAATCATCAACTTAGTCTTCAATAGGTTAATCGAGACCATATCGATTCCCCTTTCCAAATTCCTTATCCACCATTCTCATCCTTTTATTTAGTTGGTTGAAATCTTTATCTTCCGGGTTTCATGTTTATACCATAATATATATAGATTGTAGGAAGCCTTCAGTTGGAATAGGATGGCGATATAATTACCACGAGTGAATTATTCTAAATACTGTTAAGCTTTGGCTACATTAATTATTTATTAACTAAGTAAATATCCTAAGCTTATGAAAGTAAATTAATTTAAGTACTGTCAATACCATGTATATTAATCAATGATACGTTAAATTAAATTTGGTTGTTTTTTATCAAAATTGTGACCGGCTTATGGTTTTAGAACTTTAAGTTCTAAATAGTTTCATATTCAGGTAATTTCAATCTAGGATTTCCAACTAAAAGGGTATCATCAGTTTATATAACTATGAAGCCAAATTCTTCATTATGCATAACTAATAAACACGGATCGTAGGATAAAAGTTTTATGGCGAGTTATGACTCAAAGTATGATTAATGGGTAAGAAACTAATAAACACCTAATTTAGTTAGTTTGTACAGTACCTTAATACATTGTATAACCATTCCCTAGAGGTATTTGTTACTAAATTCGTATAATAATTTTAATAAACCAATCCTTTATCACTCAGTTAATAATTTCGCGCATTTTTGTGTTATATTACGGCTATTAAGATTGATCTTCATATAAGTTTTAACTAAAAAGGTTACTGTTGAAACGACTATCAAACCCTGGCTAATTTTTTAAATCGATAAAGACTACGTAAGGATTCAGTTTGTGTCTTTATGACCATATATTTAAGCGATTAAACTTGACTTTTCTGGAGGACGCTTCGGGGTTATACTCTTAACCCTATAGATATTCCTCAACTTGAAAATCGTGATATTTGGGTTTTGAATATTGAAGTCACTTTGGGGCACAAATTGTTCTACTTTGCTTACAAGGAGTCTATTAGTTTAGATTCTATCGTTTTCTTCAAAAAGCTTATTGAAAAGCTTGATAACGCTTTGTACTCGGAGCTTTATAGTCAAGTCTTGATCAGATTTTTATTTTCTATTAAAATAATCAGTATTGTATATTGGACCCGATGTAAATTTTTCAGCGTTTTTACGTTTTAGTAGTCGGCTGCGTTAGGAACGTTGTATTAGTTTATCCATTATGGGAGGAGGGGTGTTGTTCAATTGATTTGTTTAGCTTATAGACCTTCATTATTATTGTTAGTCTTCTTAATATAGGATTTAATCTGAGTTATACAGAACTTCGCAAGATCTTTAACAGTTGAAACAATTAATTTAGGCTTGGCTATATTCAAGATCTTAAATGGGCTTTATTATTTGCCTCGCTCCTGCCATACAAGGACTTTACCTTATACCAACAAATTAAGTACGTCGATTGTTATAAGTCTGTTTCTGATACTCATAGAATTTTTGAGTTAACGTCATTCCGATACCTTTTATAGTTTTTTAAGGACTTGATATACACCAAAACGCTTTTAAGGTACTTTTTAATGGGGGAAATTCATTCGTTGAACGGGTATATATTTTAAAAACTATTCGTGTTAGTATTCGACCGTTAGGGCGTATTATATTATTTAAGCCTTTTACTATTATCTAAAAACGTATGTTATAGTTTGTAAAGCTCTTTGTCTTCAACATAAGGATATTGTATATTTTACGAAGTAGTGAGTGGAATTTTTCGATCTTTCCAATGCTTTAGTATGCCTTTATAAAAACTTATTTATACTAAATCCCCATTTTTTGGTATTCACCTAAAATTTCGCCGCTGTAAAGTTGATACTGGTTTTATAAACGACAATAACAGGTGAGACTAAATACGTATTAATATACAATGTGGGAAAAGTAGTATTTTCAGTACAGTATGTCAAATTTACTTACAGTAAAGTTGAATATACTAACTGCAAGTTTGGTATATTGTTTGTACGGGCCTACTGTAATTGACTGCAAGTCAAGTGCAGTATGACCCCACTTCACATTATGGTATAGACCAAGCAATTGGCGATACAGATTACTGTGAAAACCGGCTAGTGGTCTGCCAAACCTAGAACAATACATCCACCACTTGACTACATAATACTACTGTTACTTCGACCAATCGAATCGATAATGTTGTAACGTCTAATGCCCTACCAACACCGATCATTGCTTATTAGGTTAAGCAGAGATAAGCTAAGTAGAAGAAGAAGCTACTTTCCGGTTACGCTTTACGTTAATAATGGTGTCTAGGGTAAAGGAAAAATTCTTGCGAAAGGCCCCTACAAACTGAGGCGGTTTTTACGGAAGTAAGTAAAAAAGACTTCTAGGTTAAGGCGGTTTTTACGGAAGCTTAGAGGTAGCGACGGTATTTCTATCAAAAACACCAAGAAATCTTTGTATATATTTTTTAAAGATGTTGAGATTAAATGTCAGAAGTCTGAAGGTTTAGCAAGTTGGCAAACGCCTAAGTCAATACTACTTCGAATGCTACTACTGTAGAAAAACGACTAGGTTACTACGCAAAATGACCCACAATAATAAACGACCTTCGATATTAACCTATACACCAAAAATTGTCCCTATTTCACTCTTTTTTTAATTCTCCTATATGAATTCAATTGTTAAGTTCGCTGCTCTAAGAAAAAAAAAACCCTCAAGAAACGCCAAGTCGCCAAATTCCCAAGGAACTTCACGCCAAAACACCAAGTCCTCACGCCCAAAGATCACCAAATCCCTCGCTGTACACGCCCTATTAGCCTTGAACCACCAGAAATCTCAAGATAATACCTTCCTAAAACCTACTAAAGGCGATCGAATTTTTCGGATCTGTCTTTTCCAAGTAATACAATAAAGATATCTATAATAAAGATATTGATGAAGACTTAACGGAAAAGTACTCGCTTAATTTTATCAGCGGTTATATCTTTAAGTAAGATAGCGGTAATAAATTTAAACAAGGCTACCGCTTCTTTCGAAACTTTCGCTACGTCTTTAACGACTAGACTTATAATATGTAAAAAAAGGTTTAAAAAGTATTAAGTTAAAGATAAAGACGGATTTTAAACGACGAGGAATTTATATGTTAAAGAAGGGTTTTTTCAAGTTGGTCAAAACTCTTATTAAATTAACCTAAGTTAATGAATGCCTTTAACACCTATTATCCAAGGGAAAAGGTGTTGAAAAACCTTAACGCCTATATACACGTTTCAGGGGACTTCCTATTTACCTTTAGCTAAGTAAAGCCTTTTTACGCGATAACGATAAGGAACCTATTAACCCAATATATAGCTTAGTACCTTTACGCGAAAGCGTGGAGTATTCCTTTAGCGGCCGTAAGGCACGTAAAGCAACGGCTGCCCACGCGGCCAAAAATATTAACGTTAGTATTTTATACCAGTAAATTAAGCAAGATCGTCAAGCCTTTAAAAACCTTAAAATCCCTTTTACTCTTTATCACTTTAATCAAAGTTCTTAAGCTATAGAAAAGCCTTTCTATGGTAGGTTTACCTATATACGAAAGCTTATTACAGGTCCTACTATAAGACTTTACCCCTCAGGCCCGAAAACTAGTAATTACCCTTAAAACTATATTTGGAATGCTTTAAGGCTTAAATTTTCAGAAAGTATTACTAATAAAGATTGGAATAACTATTGTGACCTGCCTATAACACCTATAAAAATAGTAAATATTAATTATAAAATCCTTACAGACTTCACTAAGATTTCGAACGACGTAAAAAAGTATAACGAAAATCCCTACAACTTTTTTCACACAAAAATAATACACTTTTTAAATATCTATAAGTGAACAAAGGTTTCTCCTTTTGGTTTTCACTCACTATTTCCCGAAATATTTATAAGGAATGCTAAGGAATATTAACTAACCTTTCCAACTCAAGCAACTACCTTCCGTAAAGTTTATGATAACATGAAAAGCCACTTCGAATACGACTTTTACCTTGCCCAATACTACATAAACAGGGTTATTTTGCTGTAAATCAAGATAATAACGTGAAATAAAGAAGAGTAAATACCAATGGATATACTTATATAAATGTTTGATAAGTTAATATTATACCAGTAGGTAATATAGAAAGCTCACACTAATAAAACCACATTTCACAAGTAGGTACGGGTAGCAGTTACTAGCGTTAATGAGTTCGAATACGATTTATAACACCTAGATACCACTTGCGAAAGCTTTTTTAGCTAGTTACTTTCCATGCTTACAATTGTAATAACGCGTATACCAAACTCGGCTATTATTTACCCCTAAGCCAGCAAATTCCTTGACGCAGATAAAAAAGATTTTATGTTAGTTAATTTCGTTAATCGTAAGTATAGTTACGGGCGCCTTTAACGCCTAAAGTTTAGCTTATCGACCACAAACTAAACGTAATAACCACGCTGATGCTAATAATGTTAAGATTTAAACGAACCTGATAACCGTAAGCATTATCGTCGTAATAGTGGCAAAAGATATTAGATTTATGGTAAATTTAGCTATTAGTCAACTCGTCACCCTCCCGCTGAACGAAATAATAAAAAGTGATATGCTGCATCTAATACCCTACTATTTCTAAACATGATTTTTTAAATTCAATCGCAAAATTTTAAAACGATGGTTCAATTAACGGCGATAATACCTTTAAGTAAATTGAGTGGTATAAAGATATTATTTCTAACGCGGCCTAATAACTAGCCGATTACGTCTTTTTATACTGCTTGGATGGTAAAGACCCTTACCTTTACCCTAACTAAACTATTAACCCTTTATACATCTTTAAACTTCGCAATCGTTACACAGACCATACTTTTCAGAGTATTATATCAAATACAAGGATAGTAAAGTATTTACTAAGAGTTTATTGGCAGTACATAACATTAAGGAGGTAAAGCATTACAGGCACTGAAATTAATCGTAACGATATTAATGAAGCTAAAGTTAGCTTCAAACCAGGCGACTAACTATTGTTATTAGGGACAACAGTAGTTTAAACTATTATTCAGTCGATGAAGTTTTATTTATTGAAGTTTCTTATCTTTTAACTCCTTTTTTTGGAGAATATGAAGACCCTTGGCGTTAACTTTAATGTCAACGCCGACAAGTTTGTTAAAAACGGCTAGAGGTTTCTCCTCGCTTTTATGTAGGGGTACCTATTTTTTTATTTTTTTTGAAGTCCCTAAAGTAATCGTATTAAACCTGAAGAATCTGGAAATACGCCAATTATATCGATTTTTGAACCACTCAATTGTTAAAAGGCTGTATAAAGTCCTAAATTCTGTAAGGTTTAATAATATGGAATACTTTATACTAAAACCTATTGAAAAGCTTTACCACTATTGTCAAATCTATACCTAAGCCCACTGAAAAGTTAAGTTTATATTTGAAAAAACGATGAAAATTTTCATTACGCAGTCTTTATTCATTCATTTTACCTGAATAAGAAACCTGTTTTTTACATAGTTAATTCTATAATCTATTTTTACAGAATGAAGTTTCTAAAATGCCTTTCGGCAAAGGATACGTGGGAAACGCTAAGGATGCTATAGATTAATACGTACCTGGGCCTACCTAATGTCGTCATCCAAGATACCGGTACTAACTATACGGTAGCAGAGTTTTAGGAAGATACTAAAATAATGGGTATCTAATGTAAACAGGTGCCTATGAAAGCCTCAAAACATTAGTAAGGTTAAAAAGGTATACGTTCTACTTCACCGAATGTATAGTATCCTTTCGTTAAAAATTGAAAGCTTTACGGATCCAGAGGCACGCCTTTAGATAACGGTAAAAGGCCGGGACGATATTATAGTCCCTGATTGCCTAATACCAACGATACTGGTTTTCGGAGTGTAACTACGCCTGACGAATAAATTCCCGCTATTAGCAAGAACTCAAATTCGTGTTATTAACTACGATAAAGAACTAAGAAAATTACGAAGGGAATCGGCACGTCGTTAGGTTAATAATGACCTTAACACCAGGAACGGCCTCATAATAATCGACGGACTTGTTTTGCCGTTATAACGTGAAGTCCTAGTATAACAAGAGCCGGGTAAATGGGAAGGCCTATATAAAACTTTAATTGTTGATAAATTTAAGGTAATTATTAAAATTACTAACAGCTCTGTAACTTGACGTACTACCTAGGTTAAGCCTTACATTAGAGCTACTAATAATAAAGACCTTTAAGATAAATGATAAGCTAATACAACCCTAATTTACACATTATCGATAAGCCGATAAAACGCCGTCGACGCGGACGACCACCAAAGAAAAGAAACATTAAAAAGAATGAATACACACCGGACCGTATCTATAATATTATTTATATGAGTATAAAAAAAAAGGATGATAAATATATAACACTAAAACCTCAAGTATAAGGCATTATCAAGACTTTTGGCGAACCATTTAAATAAAGTAAAAAGGTCGAGATTAACAACCTACTAACTCGAAAAATAGTATAATTCGTATCGAAAGCCGACTTTAACCTTTAAAACCCAAATATTACGATCTTTAAATCGAGGATAATCTACAAGGTTAAAGTTCAAACTACGGGGCGTTCATACGAAAATTTATGCTTAATCGCTTAAGTATATGTCAATAAAGGCAAAGACTAGATCATTACGTAATCGCTAACGATTAAAATAATCAGCTAACGCTAGGTAGTTGCCCTGATAGTAAGTTTATTAATCAAGACTAAAAGTAAGTTTATGCTTAATAACCGAAATATAACATAAGTCTATACGTAATTAGTAACGGATTTACAGTGGATTATACTAATAGAGTTACTATAGAAACTATGTGTTACCTACTTCTTATGGATGGTAGAACAATATATTAAGCTACTATATGTATTGGTTAAAGTAGGCGTTTATTAGTTTTTAACCTATTAGTTGTACTTTAAATCACGGTTAGGTACAAAGATTTTTAACATACGATCCGTACTTATTGGTAACTTAATAAGAAGACTTTGAACTAGTAGGTATGTAAGCTAACGATATCCTCTTAGTTAAAGCGGCTAGCTTTATGATATTGAAAGAATAGGCGATTAAAGATTTCAAGTTGTGAAATTATAAGCCAGTCACGTCTTTAGAGAAAAATAAATAAATTAACTTTAACTGATCGTCAATCCATATACTTAGTAATAATACTAGCTTTAGCTTTCGCTAAAAAGGCTAGGATACTAATTTAGCTATAATCGAAAAGATTAACGTAACGAAGGCCTAATAGTACCTGAAATTACGTACTTATAAGAGCTATATTGCAACATTATATTAACCGGAAGCCTTTTATGACCTTTTCTTTACGGCGTAAGTACAAGATATAACAGGTAACGACTTTAACTAGCTTAATAGGAGAATTAAATAACATATACGAAGTCTGGACCGAGAAATTAATATCGTCACAATCGACCCGTAGAAGACAAAGTTAATAATGTTTACAGATAGGTCTTTTTTTAAATAACACCAACCTATTTTTATAGATCGACTTTCTAATAACCCTCGTTAACGAAAATAAGCGGGAAACCCAATTTAATATTGTCAACAACCTAATTTACTAGATCTTTGTTAAATGTAAGAGGATTACACGAAACGTATTGGCTTTGAATGTTTACAGTATAATAACAGGTTTTAATATAGGTATAGTATTATAGGAAACCCTTAACGTTATTACAAGGCAGTTAAATATTCCTCATATCCCGGTAGTAATTTCTACTAACTCTAGAAGCCTACTCGAATACCTTTCAAAACTCAGAAACACTAGCGAAAAACACCTAATAATCGACAAAATAACACTCCATTCAGCCTAAGAAAGTATGGAGATTAAGTAATTTCAATAAATTAATAACAAAGATAACCCTATTAAGGCTATAACGAAGGCATCGCTAAACAAAGCCTTCATAAGGTTTGTAAATAGCAATATGCTAGCTGTACATATCTAGGTCTACGTTAATAGGCCGCTCGAAAAGCCTATATTATGTAGCAGCGATCAGTGATATTCTGGCAAACTGAAAGACTGTTAGTGGATTAAAAATGGTAAATTATTGAACTATCACAGCTAATGTGGAAGTTTGGGAAAGCTCGTGGCGGAAGAACTTTTTGTATAAGTCGATAAAGTCGGACCTTGAAGCCGTAAGGCAATTGACAGCAATCAGGGTCAATTTTTATGTAATCAGGTGCCATTCGATATAGAGGTCAATTAAAATTAACAGGGCTCCGTTCAGTTAATAAAATCGTAGATTAACATATACTAGAAAAGACTAATTAACCACATTGGCGTATACGCACAAGCTAAAAAACCTTCAGTGTTTAAATAGTAATATTTGAAATGGGGTAGGTCGACTTTGCTTATAGTAAATTTGACTATACGTTAAATGTATTATTTATACGAACCTACTGTAATTTGCTGCAAGTTAAGTATAGTATAGCTCCACTTAATACTAGGGCATAGGCTAAGCAATTAGACATACAAATTACTGTACAAACCAGCTAGCGGTCTGCCAAACCTAGAATAATACATCTACCACTTGACCACACAATACTACTATTACTTCAATCAATCGAATCGACAATATTGCAAAGTCTAAAGCCCTACCAACACATAATATGTTTAACTTTTTCCACGTTTTTTTTCGCGGATAAGGACTCAAGTAATTTAGCTTCGTGAAAAGAGGTTGCGGAGTTAATAGCGTGAAAAATAGGCTTATTGTCCAAGTGGAACACATTGATGAAAATCTTGTAATTGGAACCCTTATTATTTTTTGTTTACGTTTACATCTTCGGGGGGCATAGGTATAAGTTTGACATTAATGGTAGAGCTTTTTAATAGCTTTTAAAGTAAATTATTCCACATTTTTATACCCTGCGGATTTGAGGACTTTGTATAGCCTGTTTATGGCTGAGTGATTGAAACTCTGGTATAATTCACGTATTTTTTACTCCGTCAGATTTAATACCAATACCTTTAGGCTCCGAAGCTAAAACTACAAATTCTTTAACTTGGAGATGAGGGGGAACCTCTGTCCATTTTTAACTAGTTCGTCGACGTTGACGTCGACGTTAACGTTGAGGATTTTTATATTTTCCAAGCAAAGGAAGAATATGGTAGGGGATTTCAAGATGCAGAATGTGATTGGTTTAATAATAGTTTAAAAAATTGTAGTTCTTAATAACGATGATTATTCGCCAAAGCCGAATCTAATTTTAGATTCACTAGTATTTTACTAATTACTTTTCGTAGCCATAGTGTTTCTCTTTCGTAATACTACGTATTACGGATAGCTTCTAGTTTACTAATTTAATGCCTCTATGTTTATTATAATACATTGAAACGTATCGTCCACGTAACGATCGCGGATATTAAAGGGATGTAATGGGTTGAAGGCTTAATTAGAATACAGGTAGGGTTTTTTTCTACTAAGATAATATAGGTAGTCATAGTTGGCTAGTTACTGGGTCGCATTAAGAGCAGTTAATTTATGACACATGACTTTCCTAAAAATATCATCATCGTCAACAGCTTTTTTACCCTCGTAATTTTCAATATAATCCAAGTAATCTTACTCAAAAGCAATAGAGTACTGGGTATAGTACATCACCTGTGATTTATAACGACCAGCCAAAGGATAACAAATTGATTAACAACCAGATTTTTCATGAATCCAACACTTTTTAGCACTATTACAACGAAAGTTTTTGCGGTTAATAAGTCCGCGTAAACTTTGCCTTCGTTGCTGGCACTTGTATAGCTTTAGCTTTTAATCCAAAAACGTTAACCAAATTTTGAATATTAAGGCCACCCGTACTTGCGATCTATATAGTATATTATTACGCCATCTTTTTCATTTACATCACGAAAATAATCTACTTAAGGGTATATACCAAGCGAGTTCGATGTACTTGCGATTACAGGTATAAACGAGTACTGTGACTAACTGAAAAAACCTTCAAACATTCCATCTAGGTGTTGTAAGACGTATTCAAACTCTATAACACACGTAACTACTGTTTGTACCAATTCGAAAAGTATGACTTTGCTAGTTTAATCTTTCACCATTAATCTTAACATAATATCAATTTATTAAATATTTGGTTAAGGATAATCATTGGAGTTTCCCCCTCTTCATTCCTCGTTATTATTATTATTCACCACATCTTAGCTCAGTTCTTATGATATTACGTTAGGTGGATGTTGTATTTGAAGTGATTCTTAATGCTATCTTAAATTTCTCGGAAGACTTGAAGACTGTTTAAAAAGATCAGATAATTATCTCTGGTGTGCCTTATGAGGATTCCGGGAAGTGTAAAAACTAAAAGAATGGATCTCTATTTCATTACAGATATTTAAAAAGGGCATTATATTCATATCCAAAATATTATAAGGCTTTCTATATTTTCCTACGTTATTCTATATTTCCATGAAATCTGTGTGCTTGTATTTAATTTGAATTATTTGGACGAATCTGGGAAAAAGGTCTCAATAATCGCTCTAGTCGTCAATAGTGTTTCCTAGTACTTTCGAATTATAGTGGTAAGAGTAGTTTCTAGTCGCCTGATTCGAGAAGTAAAGTACTGTTGTAAGACTTGTGGTTTGTTTGCCTGTTAAAGTATATCTGTCGTAGGATCTTTCACCTTAAGAGACTTGACGATTTTGAGGAAAGCCTTGATAATTTTAAGGGAAGGTTTGAGGAGTAAGAGAGATTTAGCCATAGGAAAAGTTCTAAGGAATTTGATGGTTTTAATTAATTAACCGGATGGCGCCAACGTCAATTCCTTTTACCGCGTTAGCGGCCGCTAGTTTATGCGCTCTGCCGCTGCTGAAAGCGTAATCCGCGTTATCATATAGAGGTGATAAGCTGTTAAATAGATTAATAGGTTTTTCATCATTGGTGTATAAAAAGATTTAAATTAATTATAGATTAGAGAATGAACTTCTAAAACGCGTAGAAGGGCGTTCCAGGTTTTTGATGCCTTTGGTTTTACATTAAAGGTTTTAAAAATAAGTATTTTAAGGGTGAAACTTAAGTTGCGCCATGGTAAAAAATGGTTATGACAAATTAGTTAACTTCTTTTTCAATACGTAAACTCCTTTTCTTTCGGGTTCCAACTTCAACTTGAATTTGACCCTTTATTTACTCAAATTTTACATATTAATAATTTAATCGTTAAAAACAATACGATACGTATAAACAACGCGAATGTTTCGGTCAAAAATTTTGCTGTTGTTTTGTCCGAGGATATATTTACTAACGCAATTGTTTCAGTACTTTTCAACTGATATTTATCGAAATATTTTCCAAATAAGTCGTAGTTATAATTTTCAATAAAGATATACCCGAAAGATTTGATTTACTTCTTCCTGTTAGGGTTGACGATTGCTTAAAAATAGGCGTTTTCGGTAGCCATTTTAACGTTTTTTTTTTACGTGGGACGTGGTATTTTTTCGATTCAGGAGCGTGGGGACTTAGCGATTTGGGAGCGTATGGGTTTGTAGATTTAGTTTAGAGTCGCCTAACGTGGTTTTTTTGACACGACTTTGTGATTCTACTTGGTGTTTTCTTTTAAAATAGCGATTTTGTGACGTATAAAAAGGACAAAAGTAATGTAAAGGATAAAAACTTGGTGTTAGGGGTAAAGTTCGGTATAAAAGTTAATATTGGAGGTTATTTGATGTTTTTGGTTGTATTTAAGAGTTATAGGCTGTAGTATTTAGTAGTTTTTATAATAGTAACACCCGTAATAGTACTAATTTAGCATTTTCCAACTTAATGATTTTTACGACTTTTAACGATCAATCTCAACTTTTGTTTTCAAAAAGGATCTAGTAAAGATTCCTTAGTGTTTTCAAGTGCTAGGGATACCGTCGCCACTTCTAGACTTCCGTAAAGACTGATGTAATCCCGAAGCCATCTTTAATTACTTCCGTAAAGACTGATACAGCAGTAAAAACCCTTCACAAAAATCTTTCTTCTGCCCTAGCTTTTAGCATAGACTATAAAAATAAATTGACTTTTTTCTACTCAGCAAATATACTCTTGACCTAATGAACACTGTTCAGTATTAGTAAAGCTTTAGATATTGTAACATTGTCGATTAGATTAGTCGAAGTAATATTATTATTGCGTAGTTAAGTGGTAGATAAATTGTTCCAGGTTTTGAATACCACTAGCCAGTCTGCGTACTAATTTTCATGGCCAATTGCTTGGCTCATGCTCTAGTATGAAGTGGGTGCATATTGTACTTGACTTGCAGTCAATACAGGAGATCCACAAAACAATATACTCAACTTGAGGTCAGTATAGTCAACTTTACTGTAAGTAGTCAACTTTACTGTAAGTAAAGTTGACTTACTACCATGTAATTACTACTGTTGCAACACCATCAGATTATTCCGTTGTTATCTCTTTTTTTCGGGCGTGTTGCGATACTATTTAACCGTTTCTTCCTTTAACCCCGTTTCAAAGTTGCTTTTGCAAAGCTTTATGACGAGAGTCTCGTCCTAGGATTACCTTTTTGCTTGTTGGGACGCAGATAAAGCAGCAACGTAATTTTGAAACAGCGTATTGTTTTGGTGATAGAAGAGGGAAAAACTAGCTAGAACCATAATCTCAGTGAAAGCTGGGTATATATGTGCATGTGCATGCACAAGCATATGTCTTCCCACTTTCCTTCCTTCATAATATAAACTTATGTATATATCCCCTTATGTAAGTGCATAATAAGTCTCCCGAACCAAAAAGAAAGTCAATATCCTTATTACATAACATGCATCCGAAAAGCGAGATGTGAAACGCGAGACATGAGACGCGAGATGCGAGAAGTGAGATGCGAAAAGCGAAAAGATTTTCATCAATTCTCGTAGAAAAACCTTCTTATGATACTGCTTCTTTATAAGACAATCTTCTAGCGGACTGATTTTTTATATGCTTCAATAAGTTTCTTACAATGCTTTAAATTCTTTACAGTCTTTTATTTATTGTTGTTGGAAGTTTAGCCCTTTTAACGACTTAAATATTGAATTATTTTTTTCATGCAACAACGACGACCCAAACATTTATCTACAATTTTCTTGATTTCCGATTTATACTCCTTCAAAGCCTTTTCGTAATGTATTTTTCTAGGAAGTGGAGATATATGAGTGAAGGGATTAATTTTTGGACTTGTTGTAAAGTTTTGGATATTCAATGTTGACGGTAAGATAAATTTACGAATCGGGGAGAAAGTTGCGTGTATACGTAGATCTTCCCACACTATTAACTATAGTGAATGGGTACAAGCGTAAAAGTGACAGTTTTTCTTGTTAATATAAAAGTTTATAAGTTTTTCTAGTACGGAGTTAGATACGGTCGTCTATATTAAATTCTATCGACTGATAATTTTTATGATAGCGACGTTTTGATAAATTAAGAATAACATTCATTGTAAATTAAACGTCACAGTGAATATGTTTTTATAGAAAGAATTTTCATTCATTTTAGAGGTAGAAAAGGATTAAGATGGTCTATAGGGGTTTGTAACTTAAAATCGAATAAATATTTGTAAAAGTTGGTATTAATGGGACGAGTGTGGATATTATTAGATATCACTATAGTTATCAAGCGTAGGGAACTGCATTTAAAGAGTGTATGATAGCGTGTCACGCTGCAGAAAGTACTCTTACAGAGTGTATAATAGCGAGCTACGCCCTAGAAGGGATATTAGCAAAGTGCATAGTAGAGTGCCACGCTCTGAATAAAAGCTTATAAACTCACACTTGAGTCGTGCAGTCTCCAGATACCTCTTCTTCATTTTAACTATTTATCACCAATACTATTAATCTTACTATTTTGAATACTGCTTTTTTATATTGATATATAGAGATCTTACCGATATTAATTAGTATCCAACTCGGTCAACTATAGATATTTTGGAAAAGAAGAGACATTTTTTTGTTGAATACTTATAGCGGAATTCTGTAGTTATTATAATTCTTTCGTGTTTCGATATTCCGATTCATAAGAAATATACAGGAGTGTGGCAAAACTATAAAATCTGGAGTGGTTTTGAAAAGGATAACTTTAGTATAACTTTATTGATTTAGTTATTACCCTTTGACTACTGAAAGCCCTGTTACGTTACTTGTTGACTTGGTTGGCGTTTTGTACTTATCTGAGCACTTTTTGGAAAGCGTCCTATCTCATATTGGCCACATAAGCCATCAAATTTCGAACCCCTTTATTGGAACCTACACAGAAATGAGGTAACTTTTTCTACATTGAAAGCGATAAAAACAGCTTTTAAAACGATTCGAAAAATTTAGATATAGCTTTAAATAGCGTTCAAAACGATTTCATAATTATCCTAAATGAATAAAATAATCTTTGTGGGGGTTTTACCATTACCTTCAGTTCTCAAACTAGCTTTTGAATCGCTTAAACAAAAATATACACCAAGTATCTAAAGCTCCTTTTAAAGCGTTTTGGAGAATTTCGAGAACGTTTGAAACAGTTTTTGAAACTTTTACCGAAATACTTGAAGCTCCTAAATCAATATCCAATACCGCTACACTATTTTAAACCTTTATATAACAATTCCTCATTCTAAACACCTAAGTCGTTTCCACCCAATTTTTTCATTTTCTCGCTTTACTATATATCGTTTGTTTTAATTAATATTTTTGACGTTTAAATTTACTGATTACTTCGTCAGTATAGCCTTTACAAAGCGTTAAAATTGTTTTTTTAGAACGTTTAACTGGTTTTTAGTTAGGAGTTTATTTGTAGTTTGGTTAAATGAGTAAACATTAAACGCCTCATTTGACACGTTTTACAATAACATAGTTATATTTCATTTGTGTATTATACGTGTTTATTTGCCGTTTTTTTCCAACTGGTTTGAATGTACTATCTTAAACGTATAGAAAACTATATTACAACGTGTCATTCATACTAGCCTTTTACCTAAGATAACCTCGCTTCTATAATACTACATATAACGAGTCTATCTAAAGTCAACAAGTAAATTGATATTCTTTTTTCGTACAAAGCGCTTTGAAAAAAAACTTTTTAAGGTATATTAATTTTAATTCATGCGATAACATTGTTAAAACACTAATAGAAGAACTGGATATTTGGGCGGTAAACACGTATATTATAATCGGTTTGTTCTTCGTTATTGGGAGGGAAAGACCTAAGGGTTTGATATATTTGATAATTTTGGAGAATAAATTTCAAACTGCAAGTTAGAAATGTGACGCTTCGTGTATCATTTCATCTTGCCAGTGTTAAGTGTAAAATTACGAAATAGAGATATTAAATCGCCACTTGAAGAGAACGGTCGCATTGTAGAAACATTGGTCATTACGGCTTAACTTAGCGAAATTCCTGATTGGAAAGACAATAAGGTATTAGAAGTTGATTTTGCTGAAAGATACTGGTGGGCAGAGCATAAAAACAGCTTATAAAATATATACGGAATATATTAAAGCGCGAGATCACCCTAGGTATGTAAACTGTTACACATTCAGCGAATCTGGCTGCGTCTCATGAAAGGTAGACAGAGTTTAAAGAATCGACGGAAAAGTAGAACGAGTCGCAAAGGTTCTCCTTTTCTTCTATTAAATATGGACCCGTTTCAATCAGCTTTTTAGAAAAGAGACATAAGCTAAGATATTTCCTCAACGCATTTAATACTCTTTACGACCATAGTCAAAGCTTCCCGAATGATAAAGACGGCGCTTTCAGGAGAAATACGAAATGTTATAGACGACTATACAAACTTTACGGCCCGAAAGCTCCCAATTTCAACCTATACCTCGACCTTTTATCCTACAAATGATCTATTTAAAAAAGAATACCGTATAAAGTTAATATATTTAATAAAACTGTAAGATAAGAGTGAAAATTATAGTAGCGAGCTTTACGATGTATTTGATAATAAGATTCGTATGATATTAAACACTTATTAGAGATTGTATATTAATATTTTTTAGTTTTCTATAATTTTACCCGGTATATTAATTATGTAATTTGAAATATAGTATACATATTATTTAATGTAAGTGGATATATTTGTGAAGAGTTATAACCGTTTCAAGATGTGTTTTGACGAAAATATTTACTAAGAATGACAGTATAAAAATTTGACGGGTATTACATAGGAGATTATTAAAACCTATTGTAATAATTTATATACGTTGTTATATAGTATATTAATTACTTCTTTGACGAAGTTTAGCAAGTGTAAAATAGAGTTTAGACCGGAGTATAAGGGTGATGAATTGTTTTCTTAAAAGTTACGAAAGTAGATCGTAAATATACAAGCTTTCGAATTATTTTATTTAAACTAGAAAAGGATTTGAGAGCTTTTTGTACGAGTTTTAAAAATTTATTTGAAACCTCAATATACTGATAATCAAGCTTCGGATTAACGTTTGTAATCAGAAACGCTAATAACGAAAGCCTGTAAATTGTAAGAGTGAACCTTACCAAAACAATTCATCACGTTTTAGATTAGTGATTTAAAGTATATCTAAGGAATAAAAACCACGAAAGCCCTAAATACAGATATAGAGGCGATGAACACTAAGGATAAAGCTTCGGATATCGTAGATAAAACGGGTATAAATGTGGGCTCTCCTATAGTTAAAGCCGAAGTTTATTATATATACTAACATCCGCGTAAAAGCATACAACGGTTTATGCGTTTTCAAAGATGATAAATTATGTATAATAAGGTCGGTTGATAATCGATTAACCATCTGGTATACAAATAAATTCGAATGGAACCATGATTTTGAGCCGATTACTCGCTTCAAATTTAAATAAAAGACAATTTTGAGATATACATAGCCGATTATAAAAGTGTTAAAAATTACTTCAATATATAATCGTACGAATATATCTTTGGTAAAGATCCAGATGAGGACAAGACCTATATAATAACTTAAGATAAAAAAAGCACCAACGGGTATTTACAGGCCTTGGTATTATAGAGGATCGAAATGCATACCAAGTATGACTTACACTAAGGAAATGGTTACCCGATGTCATTGGAAGAATGTCTGGAGAATAAGGGGTGACCAGCGGGCACTAGTTAAACTTAAATAACAAACAATAATACAAATCCGCCTTCCACCCAAATATCTTCCCAAATTCCTTATTATATCCCACTATCATCTGGTGACCTGCACAGATATCGAAGAACCTGCAATCTTCTCTTCATTTGTAGACGAGAAACTAAAAGAAAGAGTGTAAATAAAATGATAACTAGTGCGAATAGAATAAGTACGATTCGAGTGTGAACAAAATGAGAACGAGTGAAAATAGAACGAGTACGACGCGAGTGTAAACAAAATGAAAACGAGTGCAAATAGAATAAGAACGAGTGCGAGTGTAAAAGAAATAAGAATGGAACGAATAAAGACAAAAATAAGAATTACGCCCTAAAACCTTCAATTAGCTTAAGTTGGCTACTTGACATTGGACCGAATTCGGTTGGAGATATAGGCTAAGAATAGATTGTCCAAATTTATGAACCTAATTTGCTACACACAACCACTCAACTTATATATCATTTGAAAAAAATTCATCTTTTTCAAAGCAAAGAAATATCTATTGATAGTGAACGCAAATATACAAAACCCTAAGTTAATAATATTACCAGATCCCCTATGATTATGGAATAAGATAAATTTTACACGAATATTTACTGGATAAATCGATGAGAACGTAAATAGTTTTTTTTTTTTTTTTTCGAAAAGTTCGACATGGTAACGGAATTGAAATCTCGAGATGTTTCATGTTTCGAAAAGTATAATAAAAGTTATTTTGAAACGGCATTAAAGTATAAAGTCGTTGAATAATATAGTAATATACCAGAAGAAAACCGCCGAAAATAGGACAAATTAAAAATTCTCTTTACTGTGAGATTTGAATCACGCCTAATAATAATAAATATTAGCGTGACTATAAGGGTGAATTCTTTCGAAAGGCGTATTTACGAGTAGATATTGAAATACGTAAAAAGGGTAGACAAACTTGTCGTATAGTACCATTACATGATATAAATAGAATTGAGAAATTGGTATTTCATAGAATGAACGGATAATAGATAAGAGAAAAATATGACGTTACAGATGTGAGTTACTAACCGCTTAATTTTTGATAATATTATAGACGAGAACGAAAAGTATAAAAATAACGTTACATAAGATATGGTGGAGGAGATGTTAGTAATAGTAACGGTGGTACCAAACTGTAATAATTACCTTTTTACATAGAACAAATGATAAAATGGTACCTCAAAATATTTTATAGAGAAATTGTTTGCTACCGATATTTAGATTATGAAGCTGACATAAAAGCAGATGTGCAAATGCATGTTTTGAGGTAATATAGGAAATAATTCGTATAATTTATAAAATATTTGCGGGTATTGAAACCAACATTAGAACAACTTTTAATTTACTCTATCAACGATTATGGAGGATTTACGGTGTAATTAGGGTACCTGTTTATATTAACGAATAAATATTGCAGGGAATGGATAATAACCGTTTTAAAAAAATAAGTAGACATATTTTAATTTTGAAAACGTACATAATACATATTACCGGTTTTGAAATTGTCTTTATCATAAACAACCATAGGTAAAGACATATTAAATACGAAAACTTGCGCTAGTAAGACGACCGATTCTCCAGGAGTTAAAAATGGAGAACAAGACGAATGTAAAGATGCGTAAGCCGTTATTTATGGTATTGGTGAATTGTGGTAAATGTGGAGACGAATCGGTAAATTAAACCGAATACTATGAATTTTATCCTAAATTTGATATTAATTATATCGACCCTTCGCATTTAGTAGATTCAAATATGCTGTGAAGTAGTATGTGGGATACATGGACCAAAACCAAAGAATAATAATATACTCATGAAAACCGTTAATTTCTTTGCGAGAATAGAGGGACAGGAAAACAAATTACAAACTTTATACATTTTATAGCTGCTAAACGTCGCAATACTATGACCACAAAGCTTAAAAACTTATACGCTCGTGTTGAAAATGAAGAAAGAGGATTATATACTCGTACAAGGCTAAACTCACCTTATGCTTGAGCTTTATAGTTTTATACCTCACACTATCGAGCCTCGTAATCCCAAATTATGTAATATTTAAGCCAGTCCAAGAAAGAACAATGCCATGAAGATTTTGCTCAATTTTGAACCGCTATTGAAAGAGAATGTGGAATGAATACTACGGGGAAAAGAAAAAAAATACTATCACAATTCAAGTATTCTTAAGTCTTTTGGAGAAAAAATTCAATTCAATAAACATAACCCGAAAGACATATCTCAAAGTTACTTTCGAATAATTATTTGATTGTAATTTATTATTACGTAAAAAAATGGTTTATATATATAGATTCCATATCGTTCGATCTAAGCGAGTAGTTAAAAAAAAAAGACCAAAAGAAAAATGTATATGAAAATTATTTATATACGTAACGGTATTAGCATCTTTAAAGAATCGAGCAATATTGAGAACAATAAAAATACAATTTGGTTTCATTTAGAGTAATATGCATCATATATATATAAATCAATTCTTAGTAAATAACAGTTTTTTCGTCGAATTTATTGCAGGATATATAGTGAATTGCCTAAAAGTAATGATTGAAATATTAAATCCCCCTATGACATTGATTATAACTAATGGAAGCCGTATAACGTTGTTAAATTACGTTATATTCCCCCTTATTATCAGTGGTATTGAATTTTTGGTTAATGATCTGTTATATTCAATTATCATTTATATAATTTGTTACGTAGTTATAACTTGATTGTATGCTAATCGGCTGTTAATAAATATATTGGAAATGTCCTTATTTTTACGGTTCAAGGCGAGTATTACATCTTTGTATCTATGGAATTACATGTAGATCTATTACGCCTCAATATTAAATTATCTTATGTGAATGAGATTTTATCTAACAATCGTAAATAGTTTTAGAATTTCCTTAAGTCGTGGAAGGAATCGAGTGTTAATAAGGAGGAAGGTTTGAAATCAGATAGCAAAAAAGATGACAGTAACAGCGAGGAAAAATGAAATATTAGCAAAGAATATTAGAAATACTTATTAAAATTAAATAAATTTATAACTTTGGCGAACATGTTTAACAGAGTCAATACCCAAAATAAGGAGGGTTTCATTTCTGGTAGAAACCTTTTATCAAAAAATCCCTAAGATATATCAATATCATCAAAAAGGCTTGTTTCAGGAATATTTTAATTATACCTGTGGAAAAAACCGCTTATGAACAGAAATGAAACATTTAAGAATATAAATAAAGTGTTGACGAGTAAGAACGAAGCGATAACTCATAAGCACAGGACGAGAACAACAACCACAATTATAAGATAAAACCTAAAGATCGGAGAAAAATCAGGAAAAGTTATTACGTTTGACGAAGTAAAGAAATCGCTTACTACATAAAATCTTAATATTTTTGAATATTTATTACGTTTAACTCTTTCGCATATGTTAGTTCGAAATTTGAAAAGAGAGGGGGAACAAATAAGAATTTCCGATTGCTTTAAATCACTTCTATTACTTATTAAATTCTTGATTATTTAACTATGTGGGAGAATCAATTCGGGATTAGGCGATTATAACAACAATATTATAGTGCTATAGGTATTCGAAATTCGGAAAGATAAGGAGTCACTTTCAAACGTTTTGGTATACGAATATAAACAATAATGAGAAAAAATGGAGACAAGTAAGGGATAGGTGACAGAAACTTACTTATTGTATGGCGAAACAGAAAGAATGCCAATTTCGCAAAATAACAAAATTAATTAAAATATCGAACGTCGCCTCAAATAGAGAGAATTGAACGATGCACTACAAAATGTTATTGAAAATAATTTGAGCATTTTACCATTAATATTGAAGATATAAGTAATATGAAAGAATCTAACGAATTAGTAAGCTATAAATACGCACAATTTTTTGAATAACTAAAAGAAGGATGATTAGCATTACCTAAAAAATTGTTATATAACTGGAGAGATACATTCGTATTAAGTTTGAACGATATATAAGTAGCTAATTAAGTCATTTATTCCATCAAATTTGAACCAAATAATGGGCTATTAAGTCGAAAATAGCTTGGATACTTATAAAAAAAGTCTCTTTTATGCAAATATTTCAATCTGTAATAAAAGCAGCAGTATTTTCCATACTAAGTTAATAAAAATGGAGGATATATTCACGTTATTCACTGATGAAAATTAGTAAATATAGATTTGTTTGTAATCATATTCCAGTTAATACTTTCATAATTAAACCATAATTGTCAATGTATTTACGAGATAAAAATTTCAACCCTGTTCAGTAAAGCGGCTATACTGTTTTCCTTTATAATAATATGGCTAACAGATACTAGGGTAATCTTTTACACCTAATTATAAGTATAAGACGGCTTTTATTCCGCCAAATATTGAATATTGAATATTGGGGATAGCTTAAGTACTAATAGGAAGTAAATAAACATATTACTTACTCAGTGATATTAAAATTGATAAATGAACAATATCAAATGGTGAAAATTGTACGAAGATTTATAGGCCAGTATTACCGTTATTCATAGGGTATACTTATATATAAAAAACAATATTCGATATATATATAGACGATTGTAACATTTCATTATATATATTTCGAGCGATTTTGAAGTTTTTACACCTTTAGTATTTTTTTGTCTTTTATTCAGAAAGATTGATTTTGTCCATTATAAAACTATACTATTCTAAAGCTATATTGACTCTGTAGGTTTCTAATTGATATAAGGATAAGTTCAGCCATTTTAGAAACATCGGAAAATATTCAAAATGTAAAGAAAGTTCGAAAATTTCCCTACTTCGTAAAAAATATTAAACGAATTCTTTTACCTTATATTATATGTTACAAGATACATACCCAGAGGAATATCATTGATGATCATTTAAAAAATATACACAAGAAAAATCCCCAAAATAACTTCGACGGAAAGAGTTTCGAAATAAATGTAATCAATATTAAAGGAATTAGAGTGTCGAGAAGAACATGTTAATGCATTCGTAATAATGTGTTTAGCAATAAAGTATAATGTTTAAATAATATTAGACCGTTCATTGAAATTCTACTATTTCACAGACGCTTCTGGCAAAAGAATTAGCTGCGTTAATTTTCAATTGAATAGGTTACTGTCTGATATTGAGATCGTGGATGAGATGATACCTTATGCGAGAATTCTGGCCATCTTTTCCTTGGAACTGATCGAGCCCGAGACGAAATATACTATAGGAGAAAGGAAAGTATTATCTATTATGAAATACTTAAAAGACGCACAACCATAGATGATTTAATTGTCTTTACTAACGATGGTTTATATTAACGATACGAACCTAATTTAATTTTGAACTAGTTCAATAATATATGCAGGAAAAATCGCATAGTAAATGGATGTTTTTGGAATATTTAACATAAGAATCGTATATTACCCATATTCAAATGAAAAAATAAAGATGGAAAAGGGTATTTCAAGGTCATCGAAACAAGTTATTCAACTTTTAAAGTTATATATGAGAGAATTACCGTGGACAATAGGAAAATGCTTAATGGCGAGACCAACGATATTAAAATTTTCAAGAATAGAAATTATCTTGTTTATGGGAATTTTAAGTCTAGGACTAATATTACGACTAGGTGTAATAATAGAAACCTTATATATCGACGAAACGAATTGGTATAATGATGTTGTAGGGTATCTCAAAAGTGACCAGGAAATGATTAAGGATTTACCAATACAAGTGAAAAGAAAAATAAAGAGCAATTTATTGTAATTTTGCATTTAGAACAGTATATTGCTAAAGCGAGAACTCAGTAAATGATACTTTGTTTATATAAGGAAAAAAAAGTACCTCGAACATTAAAATAAGTTCACGATTTTTATAGATATTTTACTTTACCCTCAACTCTTGATAAATTGAAGGAATACAATATGAATCAATAGCTTACATCAATATTTAGAAATATATGAAAATATGAGGATTATACGTATTATCTAGTACATTTAAACCAATTAATACCAACCTCGTATCTATTGTAGCCCTAAGGCTATATGATATTATAAATATGAATTTTATGGGTAAAATTAACTTAAAAGAAACCGGTGGCGATACTTATTTACATCTTAGAATCTATTATTTCTTACGATTCACATTTTAACGAACTACGGGTAAACTAATAAGCGAGAAAATATGTCGGACGTAAAAGCCTATTACTGATATTGTCGGTTACCTTAAGGAGTATGACTCTAATAACTCGAAATGCTTTAAAAACCCGACAGTTATGAATTTTTTGTTAAAAGATGAACTAATATGATAAATGCGTCTATTTATTTGGCTGCATGAGTAGGGTTAATGAAGGGTTGGTAAAATTTATTAAGAATGAACTTGAGAAATAGGTTTACAAACGTGAATATAAACGACTCGAGAAGTTGCATAAAGCTTTCGCCAATATTATTAGGGCTATGAATAAAAATCTTGTGAGAAACTTACTATATACACCTTTGTAAGTCATATTAGGGTGCGTAGGTTAGCCTTTAGGATATGTTAGAAAGCCGGCGTTAAATGTAAATCGAAAATATTTGATAGCGGTTTTCGATGGGCTATAAGCAAATGAGGAGGTAATCTGTGACTAATTTATTAGCCAACGCGATAATTCTAATTTACAGATACATAACAGGTATATGAAACAATAGATTGAATCCAAAACTAACCTTAATAATAATGGAAACAAGTTTCAAGTTCGCGATTGGTTATGTGAGATGATATCGAAAACTCGCAACGTCGAGTCGAAATGGTTTATGGTCAGTAAGAACAAATATTTGAAAACCGTTCGGTTATTCACTTGTAAGCTACGTTAGATTTGATTATGGGAGGTTGACCATATTGTGTTATCTGTTTCAATATGCATTATTAATCTCACTACAAGAAAAAAAAATGTTTTTACGTCAATTCTCTGAAACCATAAATTTAAAGGAAGAGAACTATAGAGAAATAGAATTCTGTAAACTAAGTAGAGGATAGAGTTTATGATATGGGACAAATAAGAAGATTTAATAGTAATAACTTTGACGATGCCGTTAGTCAAAACGTATGAAGATGCGACAATGATGTTGACCTTCGTCAGGATGAAAAGGGAAGTTAAATAGTTAAATAAAAGAAGGGTGGGATTGAAATATAAAAGGTTGGAGGCGAAGCTTAAAAGATTGAAAGTTAAAAAGTTAAAAGAAAGGTTATAGGTTGAAAATTTAGTGATTAAGAAAGGGGGGGGAACTTGAAAGATTATAGTAAATTATTGTTGAGGGTTTTCTTTGGTCCCTTATTTCTTTGTTCATTTGTCCCTTTTTTTTTTCTTTGTTTTTTATTATCTTATATCACTCTACTTCAACTTTTGCAGTGGATCTCAACTTTTATCTCACTTTACTTTGTTTTATATAGCTTAAATAACTTGGCTATACATTGATTGGGGGATAGATGGTAGCATAGGGGATCTAGATATATACCAAGTATGACTTACACTAAGGAAATAGCTACTAGAGGTTATAAGAAGAATTTCTGGAGGATAAAAGGGGACCCGTGGGCACTAGTTCAACTTAAACAATAAACAACAATACAAATCCGCCTCCCACTAAAATATCTTCCCCAATTCCGCATGATCTTCCATTACCAACCTGTCAAATTCCTTATTTTTACATAATGTAAGGCTGGATGGTAAAAGCGGAGTATTGAACAGCTATATACCGTCGTAATTCATATTGTTTAATCATTATGAATATCTATTTAAAGGTATTATTTTAAATACTGGTAGTGGAGGAATATCAACGGTTAGAAAACAACAATACAACGCTTTCGCACCGATACTCACTAAGTTTTAACTTAACCGAATGAGAAAATATCGCAAAGTTTTTTTCGATAAAGCTAAAACGTTGTTATAAGGAATAATAGTGGTAAATTTACGATTTAGACAGATAAAATTGTATATGATGAATTTTGAAATACCATTTCTATTTTCATTATCTAGTAAAAACAAATTTCAAATTGAGGGGCGAAATATAATGAATTAATTTATTCTCGTCTCGAATATCGTATTAATATCATTTTGTTTTAAGTTTGAATACCTTTGGGTTTTCCAAAAAAAAAAATATCATTATAGCTTTTTATTTAATATAATAGGAATTAGGTACATTATACCAATGGTTCATATATCTTGTTACAAAACGCCTTTTAGGGCTTCTTTATATAGCGGGTCATATTAATGTGGGGGAGAAAATCCTTGAAGGTTATAGAGAAGTTTTTCTATAAATGGTGATTATATTAATACGCCTTATGATGGTATCAATTCTAATTTTAAAAAGATGTTAAATTTAACTACGAGTTTATTGTATATTTTTTTGCCTTAAGGCACACTCTGTTCTTTAAGTCATCAACCTTGCAACGTTACTTTAGGCTGCCAAGTTTACACGAAGAGTTTTTGTAATAGATTGTGGGGATGTTTTGATAAAATATTGGATGAAAGTTTATTTAAAGCCTTTAAACAAGATTACTTACAACGTGTGTACGGCTATTAACTTGAACTAATGGTGAATTAAGGCTAAAATGACTGAAAGTAAGTATAGGTAAATACTGGTGGAGGTGTTTTGGGTTATCGGTAAGTACGAGAGGTATTACGAACCATTTAGAAGGATTCACACGGTCCTGTTTAATGAATTAAAAGAAATAAAAATAAAATAATGAATTTTACAGATAATAGTGAGCGTTATTAACAATACTTTAGGTTAGAGTAAATTGATCCCTACACTCATTATATTCGGTATTTACTTTGAAACCTATACATATTCTGTTGCGCTATTAGTCACTTTTTCAAAAATATACGTTATAGATAGGGTTAAAATAGTTTTACGTTTCTTAAAATATAAAACCAATATTTTTAGGGCATTATTGATAAAACCCAGCCCGATGGAAACAAGAGTTTTAAAGTTATCGTTATGGTTCGAAATTATGATTTGGAAAATGAAAGAAAAAGGTGGACTAGCCTTTGGAAAATTGATGGTATTGGAGGATACAATGTACTTGTAAACTTGCCAAACAGAATAAGTTTATTTTGTTCAAAGCTAGTACGAAAGTATAAGAGGGAAGGGTTAGACGATGAAGCCCCAAAAGCGTAACCTATCGATTGGTAATAACTAAGCTACTCCTACAATAATCTCAACGGCTTTCCCCCAAAACTTATATACCTTCCAGATATCACTTGATAATCTCCGTTACATTAACAAAACGAATATTTTATACTAAAGAAACCAACCCAACGTCAACGATGGCATTCACTTGGTTCGAAAAATAAAAATGAGTTAAAAAAAATTGTTTTGGATTTCTTTATTATTTAAAGAGAAAAGTCGGACCGTGAGTTAAGTATAAAATTCCGTCGTAAAGGCGTTATCGTAGCTTTAGGTGACCCTTTAAAACAGTAGATCTAAAAGAAAATCTTTGTATTAATCGGGTAGAGCGTTTTTCAATTGAGAAAGATTTATTTAGTAATTTACCACGATTATAAATTATTTCTACCCCGTTAATTTACAAAGTAAAATTTAGAACTGGAAATACTAATAAGGAAAATCGTCTTATAGTTAATGGGTATAATAATGCTAGAAAACAGATATTATGATTTAATTGCCTACTTTACAACGAGCGAGCAAACATTTGATTTTAGCGTTTGATATCTCTTTATGTACTCCTTATAACCTTCGTTTTAAGTTTCAGGATATTACGTAAACATATATATAATTATAAAAACACTTGAAATAATCTATTTACGTTCGCATTTCTATAGAGTTTAAAAACATTATTCACCAGGAACGATTTTACGTATTTTTAAATTACTTTATCGTTTTTCTGAGTTGATGTATATTCGTTCTATATTTATTCAACTTATTATAAAAAGAGCCTCGGTAAAGAAATTTTTACCTTCGACTTTTCTTTATAAGTTTATATACCGCATTAAAAAGGCTTCATATTTATTGGGATATAGATAGACAATATATACTTATGGTATATAATGCGCCGTTTCCAGCTGGAAAGAAAAGAAAGCTTTTGAGGGTTAATTGAAAGGTGAAACAGAAAATATATATGGCGAAAAACCGTCTCATTGACTTTAAAGATATAACGATTACGTTTTGGGAAAAAAATTAAAATTTGTATAAAAAGGATAATTAAATAATGTTACGTTGATTAACATAATTAGCGTAAAGCAGATTAACGAATATAAATATTAATTATCACGTGGGGCCTAAGTTATATCGGCTATATAATCGAAAACGGCGTTTAACCTTTTTATCATTACGTGATATCGTATAAACCTGTTGTATAACGCAGGTAAAGCGTTAAATAAACGTCTCGAATAGTAAATTCGAAGCCCTAAAAATAACCTACTTTTAATATCATTCAATATACGGATAACGAAGCTTTTCATTTCTACTAATAAATCTTTTATCAAAAATAATGGTTTTATTACAGTACAAAAAAAGTCTTTGAGTGGGGTATTGGAGGGGTAGAGAGGTGTATTTGCATTTTTGTTTCTAGTTTGGCTAGTCCCTGCGGGTTCCTATTTACCTTACAAGCATCCCTCCTATGACTGCGGGTAGCTATTTCCCTAGTATAAATTATGCTTAATATGCACATCAATCCTCCATGTTAATATCTATCCCTTAATTAATGTATGGCTGAGTCTCCGAAGCTATATAAAACATAGTGGAGTAGATAAAAGTTAAGATTTGTATTAAATATTAATGTGGGATGAAGTGAGGTAATGAAATGAATAGAAACAATAGGAATAACGAAGTAAAAGTGAACTTTCTATTACCACTATAATTTACGATAATTTTTCTAACTTTTACTTTAATTATAGTTTTCACTCTTTTTCAATCTTATCCTTTACCTTTTAACCTTGTTAACTTTAACTTAAACTTTGATAAAATTTAATATCGTTATTTTATTGCAGCGTATTCTGATCGATGGTACACACTTTGTTATTAAGGTTACTAACGTAAAGATCCCTTATTTCTTTTACGTCTTGCCCATTTTTTCTTCTTCTTTCGTTCTTTTCCCCTTTTTCCGTTTTCCTCTGGATATATATCTTTAGCGAGTTGACGTGGACTTTCTTCCTTTTTAATCTCGTGGTAGGATTAACGATTTAGAGCGACACAGATAAAGCGATTTCGTTAACTTCCTACAGCTCTTTTTATCGCGACTTAAAGGTAAACCCCCAAATATTCTTTAAGTTTTGGCTTTTATCTTTGTTACCTAAAAATGTTTTTAATTTAATGTCATAGATCTTCGATACTACCTTTTACATTCAGTCGTTAATTTTAAACCTATTACCACTATCCTCCAGGTTAATCATAGATTGAATTTATCGATCCACACATCTATTAGCCTCATATTGATGTAAGCTGTCACGCTGACTGACGAATTTATCGTAAATTACCTCTTTATTAGTTTACGATTTATTAAATATCGCCGCTAATTGTTTTCGATCCAGGTTTAACATTACCTTTACGACTGCTCCCGAGGGTTTCACTAACTAACTCAACATGATTTATAAGGATATGTAGAGTAAATTTCTTACGAGTCCATCATTAATAGCCCTTACAATATTGGCGAAATCTTGAGGCTATTTTTAGAATTACCCATACTCACGTTCGTAAGCCTATTTATTTAATCTATTCTTAACCAGCCTTACCAATCCTTCAATTAATCTTACTCATATCGCTAAATACGTAAGCATATTTATTATCTTCATTCCATCTTCAAAAAAGACTTTATAACTGTCAGGCTTTTAAATTATCTTACTTCATTCGAGTAACATTTCTTAAGATAACCGAAAACTTTAGTAATAAACCTTTATATTTGATATATCTCCTCGCTTATTAGTTTACCTAGTATTTGGCAAAATAAAAATCGCGAAAAATAATCGACCACGAAGTAAATATAGATCTCTCCACTGACTCCTTGTAAATTGATTTTACCTACGAAATCCATATCCATAATATCCCATCATCCTAGAAACACAACAGGTACGATTCCCGCGTTAACTGGTTTGACAGTATTAGATAAAGCGTACTGTTTATATATTTTAAAATATTCCTCAATATTAATATAACGAGTCGGCTTTTATAGTATTCCCTTCAATTTATAAACGTTTCAAGCCACAGCTAAATGCCTATATAGGTCGTAAGCAGATTCCAATACCCGAGGTACCTTAATTTTTCTTTCGTAAACTGCGTATCTTTTACCAAGTTCTCGTTTTATCAATACACCGTCTTAAATACAAAATTGTAATAAGTATCGTTCTACTTTCCTTTTCACCTGTATCGGTGAGTATTTAATCATCTTTTAGTCACCTATAAGGTATCCTAGAATATCCCCATACTAATTCGTCTTGTCGATGTATACGGTTGCCATCGTTATTCTTTTAGGTCGCAACATTCGTCTAGGGTTTAACACTCCTATAGTTAAAAGAATTACCGTTTCCGGATCTTTTAACATCGTTGGTCTTATAAGTAAATATTTTCCCATTACCCACAGTAATTTTCGTATATTCAAATTTAAAAGTTTCATAGTTAATCCCAATAACCTCGAAGTCCCGTCTGCAATTTTAATAATCTTATTTGTATTAGGGCGATATACTATTTTCATATTGAATATTCCGAGGATATTTATCCATTACGCGATTCTCCTTATAGGTATTGTCGAACTCGTTAATGATAAAATCAGGTTCGTGTAATCGATATATATTATTATCGGAAAACGCGACTTAATTACCTATGGCCTCGCTTTTTTTAAGAATCTCACCACGGATAATGCTTTTCTTTTACTAATGGTTTACCTTATTTCGACATCGTTCAATTTTTAGGAGAAAAAAAGCTAAATTTTTTATATAAAACATTAACTTATCGATAACCTTGGTACCTGTCAGTAATCTTTTTAATTAAAAAGCGATACCACCAATTTCTTTATCTAATGTATTTGTTACAAGATGATGTTAAAACGGCGATTTTGTATTATAACGAAGTTTCATTAAATAGCTAAACATATGGTAACGAAAGGCTTAATGTACTCCCTTTTTTACTCAAACATTTTAAGGACTTATTATATTTATTTTGAAAATTTACCTATCGAGGTTATTTTCGGTACCTTTTTTATACAGGATATTTTCATCATTATCATTTACGATATATTTTTTCGGTTTTTTCCTCGTAACGTATAATATAAAGTAAGAGAATTCGTCTAATATCTTTCATAAAGTAAGGTGATTTTTAGGTTTCGCTTACATTTTAATTTTCCTTCGATGTTTGTTAAACAGCCAAATTTTATCTCATAACAATTCGAATCCTAACGAGTAAATATAGCTTTCGAAAAAGATAGTTTTATAAGGGGTAAGGCTAATTTTCTCGAATTCTAAACGAGGAAAATATTAATAGTAAAAAAAATGAAATATTACGTTGAATCTATATAACAAAACGTTATAGTCGTTAATATATATGTCGAAAGCCTTTTTCCAAAAATAGTGGTATTTTATTATTGAAGATAATATTGGTCCGCTGATTCTCACTTTTTTTGGTTTCACCTTGTGGTATTTTCGTCGATTTTCGTATCATTCTTACCACCCTCGCTATTTGGTAATAGCTATTTACCAAAAGTAATATTGCTAAATATATAATAGGTATATCCACTTTCTATTATTTTCTAAGGTATTCTCAAGATTAAATATTATATATTCGACGTAATGAATGCCGTTTTGTACTTATAACTTAGATTGATAGAGATTCCCCAATATCCGTTCGCTACGTTACCTTCGAAGAAGACGTTATAATTACCCTAAAGAAAAGTATCGAATATTTTATCTCTTAAGTGTATCGGCTATCATAATTTCATTATATAACTATTAACTGAAATATTGTTATAAACGAATCGGTGTTCAACGTTTTGATTGAATGGGTATCGTAAATATAAACCCTATTTAGATTAACCTAGTATAGAAAATCCAATTACCTCCATAATCAGAAAAAATCTTTGTACGAAGGCGACCTTATCTTGTAAGTATTTTAGTTGTTTTAGTCTAAACTGTCTATTATTCAATTCAAATTCGATTTAATAAGTAACGAGATTAGTTATTCATACGTCTTTTAATCCAAAGGCAAAAACATCTCTTTATATATATACTAGACTTTTAACCAATGCCAATCATTTCCCTTTATTTTTGCAAAGTTATAAGTATTTCTTGCTAATAAACTCGTCCGCCTTATTTATTCTATTTATATCTCTAACGTTGATTCCGAAAGCCTTAAATTATCTTTTAATGACATCTTGTAATACGTACTCCAATTATCTTTATCCGAGCCGACATTTAATATCTTCATTAAGTTTTTTATTTTGCGCTATTATTATTCGTTTTTTCTTGTTATATATTAGGCACGCCTTTTTTAAATTTCTTTTTTTCCCCCTATTCTTCTTTACTATCAGTGATATTCGTATACTGGAACGTTTATAAATGCCTCTTTCTCCTTTTCGTCTCTCAACACCTATAACACTAAAACATCATCGTTTTATTCGTTTAATCCCGAATTAGTTTTCCTATTGAAATTAAATATTAACGGTCTAATAGGCGACGATCGTAACGTAAAATAATCAAAAAGCTTTTTTTTTCTCCCTAAAAGTTGAATCGAAATATGCGAAAGTAGATAAACATAATAAATAATTATTAATATCCAGGTGTTTTTTAGTACACGATCTTTTTACCTTGTTAAAAGTAATAACTTTTCTCGATTTCTTCCTTATTTATTTCGTCTAGTAATTACTATTAACGTTTTCGCTTCGTTTTCATACGTTTTTATTTCGCTCTCGTAATTCCTTTTTTCGTCTTTATATATTTTTATCTCGCTTTCAAACATTTCTAATATAATTAAAAGTTTTCCAAAGCGTATTTACTTGTAATACAAGTATTTACTGTATTTTTCGGTTGTCGAATAACTTTTTCCATTTTTAAAGCCCGCTTTAATTTAGGCGTTTTCCTTATTATTATACGTATTTTACGAAATCGATAAGTTCGTTTAATTCTTGTAAGCATTTTACATCGTTTTTATCCAAATTCTAATTTTCGTCTTTATCGCTACTATTTTCGTTCTTTAAATTCGATTCCGTCGTTTTTTACTTACTATTTGTAATCGACTTATCCAACGAGTATTAATTCTCGTCTAAAAGATTATCTATATAATTTAATTTAATATTAAAAGGCAACGTTTTTATACGTCATTTTACAGGCATAGCAACTAAATATTTACCTTCGCCTATAAGTATTAGGATTATTTCAATATGATTATTGATAGATTAGTATAGAATGAACCAATTACAACTTAGTAATAAGTTATATGATAAATAAATGGCTGTAACAAATACGTAAATTAAAGAGATAATACTATTAATAATAAAGGGAAATAATACGTAGGTTATTAATGTCGTACGAATTCTGTCAACTATTGTAAAAGTTATTGATAAGTCGGCTATTTAAACGGTAATTCCTATATGAGCTACCGTATCTCGCGTAATAAATTTAATTAAAAAACTTTTGTTGATTAAATATTTCTTAATGTACATATTATAAGTATTACTTTAAATATATCCGAGTTAGGTTTTTATAACAGGGTTCAATTCGACTTTTTTACAGTTGTTATTACCTCCGAATATATGGATATTATACTTTTCGTTTCTTTTTCGCGGTTTTTCTCCCTGTTTTTATTCGTTGAACAATGTTGAGGCTACATATCCTCGTTCTTTATTTTCGTAGTACAAAACTATGGTTTAATAATTATTCGAAAGTAATTTTAGTGTAGATTTTTCGTAAAATGTTTATTAGGTTAAATCGTTTTTCAGGACGACCTAAAAATGCTCGGATAGATACGGTATTTTCTTTTTTTCCCGCGGCATTTGCTCCGTACTTTTTTTATGTAATAATACGAAACTGAAAGAGTTTTTTGCGAAACGGTTCTTTATCGGTCTAAGTTATCAACGAAAAGGTTCAAAACTTTAACGCTCGAGGATAAAGAGAATTTTGTTTCGTACAAGTATTAAATAAGTTTCCCTCCTCGTTTTTAATTCGAACTTATAGGTTCATATACCTTATAATTCTAGTGTTACGACGTTCAGCAACTATTGAAAGGTCAATATCCTCGGCCTTTTTACCTTTTTCTTTATTTTTACGAGTATTTGAACGTTTTTCTGACTCGGTTTATAAATCCTATACGTTGTTTCCCCTTACACTTAAGTTTTTCAAATATAAAAAATAAAGGTTAAAGGTAAGGTAAATATCCTGGTACTTGGTTCGATTTATTAATACCATAAATAATATTTTATATATCTTTACGTTCATATTTTCTTTCATTTTTAACTCCTCGGGAATTACTCCTCCCATTAATACCAAATTTCGTATTTAACACTTTTTTATCTATGGTTATCAGTGGTAAATATAGTCGTAAAACCTTTGGTATAATTTAGGCACGTTACTGGAGTTAAAGTATATCTATGCGTTGTTTTACGTTTACTATTACTATTATTATTACTATTATTAATTATTACTTATTTCATTTCTTACTTAGTATAAGTTTCGCGAATCTGCAATCATCGCTTGTGAAATGGGTTAAAAGTAGTGTTAATATAACTTGTATCATTCGCGAGTATTTTACAAATTATAAAAAGCGTTTCTCCCTTTATCCTTAGGCGTTAGCTTACCTATTTACTTTTATATTAATCTTATAATCGTTTCGGCAAGTACATATTTTGTTAAGTACTTTTAGGTATCTTTTTATTTCTCGTCTTACGAGGAAAAAGGGTTATTATTACGATTAGATATCACAGTTACCGCGATTAATATCTTTTGTATAACATCGTACGTAACCTGATCTTTATACATTCTGTTCTGTTCTATAAGGTTTTTAAAAACCCAACGGTTAGTATTTATCGTTTACAGCATTCTATTGCTATTTTAACCTTTTTTCATAAGGTATGTTAAAAACCTGGTTTTTGGCATCTTTAATAGTATATAAAGGTATTATATAATAAATTTATTTTCTCTTTTTACGTATTTAACCAACGTTTCGTAAACACGCCTCCCGAAAAAGTTTACCTTATCTATCACTTCTTTCATTATTATTATCGAACGAAACTTAAAACGAGTTTTAAAAGTGCCCTACAATCCTTTTACCGTTGTTTTTCCTCTTTTAGTATGTTATGGTACTATTGAACCGCTTCATATTTTAACCCCGTTTTAAAATAACCTTTAAAAAACTTTTCGAAAAAAAAGTATCGTTTTAAAATTGCGTCTCCGCCGTAATTTTCACATCCTTAATGTAGTGTTTTACACTTTCGCTACATTATGCGGCGAATATTCGTGTAAAATCTATTTTACAAGGTATAGTATATATAATAGCTAATTATATAGTAATTATTATATTTCACTCATATTGTTTTGTTTTCGAAATAATAAAATCTCTTAATGTAATATAGGCGGTTAGTAGTTGTAATTATTAAATAAATTTTACGTATTTAAATAATTTGTTCTTTACCTATTTTTCCAACCTCCCTAGTTTCGCGTAGCCAACCTAGACTGATTATAAGGTTTGTAGGGGTTTTTGTTTCCTTGTCTTGTATTCGTCTCATCTTCGCCTCGTACTCGTTCGTTTATGTCTCGTACTCGTCTCGTGGTACTCGTCCTCGTCCTCGTCTCGTACTCGTTCTTTCCGTTTCGTACTCGTTTTCGTTATATGTTTTACGTTTTTGACTGCATATTTTTCTGACTGCGGATCAAGAAGTTTACGGAGTAAACGACTTTTTTGCAAGTCACCAGATGATTACAGTACAAATAGGGTCTTTAAGTGGAGTAATTGGAGGGGTAGAGAGGTGTATTTGTATTGTTGTTTTTAGTTCGACTAGTCCCTGCAGGTACCCCTTTACCTTCTAAGCATCCCTCCTATGACTGCGGGTAGCCATTTCCCTAGTATAAATCATGCTTGGTATGCACATCAATTCTCCATGCTAACAGGTTCTAATTTATAAATGAGGTTTATACTTTTTATTTATTACGAAATATCGGACCGAAACTGGTTGACACTATGTAATACCGTTATTTATTGTAACTCAACTAAGTGTAAATAGGTAATAATGAGCGTTCTTATTTCCGAATTTATAATATAGTTGAAGGATTCGACTTTAATATTATTATAACAATAACAGTCTAAATGATTATGATGAGATTTGGTTGAAAACTCCTCCACTTGATAATTTATACTAATTTATTTTATTTTACAAATACTTTACCAAACTCAGTAATATAAACTAACAAGGCCTTATAATCGATATTATATATTTACTCAATCTATATGAACGTCTCGAAATTAAAAAGAACGAAATAGATCGACGGAAAATCAAATCTAACTGATAGAATAACGAAGTGCGTTCCGAATAAAACATTAGAAACGTTTTTATTTACAAGTACTCTTTTAGTTAAGGTTATTGATAGAGTTTTGCGACCCAACCTTAAATAAACGTACTATTTTCTCCACATTTTCCATGTTACGCCTTACAATCATTTCTCACCTTTCGAATAAGTTTTTTCCCGCCTTGCTAATATATTATCACTTTCTATGTTTTTCATTTAACGCTTTACTAATAAATTGTTACTTTCTACAATTCGTTTTCACTTCTTAACTAATATCTTTTCACTCTTCATATTTATAATTTATAATTCATATTACTATTTGTTTATGAATGAAAACCAATTTATACAGCTATTTGCATTTAGGCCGATTTCGACTAACAAACATCAAATTTGGAAATTAGTTCCTAATTGAAAGGGAGGGGGAATCGGTGGCTACTTCATCGTCGTTATACTCGTTCTCGTCGCCCTTATCATTGTCTTCGTCGCCGCCGCTAACGTTACCACTATTATCAACACCAACGTCAACATTGTTACCACAAAGAAGGCTAGGTGCCCCCCGCACCTTAGGCTATATAGCTTTAGACAAAGGGCAAGGAACAGAGTCGCTCTCCTTACGACGACGCATAATAACATCGTTAAACCTACGTACGTAATACATTCGTAAATTTACTCGCTAGGTAGTAATAACGTTTGTTATATTCACTAGCCGCCGGTTAACGCTTAACAAAATAGTAGCCTTAACTTTGCTTTACGTATTGAAAAAGTTGTTATCGATTGAGAAATCTCTAAACGAAACATTGAAAATAGGTAATAAATAGTCGAACCTTGAATTATATTTCGGAAAAGTGGGTAATTTAATAGAAGAGTTGGTATTAAATGATTGAACCTCAGATTGAATGTGAAAAAAATAAATAACTTACTATAAAAACGGCGGGCTCATAATAAGGTTTCGGCGAACAGCTTTAATACCACCAGGACAAAATCACACTCGTTACCGCTCCGCTCATAAAGATAATCACAGGACAAGATACTTCTGTATTAATGGTTTTCGCCAATATACTTATTCGTAACAATGGACGTAACGTACGGTATGTAAAAAGAATCCATTAACGGGCCGGAAACGCGCACTCAAATACGCTAATATAATGCTTTACGCAAGAAGAAGGCCTCGCGACGTACCTTTATAATATACGCCTCCAGGCTGCGGATTCACTCCGCCATTTCAATTTTATCTAACAAATATTGATATTTTAAGATTTACGGGATTCATTATGATATATCGTGTTATAATTTAATGATATTAAATTTACAACGGTGAAACGGAATTACGTATAAGCATAATGTTTCTGTATATAGCTGTAATGATAACACTAAATACCCGTGAGTATATTGAAGGTATCAGAGGGTTTATGTTAGCAGTAAGGTAGCAGAGGTAACAAAAAGTGCAATATCAAGACTGTGTTCGTGCGAGTGATGATCAGAAGCCGTGAGGCTATTCAGGGTAGACTTAATACTTAGATTGACAACTGAAGAGCTATGAAGTAAATACTATCTATGTGGTGCTGACCGTGTCCTTATATCTTTAATCCTTCATACGCCTTCAGTGGTGAATCATGTTCGATCGAAACATGATCCTAATAATCCTGGATCTGTTGGATTGAAACATGATCTCAATGATCCTTAGTGCGTTACCCTAACCCTAAGGTTGCTGACATAAGAGATATCACCATCTGATGTGTTGGATATCAGGTTCTTAGTGGCTTAGCCCCATACTGGCCTGTTTTCTAACCCTCCGATGTTTTTGGATTATAATAATTGCGAAAGGATAAATTTTATACCTATAGAAAACCTCCGCTCCTATTTTTAAGGAGTAGGGGAAAGAAGGAGGGGGGAGAAGGGGGAAAAAAAGTAGAGTAGCGGCTACTGCGGCGGTGGAAGAAACGAGGCGGAAGATAAAATCCGGGATCGACGATATGTCAGTTTTGTTAGGCATCATCCTAGCGGCGCAGCATACAATGGTTACGAAAGCCTTAATACGGTATTTCTAACACGTTAAACGGCGCTTTTTAAAACCGTTTTTACGCTTCATTTATTAAGAATAATTAGAATATATCGATATTGAAGTAATTAATTTATACTAAAACGCTGAATAGCTAATTAAAAGCTAGCTATTTAGGCGGACAAGCACCGAATATTAAATTAGAGGCTGAACTTAAAGGTAAAAACCCTTAATTAAAAAGGAAGGAAAGTTTCATCTAAACCTATGGCGATACATATTTTTTATCAAATCTAAAATACGTAATATCGATAATCATACATCAATAATGGTATCTTTATTATTATATGTCGATAAAAATCACTAGCAATCCAGAACAAACTCACAAAGCCTATACCACCATTACTTCTAAAGTCAACATTATTATTACTACTCAATAACTAATTAAAGGCTTAAATGAATTACACTGTCATTATCAAATAACTGAATAACGGTTTAAACGAATTGTATTATTATTAATGGATTATGTTAACAAAACTTGTTAAAGAAGAAAATATTACCTGTGTGTATATTATTAGATATCACTATAATTAGCAAATATACGGAACTGAGTTTAAGGGGTGCATTATAACGTATCACGCTACAGAAGACACTCTTGCAATGTGCATAATAGCTTGTTACGCCCCAGGAGGGATATTGGCAAAGTTTATGATAGAGTTTCACGCTCCAGTTAAGAGCTTATACGCTTTCATCTGAGGCTTGCACTCTCCAGATGCCTCTTCTCCGTCTCAAATATCTATTATTAATACTATCAGTCTTACTATTCCAAATACTATCTTCTTTTTACTTTGATGTATGGAGACCTTACCGACAGCGAAAAGCCGCGTTGTAAATATTTTATTGAAGTACATAAATAAAGTTAATCTATATTTGTTCCGGATTTTGAACGATGTGATAATTTAATATGAGTTTGAAGACCTAGTTTTTCCTCTTAACTTGTTTGTCAGTTTAAAGACAATGAACCATTATTTTGCAAAGTTTGGTATTATACCATTTCTATAAGACTTACCAGAAAGTATGGAGAAATTTAGTATCTCGGTTTAAATTAATTTTTCTTAGGCAAACTTAATTTGATAATGATCAGTAACAATATGAGAATTCCATCTAAGAAGCTACTGTATAATTGATATAACTAGTTGATAAAAGAGTACGTTTTGAAGTTTTATTAATAACCAGTATTATAATGTCGAACTTTTTATAACTTGGTAATATTTAATGCTTGATAATCGATAAAATTAATGGTAAGTCAATAACAAAATCCATACAAATAGTGTATATAGGCTTCTCTAATGGTTAAATTAGTTAAATTAGTTTAATAGGTTTTTGATTATCATTCCGTATTTAATTGTAACTAATATAATAACGATAATGTTCTTCCATTATTTTCCATTTATACTTGAAATGTAAGTTGTCAAGATGTATTATCATGCGTTTTAATATAAAATGATACCTATTGTTATAAGTATTGTAAAAAAGAATCATGAACGAGTTTAGTAAAAATAACGAGTTTTTTACAACCAGTTGTATTTTGATTGTAAAAGAGGCGGTTAGATAGACAAAAAGGATAATTACTTTTGAAATCATTCATAATTTCTTTATTTGTCTTCGAGTTTTAAGTTATTTTTGAGATAATCTCTTACCAAATAGCTTTTTCTTTATATTTCAACTAAAACCTAAGTTATGTGTCCTTTCGTAAACTAGCTTTCGTGACGTATAATGTAAGATTTATTTTATTAGACATTAGAAGAAACTTATTAAAATTTTGATTCAATAAAGGTATTTTGTTAATAAACGAATATTCTTTATAGGTATTTATAGTTGCGACAGGGTATTGGGATTCAAATTAAGTTATTTTGGAAAACAGATGACGTTGGAATTAAATACGTTTTGGAAAATGATATCATTAATAATTTCTTTGTTTACCCGTTTCGTAGAAGTTATATTTAGCGAAATTCAATTGAGAATACCTATAATAGATATATAGTTTTTCAGAACGACGATTATGTAGTTGTTTCCAACCAAGGTTATTCCAATGCTTTTAAAAGACCAGACTAAACAAGCCACCTTATATTCCAATGGTTTCAAATTTAGCTTAACCTTGATTAAGCATTTGCTAATAAATATAATAGGTTTCATAATAGTGACGGGAATGAGTTCACCGCTTTTTCAAATGTATTTAGGTTTAAATTGGAAAATAATTACCTTAAACCCTCTTTTCAAACTTCTATCGACTTGTATAAACAATTGCCGCAAAGGGTTGGCGTGATATGAACGTAATTTATTATAAAAATACTTTTTACCCAGAGTTAAATGATTTTTATTCCTGACTAATACGCGTAAGTTTTGTTTTTTCAATTCAATTTATGCGTTTTTCGCGATTATTGTTTTCCATTCGCCCAGATTTACAGCCTACTACTAGCAAATAAATTTTAGTTTCTATAAGAGTTTAAAGCATTAGGTAAATTATAGGATTATTAAGCGTTAAAAAGCAGTCACTTCCAAGTATGTTTCTATCTTTTTAAGTGTAATTGGAAATTAAATGTTCTGAAAGGCTTGGGTAAGTCTAACAGTGGTTGAAAGACTAAAACAGTTTATGTAAAATCCGAGTAATTTAATGCATTGAAATGATATATACGATTTCTTGACAAATAAAAAGACTCTAAATTTGATAAATCAAATGTTAATCTGTACCAAATGTTGTTAGTAGTTTTGGAAGTCGTCAGAAAATTTAAAAATTATATAGATGATGAAATCTTAATAAAATAATTTATATAATTAAAAAGTGCGGTCTATGAATTTTTGTACGAATATTAATAAATTTCTAGGGTTTATTAACATCACTTTGTAAATTCTATTACCCTGATAACTAATAAAGGTCAATCGAATTCTATAATATAAATATACAAAGGAATTGAAAAATAATTTTATTATATTAATTACCGAAATATAAAAAAAATTGCATACAGAGTCGATTGTATCGGCTTAAAAGGTTAACTAAATATTATTGATAACGCATTTGTGAACGGGTTTTAAATTTAATAACATACGACTTTTTCGATATTATAGAGTTTTTTTCTAAATTACGCAAACCGGTAAAGCGAATGGTAAAACGTTGTTTGTGAATTCTATAGAATTTCAATAATATAAATCGTTGAATTATTAACTTAAAATAATTGTATTTCGAGGAGAAACTAGGTAAAGATAACGACTGAGTGTTACATTTTGCCAGCCTTCAATAAGTAAAACATGTTTTTTTGGTCGAAAGGAAACTTCATAGGCATAAAAGTATGCCGAATAATAGGCAATTTATTATGAATGTTTGCTAATTTAAAGGTTTTGGACGTTTTTTTATACTAATATATACACCATATTTATCTTTGAATATTCATGTATAATCTGAAGGCTTAATATCGAAATGAATTTGAAAGCTTTTGAAACGGGGCTTATTCTATTAATCAACAAGATTTTGATTTTGCTTATTTTTTATAGATTTTCATATCTTTTTCATGTATTTTCGTTCAGGGTTTTCAATAAGGCTAAAGACAGCGTCCAAGAATGAAATATTTGAATATGAATTAAAAAAAGTATTTAAAAGTAAGCGACATTGCTTTTTTCTTGGTTATTTCCATTGTATGAAATTCTAGTTGGAAGTCTGTTTTTATAGGGGGGTTTCGGAATTTAAGTCGCTTGTGGCAACAAATGCTATTGGAGAATTCCCAATGGCCTTATTCATAGGGTAAGTAATTTCGAACGTTATATTTCCAACTCTTATTGCCTATAGAAGTGTTTGTATAGCGTTATTCCACTTGGTATAAAAGTATACTGTATCTTTATACTTGTTAATAATTTTGAATCACGTATAGTTGCGAATATAGATGGTTGTGGTTGTGGGATCGTAAAGTTGAAAAATGTGAGGCATAGTTGAATTTATGATAACGTTTAATTTGTAAAAATACTAAATAGTAAATAAAAATAAACATCTCTTAGGAACTTTAGTATACTTAACATGAAAATGTATAGTTTGCCTAAGTAATATTATTCATAATCTCTTGGCATGGGTGCACGTATCACATTGTCAAGAAAGGTTAGGGTTCTAAACTATAAATACTAACAGTGCCCACTTCCAGGAAAAAATTTCAGGTTCAGCCGCTCTCAATACCATCACTTTACATGCATCCTATTCCACCACAACATCACTAATCGGGTCTATCACCACTTAAATCTTTTCCGGCTACCCCTTTTTGGCCAGGATGATCGTCGTCGGCCCAGAATACCGCCCGCGCAATTGTACATCCAGAGAATAGCCCTTACAACCAACAATTCTATCCCTTATTACTTGTGCCAACGTGGCCCTTCAGATTTAAACTTGCAAAATGCAAGTTTGATTCCTTTTATGCTTTAAGGTTTTAAGAAAAAACCTTTATTATAAGCTTTTGCATATAACGGCTTTATTTATCTATTTATTTATTTGTTTATTGATTTATTTATTTATTGATTTATATATTTATTCATTCATTTATTTATTTATTTATTCATTTATTTATTAATTATCTTAATTTATTTATTCATTCATTTATTCATTTATATTTTTATGTATTTATTTATTTATTTACTCAATCCTTTTTTTCTTTATTTATGTATTTATTTATGCATTTTTTCATTGATTCATTTATTTATTTCTTTATTTATTTATTTATTTATTTATCCATTCATTCATTTATTC
>JASMMZ010000004.1:30631408-30822601 GCA_038502455.1 Anisogramma anomala
TATTTTTCATTTATTTATTTTTTATTTATTTATTTATTTATTTATTTATTTATTTATTTATTTATTTATTTTTTATTTATTTATTTATTTATTTATTTATTTATTTATTTATTTATTTATTTATTCATTGATTTATTCGTTTATTTATTTATTCATATATTCATATATTGTTCTTTATATATTTATATTTTCCTTTTCTTTCGTCTTTTCCTATTCATTTATTCATTTTTTTTTCAAATTTTTTCTGTTTTTATTTATTTATTTATTTATTCATTTCCATTTTTCCTTCTTTTTTTTCTTTTTTTACTTTTTTACTTTTTTTCTTTTTTTTTTCTTTTTTTTTTCTTTTTTTCTTTATTCCTTTGTTTTTTTGTTTTTTTCATTCTTTTATTTCTTTATTTCTTCTTCGAGCCATTACCACCTACACCGGCACCCCGCCCACTTTACAGAGCCTTCGACTTCACTTTAGATACCTTTCTTTAGCTATCTATAGAAGACTCTTTACGGCATGTCACACGCTCAATGGTATACCCTATTTTACGATTTTTCTACACTTTTTAGGCTTACGATCCATAGCAAAAAGGTAACTCGCCAAACAAGTTGTGGAGTATATCTCCCTTATCACCATAGACCCTCAACTAAGATATTTGTGTCTTATAAGCCGTTCACTCTCTCAGGGCTATCAGATTTTCGATACGAGTAGGCGTCGTATAGAGACTGCAATAACCATACAACACAGCCCAGCCAAATTTACAATTTTTACGCCCGTATAATGCTATGGGTGTCTAAACTGTAAGGTACTTTAAGACCTAAATTAAAAGATATATTTGAGGTTCGGATTCCTGTTAAAGGTTCTACTTAACAATTTGTTTTATAGGCAAAGTATGGATATTACTATATACCCTTATAGACAGTATACATAGACCAAGTAGCAGTACACTGTATTGCAGGATGTACTACTGCAGGGTGCACGGTAACGTGTCACGCTGCAGGCTGCACTCTTGCAAGACACAAAGTGAATCATGCATGGGTCGGTCTGGAATGGCTATTTCAGACCGACGGCAATGCGTGGATCGGTCTAGAAGGAGTATTCCAGAGTGATACGCTCTGAGTGGAGGACTTATAAGCCTTCACGTGTGGCGTACACCTCTAGATGCTTCTTCTTGAGATCATCTCATCTTATCTTACTTTATACTACAACTACCAATCATTCTGATTACTCTTCAAAGACGTTATATTCACGTAAATATTATAGGCTTGAGATCTTACCGACACAAAGGCTATATTTCTTATACTACAAGTAGAATGGGTTATAAACTAATATTTTATATACCTAATAGTAAGTCATCTCTTTCCAACCACATAAATAATACTAATATGAATACGATATACATTCGTTATGGCGGAAGGCTTATTTATATAGCGGGAACGTATATGGTTTATATGAGGCCCTGTTAGAACAGTATTGCAATGGTATTGCATGTAGTGCAGTAGGTCAACTTTACTTGCAGTAAAGTTGATCGTACTGCAAGTGTATTGCTTTATGTGGACTTACCGCATCGGGTGTAAATCGAGTGCAGTATACTGCACTTCACTCTAGGGCACGGGCCAAGCAATTGGCCATATAAATTACAGTGCAGACCGGCTAGCGGTTTGCTAAACCTAGAACAATACATCCACCATCTGACTACTGTAATACCCCTGTTACTTCGACTAATCGAATCAACAACGTTGCAATGTCTAAGTCCTACCAACACTGATCAGTGCTTATTAGATTAAGCATAGATTGGCTAAGTAGAAGAAGAAGCTACTTTCCGGTTACGCTTTGTAATTGCGTAAGGTAAAAGGAAGATTTTTGCGAAAGGCTCTAAGGTTACGTCTACTGTTTACAGATAGTTAAAAGGAAGACTTTTAAGTACGTCTGCTATTTATAGGTACTTGAAAATGGCAACGGTATTTCTATTATCAAAAACACTAAGAAACCTTTACTGGATCAGTCTTAAAGAAAAAGTGTTGAAATTAACCGCTAAAATTCTTAAAGATTACTAATTTAGCAAGTTGGCAAACAACTAACTCAGTATTATTGCGGAAGCTATTACTGTAGAAAAACGACTAAGTTCTTACACCAAATAACCTTTACTAATAACGACTTCTAACCTTACCTTTTATACCAAACCTTTTCCCTACTTTACTTTTTTCACTCTCTATGTTATGTCAATCGTTAAGTTCGTTGCTTTAAATGGAATCACCAAGTTACGCTAAGAAAGCTACGTTGCGCAACTTAATGCTGAAACGCCAAGTTCCTACGCCCTTAGATCACCAAGTCTACCATTACTAAGTCTTATACCAGCCAGATCATTACAATGGCTTTAAAGTACACAGAGCTCGACACTATCCACGACTCTGTTAGGAAGGAGGTAGTTAAGGCCCTCGGAACCACCTTTATCAAACACTTCGATAACGACCTTTAAATTAAGGAAGTTGTATCTTACCAACTACGTTGGCCACTTTATCTTTAATGTCGTGTTATGACACGAACTGCAGTTGGATCCTCTGACGCTGCATGTTCCCCACTACGCTTACAAAGCACATTTCCCATGTACGGCACGGCAATTGGACAACGGATGACTCAGCAAAAGTCACGTGACCTGGATCACTTGGATCACCTAGATCACCGGCTCACTTGGATCACTTGGATCACCACCAGTGATCCCGCAAACCTCATACTGGAGCACCCCCAGTATGGGTACCAACTGAAGGAACTAGATATAAGGACATGGTCATCACCACCTTAGATAGCTTCATTAGATAGTTCTTCAGTTGTCAATCTAAGTATTCAGTCTACACACCTGAATAGCCTAACGGCTTCTGATCATCACTCGAACACAGTCTTGATATTGCACCTTTGTTACCTCTGCTACCTTACTGCTAACATAAACCCTCTGAACACCTTCTACATACTCACGGGTATTTAGTGTGATCATTACATGTCGCTTATAACAATTAAGACACGAGCATTAAGTCTTTTTACGACTATGTCGATATTTTTGGGAACTAGAGTTTAGATATGTAAAAGAAGACAGAAAAGTTAGTTAAAATTAAGTTGTAAAGTTAGCTTACGCTGACGAAGGATTTTATTGCCTTTAAATGTGGGTAAAGATGGTAACCTTGCCAACGTACTTTACGAGTGCGTTACGAATGAAAACCTCTAATAGACCTTAGGTAACGGTAAAAATGTTGTTGGCAATAGTAACCTATAACGACTATATATACGTTCGTAAGAACCTGCCTAAAAGGAATCGATGGATTTACACCCCTTAAGCCCTTAGATTTACCAGTTTATTAAGTAGGAGCCCCGTCGAACCCCTTAACACCGAGAGGATTATCTCTAACCTTTTTACGGCGAATAGTACCAGGCCTATTTCCTCTAAGCTCTTTAGTATGTTTAGTTTTAATAGCTAAGTTAAAGAAGGATCTGATTTATACGTAAGTCGATTATGGATACAATTACTGTCTTTTACCCTTTAAACTCGGCTAAAGGTAATTATCCTGCTTACTAATACTAATAGCAACCTTAGTTTTTTCTCCGGCTAAGTAAAGAAGGTCCTTACGACTAGTATATTACACTTTCCCCTCAGTGCGTCCTTGTAGAGGATACGGATTATACGGTAATTACTACAATCGTTAAGATCTGAGGAGGTAAAGAAAAGTATAATGGTAAGTCGTATAATCTTTTCAATGTTAAGTTGCGCCTATTTTTTAACATCTGCCGCCAGATGAGAGTTGAGTTGCTAGGTTTTTACTTGCTATTTCCTAATATTCTCACTGGTTAAGCTGAGGATTATTACCTTCGATACTTTACTAATTATAACTTCTTTCGTGAAATTTACGATAGCATAAAGGGTCATTTCGAATACGATGTTAACTTTGCCTAGTATTATACGGATTGGAATATTATTAAGTGGTTTTACATGTTAGATTATAAGAAAGAGTCGGAAAGTAAGATGAACCTTTTAAATCAGATGTTTGACAAGTTAATTCTTTTCTAATAGGTAATAGAAAACATGAGAGTTGGCGAAGGCACCTTACGCCAGCAGGTCTAGTAAGTAGTTACGGGCTACAAAGAGTTCGAATACGCTTTGTAATGCTTTAATACCACTTGCGAAGGTTTTTTTCTGGCTAATTGCCTTCCTCGTTTGCGATCGTAACACTTGAGTTTTTGGTTCGACTGGTATGTACCCACAAGCTCCGGAATTTAGTGATGAAAAGAATTTTTCCAATTCGTACTATATTAATCGACGATACGGACGACCCGGTAAGTACGGTTAATAGAGGGTTCGGTCCTTTTCCTATAGAGAAGGGTATTTATCCTTTTTAAAATCTTTAAGTTGGCTAAGCAATTGTAATTCAAACATTGAGAGATGTTAAATTTCCGGCAAATAGGGCTGTTAGTTAATACGTTATATTATCATCAAGCGTAACGTAAAATAGGTGATGTATTATACGTAATACCCCTTTGCTTTAAGATGGGATTATATGAAGCGTGTTACGTAGTTTGAAAGAAGTGAAGTTAAGGAGAAAGAAAATAAGTCGAAGTCTATCGACTGGTACGAAGATACCATTACTAATACTGGTACTGGCCCGGAAGCCACGTAATAACTAACTTACCACATATTTTTGTACCGTTTTATAGGTGAAGACCCTTATCATTGTTATAATAATGAAGACTTTGGCCTTATATACCTCTTTACTATTTAAGATCGGTATGCGAAGCAAGTCTTTTAGGGGATTATGTCGGATATGAGGGTAGCACGGTACTTAATAGGAGGCTATTCTCAGTATATTGCGTTGCGGAGGGATACGGGTATTATTACGGAATTTGACTACACGGAGGCTGACAAGGCTAATGTTGGGTTTGGCTTTGGGAAAGAGATATCTTTACTGGGATCAACGATAGTGAATATTGTTGTTAGCCTTATTGTTATTTATATCTTGGAATCCCTTACCTTCTTCCTTCTTTACCTTAAAGATATGAATAATCTCGGCGTTAACGTTGATATTTAGACTGATGAGTTGATATATGTTAAAGCCGGTAAGAGGATTTTACTTAGCCTTGAGTGTGGGTATTTTTGGTTTTATCTTTATGGATTGGAAGTAGTGGTTTTGAATTTAATGGAGGTAGAATTTCGTTAATTATATCATAGGTTTAATTATACAGTAATTAATAGGATTTATAAGGTTTTGAAGGTAGTTGGTTATGAAGATGTGAATCTGTTAGTATTGGAGGTACTTGAACGTCTTTGCCACTATTGCTAGATATACTTCTAAATCCCTTTAAGGTTTAAGTTTACGTTAAATAAATATTAAGACATTAATTCGGAAATCTTTGTGGACGTGTTTTATTTGAACAGTAAGTTAGTATTATACGTCATGGATTTCGTTATGGCTTTTTACAGCATTAAGTTTTTTAAGACCATTACAGCAAAGGAAATATGGGAAGTATTACGTACTTTGTGGATGGATATGTACTTTGGTTTACTAGACGTGTTAGTTTACGATATCGGTATTAACTTTGTTGCGATAGAGTTTTAAGTTGATATAAAGTTAATAGAGATCTAGTGTAAATAGGTCCTTGTGAAAGTTTACTAGGTTATTGGTAAGGTGGAAAAGTTATACGTATTTTTGCGAAGAGCCTACGATATTTCTATATTGGAAATCGGAAACTTTATAAGTTAAGAGACATAGTTTTAAATGGTGGTAAAAGGTCTTAACGATACTATTAGCCTTAATTGACTTGTATTAACTTTGTTGGTATTTGGAGCTTACTTACGTATGACAGTTGAGTCGCTACCTTTGTTAAGTATTCAAAAGCGTGTTATGGCATATAGTAAAGCATTAAAGTAATTAAGGAATGAATCGGCACGCTGTTGGATTAACGATGTCATTAATACTAGAAATGGACCTTTAATAATAAAAGTGTTTTTACTCTCCTTTTAAAGTAAAGTTTTTACGTGGCGTAAGCTAGGTAAATAAGAAAGGCCGTATAAAATCTTAAGTATTACCAACTTAAACGTAGTGGTTGAAATTGTTAACGGCCTCATGACTTTTCGAGTTATATAAGTTAAGCTGTATAAAAAAACTATTAAGTTGGATGAAGATCCCGACGTCGATAACCCTTGAGTCAAAAGAATTAGTTAACATAACCCTTTCGAGTCGAGTATTGATAAGCCTATAGAATGTCGACGGCGTGAAAAACCACTTAAAAGGAGGATATACACTAAAGAGGAGGGAGATGAAGACTATAGGCCTGGCAGGATATATATAATGGTATGGTTATTTTAAAAGGAGAAGTCTGATAGAGGATTTGCCTTTAAGCTACATGTTGAAGGCATTATTAACATGCTGAGAAAGCCTTTTAAGGAAAGTGATTAAGTAGAAATTAATGGTATCCTATTACAGGGGGTTATATAGTTTGTGTTGTTGACGTAATTTAAAGGTTAAAATGTTATTATTTTTAGGTCGAAGATAGTTTATAAAGTGAAGGGTAAGACTACGAATCATCCGCACGAAAATTTAAGGCTAATCACCTAAGGATATGGTAATAAAGGTAAGCACTGGATACTCACTTAATCGCCTATGATTTAAAAGATTAATTAGAGTTTAATCATTGTTATTGTTATTAGTTTAACTGCTGGTATAAAGTGTTATTTTATATTTAATAGCCGAGACATCACGTAAGCGTATACGTAATCTTCTACCTATCTTTGGCGGATTATATTATTGGAATTATTACAAGAATTAGGAAATTGATTTCCGGATGGCACAATAATATATTATATTACGCCTTCATACAGATTAGCCAAAGCTGGCGTTTACTAGTTTTTAATAAACAAGGTATATTTTAAAAATAGGTTAGGTATAAAGACTTTAATATTTAACCCGTATTCATGAATTATAAAGGGCAAAGATTTTGGTATTATGTGTATGTAAATTAAAAATACATTTTTTTCGGTAATGTTTGATTTGTAATGGCGGAATAATGTGTTATTGAAAAGTTAGGCTTTTAAAAGTATAAGCTAATTAAAACGTTGGTTAAAGGTATATAACTTAACTTTAACGAATCGTTCCTTCGTATTTATAGTATTAAGGCTAAGAACAGCCCTTATATTGGTTTACGTTAACAGAGGCAAGCTACGAGCCTAAAGATTATAAATAAGGCTGACGAGTTAAGGGTATAAAGATACCTGAAGTGAAAGGCCTGTACAGCTTATATCGTCATATTATATCTACCGAAGGTATTATACAACCTTTTTATTACGGTATAACTATATAATTTATAAGATAAAAACTTTGATAAGTTCAATAGACGAATTTAGTAGCAAATAGATTACTTGAAATGAAAAATCAATATGGTTTTTATAGATTTGACGAAAACGAAGTTAATAATTTTTGAAGACAGGTCATTTTCTAATAATACTGGCCTTATATCGTAAATAAGCTCTTTAATAATGTTTGTTAACGAGAATCGGTTTAAAGAGAAGTTTACGATTACCGGAAATCTTATACATTAGATATCTATCAAGTATAAGCATACAACTTGAAGCATATTAGCCTCTAAAGTTTACGGTATAATAACAAGCTTTAATATCAGCATAGTAACTAACGGTATATTAAGTATTATTACCAAATAGCTGGATTTTCCACCGATACCTGTAATAATATGTAACGATTTCCGAAGCCTTTACGAATATTTATTAAAATTAGGCAAAACTAATGAAAAAAGTTTGGTAATAAATACAATAACGTTAAGGGGAGTATAAGAAGCCCAGAAAATCGATAAATTCCGATAAATTAACGGTAAAGATAACCTTCCCGATGCCATAACTAAGGTTAAGCCTAATAGCGCCCTAGAAAGGTTTGTGGATAGTAATACGCTAATTATACGAATCGAAGGATACGTGGACTGCCTAGCATGTAATATAAAGGAATAGAGTTGCCTCAGCAAATTGAAAAACCGCCAGGGTAATGGTAGCGATGCCAATAGTTTAAACTACTTGTAAAAGGTACGTAAGTAGTGGCGTATTTGATTTACGCAGGTTTGTGGCGAAGGATCTGTATACGGGATTTGAGAAACGAAGGCCTCGAAGAGGTGGAGTAAAAGGGTCATAAAGGGCCGTATTTGAGGTTTTTTTCAATACAGATTAATCGGAATTGACAGGGGTCTAGCCTGTTATTGACTTGTGGATTAAAAAGGGATTTTAAAGGTTGTTACTAATTGATAGCAAGCTACGCTAACGTGCAGGTACAAAATAAAAAGCCGCCAGTATTGGAACAGTATTACAATGATATTGTATGTAATACAGTAGGTTAACTTTACTTATAATAAAGTTAACCGCACTACAAGTGTATTGCTTTGTGCGGACTTACCACATTGAGTGTAAGTTGAGTATAGTACGTTGCACTTCACTCTAGAATACGGTCCAAGCAATTGGCCACACAAATTACAGTGCAGACCGGCTAGCGGTCTGTCAAACCTAAAACAATACATCTACCACTTAACCAATGCAATACTATTGTTCCTTCTACCAATCGAATCGACAACGTTACAACGTTTAAGGCCTATCAATAGGCCCTTTGGCTGGCATTTAACAACTATATATAATGCAAAGTTTAGAAATCGGCTATAAGTATGAAGGATACATTTTTAGTTCATATATTTGTATTTTAAGAGATAGGGTAGTTTTTTCAACTGGTTAAATGGTATAACCTATAAAAGGGGAAATGTGTAGGGTAGTAGTTATGTAAGGCGAAAAAATCAGTTTGCAAGCCTTCTCACTGGCATAGATAACTTAATATTAGCGAGGGCCACACTATACTATCTATATATTAGGCTCTTCCTGGGGATAGTAAATGATTCAGAAGACAAGAATATTATTCCAGCTGTATATTTAATGAAGGCTTTACGTATAATTGTATTCGTGACAGCTTTTTAGATTGAAAATTTATATTTCGAAATTTTTTATTTTATTTCTGAAAAGAATCATATTTTCATATTAAAATGTCCTCCTTACGAGGTTTAAGCTAGCTATTAGAGAGGAAGGCGTTATTATTTAGATGTTTTATTATCTAAGTTTTAACTTTTTGTAAAAGAAAAAAGTTAGGCGTTTTATCAGATTTATAGCTGGGGGTTACGAAAATTTAGTGAGCTTTGGTAATGAGTTGTACGGAAAGTCCTGTAACGTTTGAAATTATTTTGAATTTAGTTTTCAAGATGTTTATCTCTATATAGTTAGGAAAGTACTTGTTTAGCCAAAATTTAACGACAATATTTTTGCCTACATCTATATCCAAACATAACATATAATTTGGTCCTAAAATCGAATTACACATAGCAACCTGTAGAAAGTGATAGCTGTTTAAAGCGAGGGCGATCTTTTCGTTAACCGGTTTAGCTACAATAACTTCTACAATTTCTATACATAAAACGACGTTCTTAAGGTTAGTAAGCTTAGGATTGATTTAATTATTAAAAAAAACTTATTGTGCTTTTTAGGAATGATAAAAATAAGGTTTTTATTTGCTAATAATATTCGAAATGTTAGAAAAGAGCATTGCGAGATTCGTAAGTTTGCCTATAATAAATATATATTCGACGACTTGGTAAAGTTTTATTGAAGAGATTTGGTATTTCGTTGATAAAGTTTACCTTAATTGTTTAAGAAGGCGAAGAGGAGCATTTAAACTCGTTACGGATTTGATCAGAATAGTTAATATCCTTCGATTTCAATTAAATATTATTGATATGTTTACTCTGGCGATTAAGGTTGCGGTATCGGCAGCGTTCGCGACGATTATCGTCATCGCGGCAGCAAACCTTACGGTTATTACGGAAATTATCGTCGTAATGCTTTACGTCAGGTTTGTTACGAGCTTTGCGAAACTTACACTTACAGTTGCGAACGTAATAACCACTTTTGCTAAGTTTCTTATCATAATATTTTTCTATTTTTGTACGAGTTGGTATTTCCATATTATGGTCTTTTTTACAAGTGCCGCAAGTTGTACCTCTTACGGCTATCGCTGATAACAAACTTATAATATGGGTATTTTCGGTCGGCGACAGCGAGAAAAATTGTTTTAGACTTTTTAATTTGATATATGTATTCGTCAAAGATTTGTTTTCTATTTAGTAATTAGAGGTTTCATTCAATTCTTAAATCTAGTGAGGTTTCGATGTTAATTATTACTTTATACCCATTTTAATTACGTTAATCGAAAGTATTCATTGTTCGCACATACCTAAGTTGAGTTTACATGTACTTGCAAAAGTCGTATTCGTTTTTTATAAAATTTCGCAAGATGAAGGTTAATTTTCGGAACTGTTTAGTAACGCAACCCGTATCTATTTCAAAGTGTTACGCTAATACGTCCATAATAATTTTTAGATTTAAAGAGGTTGATTTTATATATTTTTGTTGAAAATCTTAATATTTTACTAAAAGATGACGGAACCTAATAGTAAGATATTAAACATAAATATGATTTGGTCTTTTACATCATGATTAAACTTAGTAAAACTTTTTAGGTACGCCTAGAAGTTATATATATTAGTAAAGATAATATTGAAGCTTATGGTAACAATACCTATATAAAAAGGATTATAATATTTCATATTATATACATTTATCTTTTCTTGTTTTAGACGGTGAGATTTATTAGCGGTTGACAATTGAGAAACTAGCGTGGTACGATTCTCATAATTGTGTGGACGTTTGGGGTTATGAGGATCAGGCTGAGAATTATAAGGACGAGTATTGTAAAGGTGAGGCCAAAGATTGTAAGGATAAGGTTTAGGGTTATGAGGATGAGAACGCTTGTTTTTTTTTTATGGGTAAGGGTTTCGAAACGATTTCTCGTGATTATCTATTGGTTTCTTATTTGTTGTTATAAGCCTATATTAATAATATTAAGGCGCCCATTAAAAATTGCGTTCATTTTAGTAGTTTGTTATTATTAACGCCCAATTCATTTTAGCTTTGGTAAAGAATTTATAGTAGCACGATGATTGGTAGATGTATGGAGGCGTAGATAGATAATTGATAAGGGAATAGAAATAGGTCGTAAACTGTTTGAAAAGATAGTTAGCGACTGACTGATTTTGTTACGAGTGCAGTAAAGAGTGATAGGTATTTGCAAAGCGTTTTGATTGAGGTCTAGAGAGGTAAGTTTGCGCTTTTTTATTGGCGACGAAATAGCGGCAGAGGTAGTGGTAGTAGCGGCAATAAAATGGCGGCGGCGGCGGCAAGATAACAGCGACAGCGGCGAGAATAACGATGGCAACGGCGAAATAGCGACGGCGGCAATGGCAGTGACGATGGCAGTGATGAGAAAAAGTGGGACAAAAAGGTTAAAAGATCGTAAAGTTGAAGAGCGGAGGTTTTGGCGGAGTAAAGGGGGTTTTTTTTCTTTCTTTGTTTTTGCGGGGCAGCAGAACTGGTGACTTTACTCCTTTCGTTTTAACTTGTTTAAACTGGTAAAAGGGCAATACCTAGTGCTTTCCTGCTTTTTTGATTACAGTTACCAGTTATTAGTACGTATATAGGGCGGCAACGTAATATTAAAACAGTGTAGTATTTTAACGATGGAAAAGGAAGAGACTAGTTAAAACCAGAATTTTAGCGAAAGCTGAGCATGTATGTGCATATGCAGGCTCAGGCACGTGCCTTCCCACTTTCCTTCCTTCTTCATGTAAGCTCATGTATGTATCCCCCAATGTAAGTGTACAACATTGCTGCAATCTCCACATGCTCGATGTAATCGCTGGCACTCTTACCAGGTTGTCCGGCGAAAGTCCGAGTAAAGTTTATTTTGTGCAATCAATGGTGACGGTCGAATAAAGTTATGGATTCTCTTGGTTACGTGTTCTGTTGGGCGTCAATTTCTATTGTTTTTTGATATTTCTGCGCCTCTAATATTATGAAACTTTGTAGAATAGTATGGGTGTTGGGTGGGTGTGATTGTCGTATTTGGTTGATAAAAGCTTGTAATCTCCCTGTAGCTTGTTGCTTTAACCGAATACGATCCAGTATGAATTTCGTTTGTTTTGGCTAAGGATTCGGCCGATACTCAAAGTTAGGGGTTTGATTCTCGTTGTGTTTCTTTGGTTTCTCGTTGTTTTACTTTTCGTTCTCGCGTCGTTACTTTTTGTTCTCGTTGCGTTTCTTCTCGTTCTTGTTTGTTGCTCTTCGTTCTTTATCTTGATTTCTCCCAATGGGTTGTAAGTCTAACTGCGAATCAGGGGATTTGTGAGGAAAATCGAAAGCTGCACAGGTCACCAAAATAATATCGATGAGAATCGGAGGGTTTGGGGGAAAGGAATCAGATCAGATTGCTGTTTAGTCTATTTCTGAGCTAGTTAGTGCCTACGGATCCCTCTGATCCAATAGTCATGTTCCTCATGATCACGAGTAGCTATTTGCCCAATACAAATCATGCCAGGTATGCATCCCGATCATTAGGCTACCATATTCCAGAATCTACAAGCCTATACAATATCTTCTTGAATCGTAACTCCAACACTAGGCTCAGTCCGATTCGAAATACACACTTGCTTCATTGTTATCATTTCTCCGAGACGTCAAGCCCCGGCTGTCGGTTTAAGTAGACGTGTTGACAATACCGAGTATGATTAAAAGTAGCTGCGATGGGTGTGGGTCTAAGTAAATATATGATCCGTATCCGTGTACAAGAGAAAGTCACAGCCTTGCGATTCGCTTTTTTCGCCCGCGTCGACACAACCTGCCCATGTGCTTCAATGCCATTTTGCCTTCCTCATTACAGCCAATCAAGTTGCGCTCCCCCACTGTAGAAACCGCCGCTGAAGCCGTCCACGGAATGTCCGCCTTCGCGTGTTGCACGCCCACCAAACCATAGACAGCCGCCGTCACCGTCGTGACGGCGGCAACGCATACCGCCACAGCAAGCTCGCGCCCTGGATCTCCGGCAGCTTGTAGGACCCGTCCCCCGCCACGCCCGCGCCGCGCGCGCACTTGGGCCGTCGCTGCCCAGCATCACCGGTCTCGGCCGCTCGTTTCCGCTTCCTACAAGTCGCCCTATTCTCCCGCTTCGGCTCCGCCAGCCCGAGCCTGACGCCGGCCTCCAGATCGCGCTTGAGCGCGCGCCGGAAGCACAGCCAGTCGTGCTTTGTCGCCACGGGGCCTCGGGGCTGCGGCGTGCCGCCACGAGGGCCCTGCGCGCCACCCCTGTCGTCGTCGTCGTCGTTGTTGTTGTCGTCGTCGTCGTTGTCGTCGTCGTCGTCGTCGTCGTGCTTCTCCCCCGGCTGGTGCCCTTCGTAGTAGTGCACCTCGTTCTCATGCGGCAGCCACGGCCGCTCGTCCGTCCAGGGCAGCCGGTAGAAGCTGCCCGCGCCCGGGTCGCCGCCCTCGGACCCGAACGACGCCTCGGACGAGGTGCTCGGCGTGCTGGCCCGGGAGGAAGCACCCTCATCGCAGCAGGGGGTGGTGGTGGTGGTGGTGGTGGTGGGGCCGCCCAGCACCAGCCGCAGCCCCGGCGGCGTCGTGCCCCGCTCGTAGACGGTCGCGTTCCGCGCCACCTGCCCTCGCAGAGGCCCGTCCGTCGCCGGCCCCGGCATGGCTCCCCCCAAGCACGGCAGCGCCGCCACCTCGTACTGCACCTCCTGGTGCACCACGAAGACCAGCCTCTCCAGCCGGGGGAAGACGCCCAGCCGCTGCAGGAAGCGGCCCATGTTGTTGTTGCTGCTGCTGCTGCTGCTGCTGCTGCTGCTGCTGCTGCTGCTGCTGCTGCTGCTGCTGCTGCTGTTGCCGCTGCTGTATCTGGCCGGCCGCGCCGCCCATCCGAGCACGGGGTGCCAGACGCCGGTGTGCACGCCGTAGCTGGTGCCGAAGGCGAGCGCGCGCAGGCCGTCGCGGATGAGCGGGATCTGGCCCATGAAGAGCAGCGCGCGCAGCAGGCCGCGCTCGAAGAGGCAGCTCTCGAGCAGCAGCACGTCGCCGCGCGCGAGCGCGACGTGCTTGGTCGTACCGCCGAGCGCGAGCGGGCGGTAATGGTGCAGCGCGAGCGCGCGCGCCTCGCGGCAGGCGCGCGCGAGCGCCGGCGGCGGCTCGCTGCGCCGGTTCGCGAAGCGCAGGCCCTCGTGCGCCGGCGCCTTCTGCGACGGCGCGGCCGGGTAGAGGTCGAAGACGCGCGGCGGCGGCAGCGCGGCCTCCCAGATGGCGTTGCGCAGCTCGGGCGGCAGGCGCTGGAACTGGTGGAGGGTGGTGGGGGCTGCCATGGACCCTGGGGCTGGTGATGGTGGGGGTGGTGAGCGTGTCGGTGGTGGTAGCGAAGGCGAGGTTGGCTCTGATGATTCAGTCCACATGACGGGGAAAAGGATCGGGTCTGACGGCAGACCAGATATATAGGTAGGATCGATCGAGCGTCGTGATCTCAATCTCTCGTCTTGTTCAAGCAAGGGTGGGTGACGAGTTCGCCCAGTCCAGCCTGCCTCCTTTGGGCACGTAGAGCCGCCTCCACCAGGCCGTCTGCAGGCTAGGCTCAGAAGAATGTCAGCCGGCGTCTTTGTCTTCAAAGTCTTGCCTTTTGCGAGATGTGCTCCTGCTCTCCCTTGCCTTGTGCGTCCGCTAGTGGGAGGTCCGATCCCAGAGCCGGTGTTTCGTACGTTACTTGGTGTCCTGGGTCTACTCGATGGCCGGACCCAACGGCTCTTTAGTAGACTCTTGAGCTCGTCAGCAGCAAACTCCAGGCCACAGCCTTGGCTGTGGGGTTCGAATTCGGATAACACTTTGGCAAGTGGAATCTCATATATTCATTGATTGCGCCATATTGCGAGTATGAGCCTGCAGCGGTGGCATGAGTCGTGGCAGCACATGTGAGATACAACATCGAGAGCTCACGAACATGGAAGACGGAATAGAAGCTGCTGTTGCTGGCCACAATGCTCTTCGCGGGCAGCACCTCCACAGATAGGTCCAGTCCAAACGTCCCTACCTATAGACAGACACACAAACGACGGGCTGGAAGGACCAAACCACGCCGCCAGGGCTGCTCGAGACGCCCGTCCAACTGTCACATACGGTTGCAAATTGCGGATGGACTGGAGACAAGAAACCTTCCGCAACGGGCCGTGACGCGGGGGGTGGCACGGGATGGCCACATGGACGTGGGTTTGAGCCCGTGAGGAGGCCAGGGATGGGGATATGCTGGTTGGGACTATGAGATGAAAGCAAATCTGCAGATATTGCTTCATTAAATCTTGCGATGCTCGCTTATTGGAGTGGATAGCGAACGTTATGGTGCGGAGTAGGTGTTGTATGCGTATATCTTGGTTGGCCGCAACTTGTTGGCTCTTGTTCATTCCCAACCTAGCAAGTCATTGCCTACTCAATTCCTTGACAAGAATTTAGTTTCCGGACAATTGATAACCCTATGCGTCTGGTATAATAAGATGGGTTATTCAAGATTGGCTTATTATGCCAATCCACTCGAGCAATGGCAGTCCCGCACAAGTGCTTCAGCTCAATCAGAGAGGTACAGGATATCGCGATGAAGGCGGACCCGAGCTGATAGGTATCGTTGGCAATACTCTGTATGGTCGCTTGCGCAGGAAAAGTCGTCAAAACAATCAAGCCTCGCAATCCTTAGGTGGTGTATCTTGTCCTCGTTTACTCCATCCACATAATCTGGTATATTTGGTGCTGCCGTACCCCACCTACCTTAATATGCTTTTTACCATATCACCTTGGTATCTTTCACTTGTGTGTATTCGATTAATATGGAGATTATAGCAATATAAATTGTATTATTAAAGGCAATACCTATTTGCGGCCTGCATATAGCTACTAGTAACATTGTGCAGCCCGCAAATTTTTGGGCTTACACTTTTTTAATACTTGTACGTACAAGGTGCTAATACACCCCACATACCCTTTGCTGCCTTGACAATCACTCAATGTTGGTAGGCCTTTATCGTTGCAACGTAGTCGATTCGAACCTTTAGTCGAAGTAACTGGTGTACTACATTGAAAGTGGTGATATCGTTTTACTTCTAAGTTTGGCAGACCGCTGGCCGGTCTGCACACTAATCTGTATGGGCAACTGCTAGGCCCGTGCCCTACATTGAATTGGGCACTCCACTGTACTTGACTTGCAGTCAGTACGGTTGATTAGCTGTATTGCAATTGACTTGCTAAAAATAGCAGTCAATATTGTTCCAATACTGTCAACTTTTTGTTTTTGTGCGTGCGCGCCAGCGTAGCCAATCACCAATTTGTGGTAATTATTAAAGTCCCTCCTATCCCTATTAACACGACCCCCACCAATTCCAGCCTGTTTCGCACCTAAATTAACTTCAATTACAGTCCTTCACCCCGTAGTTCCAATCATCGACTTCTCCTATTTCTATATACAGGTTTTTCGTTGTAAATTTATACACCATCAATCATATACCCTTTGCCAATAAGTTGAAATGCCTTTCTTTTACACACTATTATTTGAATAATCTTAAATTTGCCAAGATATCCCTATTTCTCCGCGTCACGTGCTAGTTAGTCTACGAATTCCTTAATTCGTACGGTCAGTTTATTATAATTTACAATTTTATTTTTTTAGAATGCGATCGAACATGATTTTTATTATGCTATTGATAAGGTTATCTTTGCCGTTAATGTACTTAAATTCATCAATTTCTCGAATTTCGTTTACCTTTTTTAATGCTATTATGTTTATCATTAAACATTTTTATTAATTGTATTGAATTTGAAAACGTATTCATAAAAACATCGGAAGTTAATATAAATAACTACGAATATTGGAAATAATTTCAATTATTTAGTAATAATCTTTAATGTTGGAACAGTAGTAATTTCAGTACAATCAGTTAATTATACTGTCAAGTAAGTTAACTATACTGGCTGCAAGTTGAGTGTATTATTTTGTAGATTGACAGTATTGACAATAAAGTTAAGTACAATATATGCTCAATTCATACTAGGGTAGGAACCAAGCAATTGGCTATACAAGTTAATGTACAGACCAGCTATAATCTGCCAAGCCTAGAATAATATATCCACTACTTCACTATATAATACTACTGTTATTTCAACCGATGCGAATCGAAAATAATACAACGTCTAAAGACTTATCATTAGCAAGGCCTAGTAATACTAATTAGTGCTTATTAGGTTAAATACATATTGGTTAAGTAAAAGAAGAAGCCACTTTCTAGTTACGCTTTAGGTAAGACTAAGGTAGAGGAAAGATGGTTGAAAAAACTTCTAGATTGTGATGGTCCAAGACGGCAGTCTAAAAGTAGCAATGGTATCGCTATCATTGAAAACACCAAGAAATCTTTATTGAATCATTTTAAATAGCGTTGAGGTTAACCGCCTAAAATTCTTAAAGATTATTAAGTTGTCAAAGTAGGCAAATGACTAAGTCGATACTATTATGGGTATTACTACTGCAAATTTCAAATCACAAAAACGACTAAGTTTTATAGCCTTTAACTGAAAATAACAATAATAAACAACCTTTAACTCTACTTCTTACATTAAACTTCACCTCTTATATCAATCTCTTTCTCTCTTTATATATCGTAAAATTGTGAATCGTTAAGATCGTTAATTCAAGCAAAAACGTTAAGAATAGCCAAATCGTGCCGAGAAAGCGACGTTACGCAACTCTACCCTAAATTACCTAGTTCTCACGCTCGCAAATCGCTAGATCCCCATATTTCTAAATTACCAAGTTCCCTAACCTAAATTACCAAATCCCTATATTACCCAAATTAATGTCAAATCTTCAGTAAAAACGTCAAAATGGCACCCAGTTAAGAACATATAAAGGCAATTGAAAATTTCGAACATGTTTTTCCATGTATTACAATAAAGATCTTTGGTTTAGGGATGTTGATGAGAACTCTATTAACGAATATTTAACTAATTACATTGGTTGGTATATTCTGAATATAGATGTTGTCGAAAAAAATCGTTATAGCTGCCGCACCCTTTAAACCTTTCTTAAGTTTTGTAGGTATTGGATTATAAATATGTAGAAATCGATCTAACACATTTTTAAAATTAAACTATAAGCAGAGGTCATGGGCATAGGATTTAGATTATAAATAAAAAGTTTCAAAAGCTGGCAAAATATTTTTTAATTTGATATAACTTGATGATTACCTCTAAGATCCGTAATTTTGAGACATGCGAGGAAAAAAAAGGGGCGTTAACTACGATTAATGTTCTTATATACATTTTAAAAGGCTACTATCCTCTAATCCCTAGTTAAGTTAAACTTTTAAACCTGTAAGTAATAATTTCTTATACGCCAATAATGATAAAAAACTTATTAATTCGCTTTATAGCATAATACTCCCCTACTTTAATGCAGAGTACGCGTTTGGTATAGGTAAAACACATAAAGCAACAGCCGCCAACACAATAACAAGAATTGATGTCGGAGCTATCTATCGGTTAACTAAATAAAATTGTCAAGTTCCTTAAATCCCTCGAAATTTTCTATAAAATCGTTAAATTCCTTAAGATGAAGTTCTTTATGATAGATACGTCAATACACATGAGCTCACTATAGGTACTACCACAAGATTAAAGCCCTTAAGCCAGGCGACGGGAGACTATCTACATCATTGTAACTCAAAAGTTTTAAGAATTAAATTGGCAAGAAACACTATCGACGATTAGTACGATTATTGTAACTCTTCCCTTAAACTTATTAAAATGTTTGGTATTGATTATAAATTTGTCACGAATTATATGAAAATCTGAAGTAATACAGAAAATTATAATGAGAGACCTTATAAAAATTTATATACTAAAATTATGTAATTGTTTAATATATATGTGTAGATGAATATTTCCTTTTTAAGTTTCCAATTACTATTCCTAAAGATCCTTATGAATTAAACTAGGGACTATTACTTAACCTGTCAAATAAAAGTAAAATCCTTCCGGGAAATCTACGATAGCATAGAAAGTTATTTCGAATAAAAAGTCTACCTTGCGTAATATTATACAAATTGGGCTATAACGAGTTGTATGATGATGATGGCCAAGAAGAAAAAGAAGAGAATATTAATAAGGATTTAGAATCAAATACTTGACAAGTTGATTACATATCAAAAAATAATAGAGAAAGTATATGTTGGCGAGGCAAAATGTCGCGAGTAGGTATAGGCAGTTATTACGGGCGTCAGTGAATTTAAATACGCTTTATAACGCCTAAATATAACATGCAAAAACTGTTTCTAGCTATTTATTTTTTTGATTATCACTGTAATAATAGCCCGCACGCAAAAATTAATTGGTATATACCTCTAAGTTAGTAATTTCCGATACTAAGATAACGAAAACCTGTTTAATGTATTACATCAATTGCAAGTACGGAAGGCTTTAGTGTTTAAGATATGGTTCAAAGATTTTACATTGAAAGCCATATAAACGATTATAATATGGGGTAAGACTTAAATGGATCTGTTACCCGTGAGATATATCGTCGCAATAATAGAAAAAGGTATTATATTTGTGTGAAATCCGGTTATTAATTAACTCGTTAGTTAAATGTTACAAATAATATTCAATATATTATACCTAATACCTCATTAAGTCTAGGTAAAACTACTTGGGCTAAATTGTAAATTGCGAAGGTGAAAAGGTTTTTAAAAATAACTATATGCCAAAGTAAGTTATATATCATAAGAATACTGCCATTAAAGCGGCCTAATAACGAGTTTATCATGCCTTCATATACTGTTTGACTAGTGAAAACCTTTACATTTGCCATAAAAATCAAATACTATATCCCTTATACATTTTTAATATTCGCGCTCGTTACACAAACCATATGTTTCAATGTATTATTCCAAACACAAGGGCAATATGGTACTAAATGTGAGCTTATTCTTTATATTTGACATTGAAATAGTAAAGTATGATTTTCAAGAAAACTAATCGTTAGAATTCTGGTAAGGCTGGGGTTAGTTTTAGCTCAAGCGAACAACTATTGTTACTGGCATCAAGGATTATACAAACAATTATTAAGCCAACTACGTTACACATCCTTAGTTTCATTACTCGATTTCTTTTTCGATTGAAAGATATGAAGATCCTTGGTGTCAACATCGATATTAATATAACGAACTGATTAAAAACAGCTGGGGGTTTCTTTTTACGTCCAAGAATGTGAATTTTTAGTTTTATTTTCAAGGGCTAGAGATAAAAGTATTAAAGCTAACTATGTTATAGATATGCTAATTATAACAGAGTTTTAATTGTATAACTATTAACAAGTTTAATAAAGTTCTGAAGTTCTCAAGGTATAAAGATAAAAAAGACTTTAATTTTGAAGTTATTAAAAAGCTTCATGATAATTACCAAATATCCGTTTCAGCCTCCACAAAATTTACATTTACATTGAAGAATAATAAGGACTTTCATCACGTGATCTTTGTTAGCGTATTTTACTTGAATAACAAGCTTATTCTTTATATTATATATTTAGCAACTTCTTTTCAAGATATCAAATTCATTAAGTTGCTGTCAATGTAGGATACCTAAAAAATGCTAAGGATATTATAAATTAACACGTATTTAAGTCCATAATATGTTATTTTTCACGATATTCATATTAATTTTACGGTGACAGAGTTCCAAACAGATTTAAAATAATGAGGATCTAGTACAAATAGTTATCTATTAAAGTCTATTAACGTATTTTCAAGGTCGAAAAGACATATATACTATCTTTCAAGGTGTATAATATTACTACTGTAGAGATTATAATCTTTATGGATCATGAGACACGTTTTTAAAAAGCGGTAAAGGTCCTGAACGACATTGTAAACCCTAATAGCTTAGTGTCAACGTTATTAGGTTAGAAAGCATATCTTCTTTCAACAAATGAATCTCTACTATTAGCAAGTACCTATGAAACGTTTGTAGTATACAGAAAGGCTTTAAAGAAACTACGAAAAGAATTTTCGAAACGTCAAGTTAATAATATACTTAATACTAGAAATGGCCACATAACAATCGACGTGTTAATTTTAGCGATATAAAGTAAATTTTTCGTATATTAAAATATAAGCGAGTGGAATAACCAATTTAACATCTTAAATATAGTTAAACTTAAAGTGATTGTTTAAATTGCTAATGGTCCTGAAATGTTTTGAATAACTTAGATTAAACTTTATATTTGGGCGACAAAAGATAACAACAATAATAAAAATCGACAAATCAAACGAATCAGCCAATATAATTCTTCCCTTTTCATGATCGACAAATCGATAAAACTTCGACGGCGCAACAAACTAATAAAGAAGAATAACACTAAGAATAAGGACTAAATACCGGGCCGTATCTACAATGATATTTACTTTGAAAGGGAAAAAAGAATAATCAAAACTTAGCTATTAAATTCCGTATGCAAGGAATTATTAAACCTCTAGAAAAACTGTTTGTCAAAAAAGAGATAGAGTTTAAATTGATAAACTTATTACTTAAGAAGTTGTTCAATTTATATCTAAATGTGACTTTAACTTCTAAAACACAAATGACACGATTTTTAAGTCAACAATTATTGACGAGGTTAAAGGAAAAACAAGGGGAAACCTGTACGGATAAAATACGCTTATTTTCATAAGAATTCGGTAATAAAGGCAAAAATTTAATCTTTACAGAATCAATAACCATTGAAAAGATCAACCAACACTTCGTAGTCGTATTAATGATAAGTTTATTAGCAACAACTAATAGGAAGTTTAACCTGAAAATCTGTAATATACCCAAATATATATGTAATCCGGAATTAATTCATGAAGCATCGTTACTTTAGAATTTTCACAAGAGTTCCGTAATAATTTTCTAGAAAACACTTTTATGCAATGTGCAAACCTATTTTACAAATTCGTCAAGATGATTATCCATTCATTTTGAACTAATAAACTATACTTTAAACTAAATATGAGTATAAATTCTTAATTCTATAACCTATTTTTATTCATTATGTAAGATTAAAAAATCGACTTGATAGTTATATGAACAAACAATAACATTTTCGTTATAATTGTCATTTTTATAGTATCTGAATAGTGTAATCAATAATTTAGAGTTCCAAAACTATGAGTCGGTCACGAGCTTAGCCATGGGAAAATATTAAGATTTTAACGAATCATTAATCTGTAAGCATTATGTTAATGATATTAATATATACTTTAATTCACATAAAAAGGTATAAAACTCTAAACTAGCAAAAATTAGTAGATCTAATATGAAAAAATCTCAAACGTACTTTGAATAATATATCCATTGAAATTACATCGCTACTCCATGATAGTTAAAAGCATTATATTATTTTTCAATTGAAACAAAAGCTTATTACCAAGCTAACTAAAACTACAATGAAATAAATAAAAGGCTGAACTTGAAAATAAACAATTTTAATCGTAAGATTAATATATTACTAAATGATTCATTGGAGGCTAAATTAATAATTTTTATAAACAGCTTCTTTACCACTTACATCAACCTATTGTTATAAATTGGATTCCACATTAATATCATCAATGAGAATCTAGTAGAAAAACCCAGTTCATGATTATGAGGAACTTAATCTATTATACTTCTATCAAATGTTAATTGCTTACATAAACCTTATTAGTTTCAGGGGTTTACGGAATAATAGGTAGGTTCAACGTAAATATATAGATTTAGGAAACCTTTTTTATCGTTATTAAGTAGCTAAAGATTCCATATATTCTAGTAATAATCTGTATATATTCGAAAAGCGTATTTATATATGTCTCGAAACTAGGGATAACCAGCAAAAAACACCTGATTATTAATGTGATAGCAATTCATAAAGCCTACAAAAGCAATGAAATCAAAGAATTCAGGTGGATCGACAACAAAAACAATCCTAAGAACGTTATAACAAGGTTCGCACCAAATGAAACCATGGAAAAGTTTATAAATAATAAAAAATTGACTATACGTATCGAACGTTACGTTAAAATGCCACCTAGCGAAATTAATTTACATAACAACAAGCAGGAATAAAAATGGAGACACCCTGGAAAACTATAAAATTTCCGGGAAATAAAATTTAACAGCTGGATTAATTAGCACAGTTAAATTTAAACTACGTACAGGTCTGTAGAGAAATATTTGTACACAGAAATTGATGAAGTCAGAGTTAGGAACCGTGAGAGAAAAGGAAGTAATTAGGGTTAATTTGTGTATATAATCAATAGGAGTGTGACTGGTTAATGAGGTATCTTAATAGTTACCATAAAGAAAGGTCGACCATAATAGCTTACAAGTATAAAACAAAAAGCCGCTAGTGTTGAAAGAATAATTATTGTAGTGCGGTTATTTAACTGAACTATCAAGTAAATTAACTATACCAACTACAAGTTGGATGTATTTTTTGGTGGGTTGACTATATTAATTGTAAAGTCAAGTACAGTATATGCTAAATTTGAATTAATGTATGAGCCATGTAATTGGACATATAAATTGGTGTGCCAACCGGCTAGCGGTTAACCAAATATAGACGAATACATCCACCACTTGACTACGCAATACTACTATTACTTTGATCGATTCGGATCGACAACATTACAACGTCTAAAATTGTATTATTGGCAAGACCTATTACAAATTTAATATTTTTGTCACTATTACAACGATGGTACTTGCGGTTACTATATTTGCTTAAGGTTTGGCTATATTACTGTTGCTAGTATAGCTTTAAATTCAATAGGTTTGAACTAGGTTAAAAATACGTGAATCTATCGTATTTGAGGTCGATATAGTACGCAACTGAGAGTTTTCTATCGTCTTATGAATAAAAATTGTAATTTTAAGGGAATGAATTAATTAACTTTAGCTTAAATATTATTACATTCGTAAAAAGGATTATGATTAATCAAAAAAGCCTTTTCAAGTGGAATTTGTGCGTTATAGAGCGTATTTAAACTTGCTTACGTTTGAAACAACTACTCGAACCTATTTACAATATTAGGATTCTTTAATGTGTTCTTTTTCTATTGCTTATAAACATAGGATGAACTTATTGAGAATTTTATTAAGGATATTCAAAGGAGTATAACCCTTTATTTTCTTAGTTGTTATCGTCGTCCAACGTGTTATTACCCCATTTTTGTAATATTTCGTAAGTTAGATATTGTATTCGATATAGTTTTTTGTTTCGTTATAAATTTTACAAAATGTGGGTGTCTTGGTTAGAAAGGTTCATCATTAGTTTTTGGCGTGTCCTATAGGTATTTTTTTTGGAAATAATGAGTCAAAACTTGAAGGTTAATCCTCTATCCACTAGTGGATATTAATGAATGGTATTATTTTTGTGTTAATCCAATCGTAGGGTTTCGTGTTATATTTCTCCATGTTATTTCATATTTTGACATGGTTTATAAGGAGTTTTTAGTTAATATTCCTTATTTTAACTAGTTTGGGAGGTGGGTTGTAATAATATTACTCATTATTAATGGGTTTTTTTGTAATCAATTCAAATTTTAGGACTTAATATTCTTAAAAATAAAGTTAGTTGCCAATAATCTAGATTATGGGTTAAATTATTATGGTAGGATTTGAAATGGACTCATGTATATAAGCGTACTTTTTTGGGTTTTACATAGTTGCGTTATATAAAGTTTTACTTTAAGGATAACTTTGGCAGTTATTACTATTTCTTTTCAATTAATAATTATATATCATTGATCTTAATTCCTTATATCGCGTTAGCAACCTTTGCTTTATGTATTTTCCTTTCGCTAAACACGTATTCTCTGATCCTATGGGCAGGGGTTAGACTACTTTATAGATTAATAAGTTCCCTATTTTTCAGGTATAAATAATTGTTTCTAGGGTAGTTAATGACTAAACTTAATAAGTGATTAAGATGTTGTTTTCTAAAACCTATGTAGGGGTATGAGTAGTTGCTAGATATATTTTTTCCTTTTTTCGTTAATATGAAGATAAAGGTCCTTGAATCTGGGGAGTTTGAGGGTAATCCTTCAGTGATATCAATTAGAAAATGGGTTTTACTAGTTTATTTATCATTTTGTCCAGGATACAGATCCATCATTTATAAACGTTTCTTTCTAACTTGGTCCCAACTCTTTTTTGAATTGTTTTTATGATTTTAATGGTCAAATCTTGGAAAATATAAGCATCGCAACGAAACATTTTGCCAGCATCTAACTTGAAGATATATCAACGCAAGAAGTCATTTATATATTTTAAGTGATAGTTTCTCAAACATTTTTACTCTTTAGTTTTTCATTGTAATACTTGGCGAAAAGGGATTCGAGAACTTTTATTACCCTTCATTTGGTGTTTTCAGCATATATTTTAATGTTTCAATTCAGGGTTTTCGTAAGTTTAGGTGATGTAGAGGCTTAAAGATTTGAAATTGGTATACTATTATTGTTTGACACGACCTAACCATTTTCCATATAAAAGTAACGTGTTTATATTCTTGTAAATCTGGTAATTTTTTGGTTGGTGAAAATGATAACAATTTTGTAATATAGAGGAAAAGATTAGTATATAAAGTAAATTTTAAGTTATAAGTTATTTTTTTGTTGAAGTTATTTTTTGTTATCCAATTCAATAGCTCTGGCTTCATATATTTATAATTGAATCAATGGTAGCGATTTAACCTATTGCTAACTATAGGTGTTTTAATGAATAAGTGACTTTTTTGAACAATTAATTGTAAGGATCTCAACGGTTAATTTTAAATCTTTTCCTTAAAAATTGGTGAATCAAATTTTTCATTGTTAATGATAATACTATTGCTACTATCAAACTACCGTAAAAATCCGACGTATTTTAAATTCTTTTTCTACCTACTTCTGTAAAACCCCGACATAATTAGTAGAGGTATTTCGAAAAAATCTTTCCTCTACCTCGATATTGAATAAAACGTAATCGGAAAATATCTTTTTGTTAACTATCCTATTCATTCTTAACTTAATAAGAATTGATTAATGTTAATAAGAATTTAGACGTCATAACTTTTTCTATTAAAAATGTGACCGAGGTAAATATAGTATTACAGTCGTCAAGTAATAGATTGGTTTTTCTTCTAAGTTTAGCAAACTATTCACTAGTTTATACACTACTTTCTATCGAAACTTGCTTTTTATGTTCGCTATATTAAATTGGGAACTTTACTGAAATTAAATTGTAGTCAGTGAAATCAACTTTGATTGTACTGTACATAAACTCTATATTAACAAAAAGTAAGATTAGTATTATTCGCAAAAACTCCCTTTAACAAAAAACATTGATTTCACTATTGTCAAGTTTACAAATACTATATTAATACTTATTATAATCATTAATTTATTACTAAATACTATGATTCAACCTTTTAGAGTTTTCTCATTATGAATTTGAAATTGATGTAGGAATCAATAAGTTTTACAATGTCTCTACTTAATATAACTTAACGATATAAGCCGTTTGAACCCTTCATTTAGAATATAGTAACGATTTTATCTCGTTGAATTTATCTATTTTAGCTAAATCTATAACTGTTGGAATGCGTATAGGGCGGCAAAATAATGTTGAAGCAAGGTAGTATTCTGATGATAGAAGAGGATGAAACTAGCTAGAACCAGAAGATCAGCAAAAGGCTTAGAATGTATTGGCAGGCATAGGCACATGCTTTCCCATTCTCACTCTTTCCTTCGTAAGTCCTAAATTCATGTATATATTCCTCCATATTTCCGCACAACAAGTTCCTGTAACCAAAAGACAAGGCAATTTCCTCATTTATGATATATATGATTTATGGTAGTCGAGATATAAGATTTAAGATACTGAATACGAAAAGTGAAAAGCGAAAAGCGAGATATAAGATACAAAACGCGAGAAACAAGAAGTGAGATGCGAAACTCTAAATATAAAATCATTCCTACAAGAAATAATTCTCGTAAGATAGCTTTCTCATAAAACAACTTTCTTATCTGACTACTTTCTCGCGAATAGTTTTTTTCATATACTATAATAAGTGTTTTACAATACTGCAGATCTTACACAGATTTTTAATCGTTATATTTTAGTAAAAATCCAATTCATAGAACCAAATATTAGATTTGGTAACCTGTACGATGATGATAATCTAGTCTTTTATCTAAAATGTTTTCCACTCTTTATTTGTCTTCGTCAAAAGCTTCCTTATATGGTATTAACCGAAGTGGTAAAGATATAGGAATAAAAAGATTATTTTCAGGCTGGTTTTCAGGCATTAGGTAGTAAATGTTAAAATTTAAATAAACTCGAGAACTGGAAAAAAGGCTGAGTGTATACACAAGTTTTCCCACACGATTTACCATAAAAAACTGGTTTAAACGTAGAGGTAACTATTTTTCTTATCAATATAAAGGTTTATAAGCTTTTTTAGTACAAAGTTTAATACAATTAACTATTTTAAATTCCATTCAACAATAATATTTATTATGACTACATTTTTTCTCGTTAGTAATAATGTTTATTATAAGTTAAGCCTTACGATAGAAATATTTCTGTAGATATTATTTTATTTCCTTATAGTTAGTATACGTAAGTCAAGTGGTAGTGCACTTCATTACAAGATGAACTCCTGCAAAGTGCACTATAACGTGTTACTCTGTAGACTGTACTCTTACAGAGTGCATCATACGAAGCATGGTTTAGAAGAGGCGTTTTAGAGTGTATGGCAAAGTGCCACTACTCGGATAGAAGGTTTATAACCTCCCATCCATAGCGTATACTCTCTAAATGCTTTTTCCTAACTAATCTATCTTTTAATTACTACAATACCAATCTTTTTGATCACTTTTTTACTCTTTTACGTTTACGTAAATTAGACAGAGACCTTACCGACACTGATTAGTAGCTGATTAGATCGACTAGAAACAGCTAAGGAAAGAAGAAATAAACCGAATTTAAATACGTATAGCGGGATGTTGTAACGGTGTTAACTATTTGTGCTTTACTACTAAGCCTTATAAGAATTATACGGGAGTGTGGAATTATGCGGAAGCGCTGTTAAAACCCGAAGCATAGTAAGACTATAAAATCCGAAATGATTTTAAAAAGAATCATTTTAGTACGATATTAGTAACCAGGTGGTGCTTTGTTTATTGAAAACCACGTTACGTTAACCGTTAACTTGTTTCGGCGTTTTAAACGTACCTGAGCACTATTTAAAGAGCGTCATATTATGTATTAGACTACGTAAGTTAAAACCACCAAATTTCAAAACCTTTTATTAGGATCCACATGATTTAAATATAGTATTCAAACCGCTAACAAAACTTAAAAGCGGTTACGAACGTAATACCCAAACCGCTAGTAACTATTAAGAGCGGCTATAACACGACAATTCGAACCGCTTACTAAATACAAATCAAGCTTTATATACCGGATTATACTACACATCTCCCTATATCTGTATTTTCATTTTCTCTTTTATATTTGCCTTATCCTTTTCTCTACGCTTACTCTATACCGCGTTTTTTAGATTTAGTACTCACAACGTTTAAGTTTTTCTTTCCTACGTTTACTCTTTACCACGTGTTTTAAGTTTAGTTTTTACAAAGTTTGATTTTTCGAGATGTTTAATTGGTATAGTGTTAGCAAACGCTAATTAAAACTAATTTGAGACACCTAACTCGGCTGTGGTTACGCTTTATTTACGTATTATTTAAACTTAATTTGTATTGATAAGTGTTAGACACATTATGTCCTTTGTATTTATATATTTGTACGCTTTTTTTTTAAACTCTGAATGTACTCGAATCCCAGCTACAACGCGAAACCAATTATATACGCCGTTTTGACATTACAGGTATACGTAGGAATCACCAACTTTAGGTAAATCTATATCTCTATTAGTGACGGACCTGGCAAAAGTTAACGAATATATAAAGTACCTTCTTAAAAACACGTCATTTCATAGTAGTATTTTGAAGTATTTGGACCTTAACCTATAAGATAACTAAATCTAGGTACTAGTTGAGAATTTGTGCCATTTTACAGTAAATACTTATGTTATTAACATAATTTTCAACTAATAGGACGGTGAAATTCAAGGGCGCAACTCGTTCGATTATTTTAAGTAGGATATTTTAAATTGTATATCGGATATATAGCGTATAGTAGATAATGAGATTTCTAAAATATTACGAAAACAATTACGGAATAGAGGTATTAATACGACTGGTAAACATAATAATCGTATTATAGAATCCCTATCAATAACGAATCAGTTTATATAAATACCGAAATAGATAAACGATAAAGTAATAAAAGTAAAATGTTTTAAAAGAATATTAGCTGAAAAAAGTTAGGAGTACTTATTTGAAATAATAGATTGAGAATGAAAAAAATCGTTTGCAAACGGAAAAGAGGCGCTTAGTAAAGCTGAATATCCGCCACAAATTGGAAGCGAAGTTGGAAGAATCGACAAAGAAAGAGGAAGTACTATAAAAATTATCTACGATATAGGTTGAATACAAACTTTTTTTAAAACGCAATTTTAAATAAATATTAAGATAAACCCACGCCTTAAATTCCGTTAATAACTAGTTTAACTACGATAAAAGCGGTCCGAATAAAGAAAACTCCCCGTTTTTAAAAGTAATAAGCTTTACAAAACGTTAATACGTATCTTACGAACCAATACTCGTTAACCACAACCTCTACCATAACCTTTTACCATACCTCTTTCCCACTAATAGAAATGACTTAACAAAGTTTATAAACTTCGCTAAACTTTGGGATGAAAACGAGAACTATAACGACGCACTATACTATATACTCAATAGTGAAATACGTATAATACTTAATATATATAAAAAAAAACTAGATATTAAACCGTTTTAGTTCTAAGTTATTTTACCTGGTATATTTTTATGTAGGTTAAGGATTGATATATGTATTAACTTATGTAGGTGGATATATTTATTTAATATCATAGCCATTTAAAATCACATTTCGATATAAAAATCAATCACGAGCTTTACGATAAGAACTGAATTAATACAATTTGGAAATCCGTAATGAATTGACGTAAAAACGTTATGTAAAACCTTTGAAAGGTATTAACCGTCTTATTGTCGAAGTTTTGAAAGAATGAAGCGGCCCTTGAATCGGAATATAAGGTTAATAAATTATTTATGTAAGTAATGATAAAATTATATTACGAAAACCTAGATTGCGACTTTATGATATTTAAACACGGAAAGAATTTAGAGGCCTCTTTTAAAATTTTTAAAATATCGTTCAAGACCTTTATATGCTGACAGACAAGCTTTAGAATAGTATTTGTAGCCGATAAAACTAAAGGTGAAAGACAAATCATTAAAACAAACCTTGCCAAAACTATTTACTACGTTTTGAATCGAACGTTTAAAGTATACCTAGGGTAAATTAAATACGTTAAATACAGCTATTAGAAAGATAGGCATTAGTTAGGGAGTTTTTGGGGGGGAAAAGGGTAAAGCAGTTATTATCGAAAACAATCCTATAGTTAAGGATGAAACATACTGCAGTTATAGTAATCTTTACGAAGAGGTAAACGAAGCCCTACGAGTTTGTAAAAACGTTATATTATATATGCTAAAATCGGTAATTTGATCATTAACCACCTAGTTTAAAAGTAAATTCGGATGTAACCATAGTTTAATTTCGATTATGTATTTAAAATAAAATAAAACTTCATTTTGTAATATATATAGCCAAGTTCAAAGGTGTAAAAAAAATTAAGCTTAAGGCCTACCCCGACAAATATATCTCCGGGGAAAAGGATTTTGAAAGTAATAATACTTACCTGATAGCTTATGACGACAAAACCGCCCAAAGTATTTTTACAGGCCTATGGAACGCTTCCTTTCTATATAATACAGGCTTTAACTACGTGAATAAAGTGTTAAACGCCTATATAACGTCGTAATTCACGCTTTTAAATGAATATGGTACCTAGTTTTAAGTTATTATACCTAATACCAACGTGGCCGAAATTTTAACAACGGAAAACAACAATTCGATGCGTTCGTAGAGAAATTCCCAAAGTTTTAATTCGACCAAACAAGAAACACCGAAAGATTTTATTCGGTAAAGGCATAGTGTCGTCGCTTGAGACGGTCCTTAAAAATATACTATTTGTACCAGTTAAGTTTTACGTAATGAATTTTAAAACGATATTCCTATTTTCGTCAACTAATATAAATAAGTTCGAAATTAAGGTTCGAAATCTGACTAACTAACTTATCCGCGTTTCGAATAGCGTATCCGAACCGCTCTAACTTAAATTCATCTACTTATAGTTTTTACCCGAAACACGTACGATTTAGGCTATTACTTAACGTAACTGGAATTAAGAATATTACAACGCCGATTCGGATACATAATTACAAAAACTCCTTTTACGGCTATTTAATATCGCGGGTTATACGAATATAAAAAAAACGTATTTAAAGTTATTGAAATAGTTTGTTATAAATGCTAGTTATACTTGCAAGCTTTATAGCGGTTTAAGTTTCGCCTTTGCGAAGACGTGAAATTTAATTTCAAGGTAATTATCGATATCATATATTTTAATAGCTAGCCTGTATTATACGAGGTCGAAGGGAGAGTATTATTTTAAGTCGTTAAGTTCAAACGAAACGCTGTTATTATAAATTATGATGACGCTTTAATTAACTACTAATTCATTATTTATTTTGATCTACCGCACTAAATTACCTACAATGGCAAAACGGTATTTAACTTTATTAAATGACGAACCAGAGTTAAGGTTGCCGGTAATGAATATGAATAAATATTAGTAAGAGTATTATAGGTTATCAATAATTGTAAATGGTACTATAAAATACTGAAAAAGGCGTATACAGTACTATGAAAAAATCTAAATAGTGATAGTTTTAAGGAATCTATCCTATAAATAGCGGTTAGCGCTGTTGATAACACTTCCGTCCGAAGTAAGCTAATCCCCACGCTCTATATTTTTAATGCTTACTTAAGGATCTATAAAAACTTTACACCATCGTTAACTAAGGTATAAAAGGCGAATACTATAACAAAATCCATAGTAGCATTACATTCCTTACGGTTTCAAAACGACGTTTTAAAAGCGTTAGCTATAAGAAATAGCTTACATGAAACTGGTGTTCTGGACCTATTATTACGGTTTAAGGTCCTAGTTTGGAAAATTAAGGACGGATAAAGTAGTCTTTGGAAAATCAAAGGATTTAAAGGCTATAATATACTCGTTAATTTGTCTTAAAGTATTAGTTCGTTTTGTTAAATAATGGTACGGGAATATAAAAGAGAAAAAGTGAAAAAAAGAGGTTTAAAACCGTAATCTGACTAAAAACGCCGACGGAACTACTTTTAAAACGAAGAATCTAAACCTCTCCTCATTTTAGTGTAACCTCCAAATCGTATATTCGACCTGTTATTACTATATAAAAGCGGCTCTTTTATACTACTATCACTAATACCTCGCCGCCAAGGCTGCCATTTTAATTTAAAAACTAAAAAACGCTTTAGAAATTTTGCTGTAAATTTTTTTATTATTTAAAAAAGGATAGAAAACCATAAACTTAATTTAAACATTCGCCGTAGGGGTATCATTACCGCTTTAGGCGCCCCATTCGAATAATTTACCTAAACGGAATTTTTTACCTCAATCAAATAAAGCGTTTTTCGCTTAAAACGATTCGACTTAACGGTCTACAACACCCATATAATTTTTCATGTTAGATTCGTATACGAAGTTAAGCATAGGACCTGAAAACTATGAGAAAAGACCCGCTTACTTATAAAAGGATATAACGATGACAGTAAAACGAATATTATAACCTAGTTGCACACCTTAAAATGGTTTAGACATCTATTGAATTTTATATTCGTAATCTGTTTCAATATTTTTTACAATTCATTTATTGAACTTCGTAACATTATGTAACTTTATATACAATTTCAAAATCTATTTGAACAACGTTTTTACACCGATATATCTTGAGATCTCAAAAAAGACTACCTACCTAAAACGATTTTACGTATTCTGGAACAGTTTGACAGCTTAGTTAAAGCTCGTATTTATTAATATAACACCTATTAAAAGCATTATAAAACGCATTTTGAAATAATTAGTTTAACCTTAAACCTGTACCTATTAGTTTTAACAGACCATTTTAATGCATTTACACTAACGAGTATATAAATGGACGATACACTAACGCTATGTGACGCGTCGTTTTCCGTAGCTAAAAATAGGAAACTTTTAGAGGCTAGCCTAAAGACAAAACCTAAGACGTACCTGATGGAAAACCATATAATCAACATTAATAGCGTTACTATTACTTTTCGAACCGGGTTTTTAAGCTTTATATAAAAAGGGTACTTGGATAAAATTACCCATGTCGTTCTAAATAGCGTAAAATAGGCCAACTAACACAGATATGAGCGTGTACATAACGATTAGATTGTTTTAGTAATATAACTAGAGGCGTTATTCGATCTTTCAATCGTTGCGTAATGTTAAACCGCTCCATTAAACGATACATTTAAAGCACTTAACGAACGCTTTATGTGGTAAATATGTAATATAAAGCTGTTTTATAATTTGTACCGCTAAATATATATATTGTAAAGTTATTTGCTTTTACCAACAGCTTCTTGGCAAATAATAACGATTGTAATTCGCAGATAGGATTCGTCCTAATTTTCGGTAACGAAACATCGACTCGAGACAGCTTTACACTCTATAAAAACATTACGTGAATATTACTATATACCCTTATAGTTAATATATATAGGCTAAGTGGAAGTGCACTGTATTGTAAGATGCACTCTTGTATAGTGCACGATAACGTGTCACACTTCAGGCTGCACTCTTGCAAGGCGCAAAGGGCATTATATGTGGAGCGGTCTGGAATGGGTATTCCAGAGCGTACAGCAAAAGGGCCACTACCCATATAAAAGGTTTATAACCTTCCATTCGTAATGTATACTCTCTAAAATACCTTTTCTAGACTTATTTATCTTTTATTACAACAATCCCAATCTTATAATCAATCTTGTACTTTTTTTACTTTACGTAAAATAGGCAAATACCTTACCAATACTAATTAGTAACAGACTAAGTCGATTACAAACAGCCAAGAAAAGAAAATACAAACCTTAGTTAAATGCTTATAACAGGATATCATAACGGTTTTAATTATTTGTACTTTATCACTACGTCTTACAAAAATTATACGGGAATATGGAATTACGTAGGAACGCCGTGAAACTCGAAACATAATAGTACTATAAGATTTAAAGTAACTTTAAAAGAGACTACTTTTAGTACAACATTATTAACCAGTTAGTGTTTTGTTTACTAAAAAGCTTCGTTACGTTAATCGTCAACTGGTATTAGTGTTTTAAACGTACTCGAACACTTTTGGGAAAACGTTTTATTACGTATCAGACAAAGTAAGCTAAAATAACCAAGTTTCGAAAACCTTCATTAGGACCCGTCCGACTTCAACTTGACATCCAAATCGCTTACGAAATACAGGAGCGGTTACGAATACAGCATCCGAATATCTTACAAAAACTAAGAGCAGTTATAAACGGAATAACCAAACCTCTCGCTCTAATAAAAGCGGCCACGATACGAAAATACGGACCACTTACCAAACACGAACCAAAATCTACACACCGGATTACACAATACATCTCTTTATGCCTACATTTCTTTCTCTCCTTTTTTCTTACAATTTGCCCTATCCACTTTTCCACGTTCGCCTTCTTTATTCTAAGTTTAGTACTTACGATATTTGAGTTCTCTCAGCCGCTTAGTTGGTATAACGTTACTAAACACTAATAAAAACTAATTTAAAACAACTAATTAGCTCGTAGTTACATTTAATAGACGTGTTATTTCAAAAACTTTCTCTATATAGATAAGCTTTAATAACTTTACTTCAACTGTTTTTTTTTTGTTTGCTTTTAATTTACCATTTGTAAAACAAACCATTTTAAACTTTGAAATCCGGATGTATTTAAATCCAAATACATTGAAAAATTACCAATTCACACCGCTTTGAACATTTTGGATACATATAGACTACCTATTTTGAACACACGATAGTTTTACTAATAACGGATCTGATAAAGGCCAAAGAATATATAAGTTACCTTTTACATACACTTTGTTTCATAGCAATATTTTGAAGCATTTGGATCTTAATATAAAAACTAATAAAATCGAGGTACCAGTAAAGGAGTTAGACCCTTATGCGGAAAATACATATATTATTAACATGATTTTGAGTCATTATAGCGGCGAAATTAAAGGATACGATAAATTGGACGATTTCAAAAACAACTTTAGGAATTTAACGTCGGATATGTGGCGTAAAGTCGATAATACGATTTCAAAAATACTATAAAAACAAATGAAAAGTAAAGGTCTCAATACAACCGGTAGAAAAAATAACCTTATTGTAAAAACTTTATTAGTAACGTCTCATTCTATATAAATGACAAAGTGAATGGACGATAAAGTGATAAAAGTAAAGTATACAAAAAGATAATAGTTAAAGAAACACTAAAAACGCCTATTTAAGATAATGGACCGGAAACGAAAAAAGCCTCCGCAAATGGAGAATGCGCTTAACAAGGATAAACGCCGGCCGCAAAGCGGAATCGAAGTTAGAAGGATCGATGGAAAAGGAGGAAACACCGTAACAATTATCCCTAACAAAGGTTGAATAAAAACCCTTTCCGGAACACAGTTTTGATTAAAGACCAATACAAACTAAGGCCCCGGATTCCGTCAACAGTTAGCTAAATTATGAAAACAGCGGCCTAAATAACGAAAACGCACCGTTTTAAAAATTAACGAATGGTACGAAATGCTAATGCGTACCTTATAAATCGATACCTACTAATCACGACTCCTACCGTAATCTCCCACCACACCGCTTTCCTACTAATATGAACGACCTTAAAAACCTTACTAACTTCGACAGGCTTTGAAATAAAGACGAAAATTATAGTGGTAAATCATAGGATATACTCCATAATAAAATATGTGTTATACTTAATATATATATAAAAAAAAATATCGAATTATTTTAGTTTTACGTTATCTTACCCTGCATACTATCTGGGTAAGCTAAAGAGTAGTATATGTATCACCTTATATAAATAGATGCGTTTGTAAAATGTTATAACCGCTTGAAATCACACTTCGATACAGAAATCAATCACGAATTTTACAATAGGGACTGGATTGACATAACCTGGGAATTAGTAGAAAAACAACGTAAAAACGCTAATGAAAACCCACAGAAGATCCTTATCGCTTGATAAACTAAGTTCACAAAGTGCTAAACAACTTTTAAACCGAAATATAGAAAAAAAAAACTATTTATTTAAGTAGTAATGAAAATATGTCGTGGAAACTTAAACTTCGACCTTATACTATTTGAACCGGGAAAAAACTTAAAGGCTTGTTATACGAGTTTTAAAATATTGTTTAAAACCTTCATACGCTAATAGGCGAATTTCGGATGAGTATTTATAACCGATAAAACGAAAAACGAAGGCGAAATCACTAAGGTAAATCTCGCTGAAATAATTAACTACGTTTTGAATAGAAGGCTCAAAATATACCTAAAGTAAAACGAACGCCCTAAAAACAGTTATTCAAAAGATAGATATTAGAGAGGGAACGCTAAACAAAAAGGGTAAGGTTATTATAATCGAGAACAATCTTACGGCTAGGGACAAAACGCACTACAACTACAGCAATAATTACGGAAAAGCATACGAAGCCTCCTGGGTTTGTAAAAGCGTTGTATCATATACGGCAAAATCCATTGCTGATTTACTAACCACCTAACTTACGAGAAAATTCGGACTAAACAACAGTTTTAGGCCGATTATAGATTGAAAAACCGGATGAAAACCAACTTTATAATAAACGTAACGAAATACGAAGGGGTAAAAAATAAACTTAACGTTGACTCTTACAAATATAACTCCAGAGAAAAATACTTTAATGGTAATAATGCTTTGTTAATAGCCTAAAACGATAAAACCTTTTAACGTATTTTCACAAGCCCCTGAAATGCCTTCTTTATATACATTATAGGCATAGATTATACAAACGGAGTGTTTAATGTTTATATTGCGTTATAATTTACGTTTTTAGATAGATATGGCAACCGGTTTTAGGGAATTATACCTAATATTAATGTAGTCGAAATTTAACGGCCTGAAAACAATAATTCGATACGTTTGTAACGAAATTTCCAAAGTTTTTGTTAAACCGAATGGAAAAATACCTAAAGGTCTTATTTAGTAAAGGCAAAGCTTCACAACTTAAGATGGTCGTTATTAATACGCGATTTGGATCGGTTAAATTTTACGTAATAGACTTTAAAATACCATTCCTACCTTTACTAGCTAATATAAATAAGCTTGAAATTAAGGTTCGTAATACAACTAACCAGTTTATCTTCGCCTTGAATAACGTATCTATATCGCTTTAGCTTAAATTCGGCTATTTGTGGTTTTTCTCTAAAGTACGTATAATTAAGGCTATTTACTTAACGTAGCCGGAATTACGGATACTGCATCGCCGATTTGGGAACCCGGTAGTAAAACACCTTTTACGATTATTTTATACCGCAAACTATACGAATATAGAAAAAAAAGTATTTAAAATTATCAAAAAGTTTCGCTATAAGTATTAGCTATACTTATAGGTCTTACGCCAGTTTAAATTCCTCCTTTAAAACGATATAAACTTTAATTACGAGGTGATAATGAATATTATGTATTTAAACAGTCAACCGGTCCTTTATAATATCGACGAGATAACATTATTCCAAAATGTCAAATTTACACGAAACGCTTTCACTATAAATTGCTAAGATAATCTGGTTAACTGCTAATTCAACTTCTAACTAAGGCCCCCTAACTATATTATATACGACTTTAATACGGCTTTCGACTTTATCCAATATTGTATTAAGACTCGGATAGCCGGTAACGAGTGTAAGAAAATTTTAATAAAAGCCTTAAAAGGCATAAGAAAATATAAACGGTATTATGTACCGCTGGAAAAAGCGTATATAATATTATATTAAACACTAAAAGATACCAGTTTTATGGAATCTATCCTTTAAATAGTGATTAACGCTGTTAATAACACTTTTCGCCTAAATAAAATTATTTTTACGCTCCTTAATTTTGGTACTTACCCGAGTATTTACACAAACTTTATATTATTATTAACCAAGATGTAAAGGGCTAATACTCTAATGAAGGCTAGAACAGTATAACTTTCCTTACAAGCTAAAAACGATGTATTGAAAGTGTTAACTACAAGGAATAACTCACGTAAAACTAGCGTTCTAGACATACCATTATAATCTGAGGTTTTGGTTGAGAGAATAAAGGATAGATGGACTGGCCCTTGGAAAATTAGCGGGCTTAAAAGTAATAATATACTTTTTAATTTAATAAAAGATGAGAGTTCGTTTTGTTATATAATAGTGCGAAAATACAAAAGAAAGATAAACAAAAGCGGCCCAAAACCGTAATCCAAATAACACTACCAACGAGACACCCCTTAAAACGACGAATTCAAACCGCTCCCAATTCCAGCTCACCCCCCGAATTATGTTTTTGGCCCGCTTCTACCAGATGAAGGCGGCCCGTTTATATTAACCCTACCAATATCTCGTCGCTAAGGCCGCCCCCTTGGCTCGAAAACTAAAAAACGTACCGATATTGTTACTATAAACTCCTTTATTATTTAGAACGAAATGGCAAACCACGAACTTAGCCTAAAACTACGTTACGAAGGTATTATTACTACACTAAGTGCTCCGTTCGAATAATTTACTCAAATATAAATTTCTACCTTAATCGACCAAGGTGTATTTTTCTTCAAACGGTTCAACCTTACGATCTATGGCGCTTATAGAATTTTTCTCACTCAACTCGTCGACGAAATTAAAGATAAAACCGGAAAACCTTATAAAAATACCTGCTCAGTTATAAAACGTTACAACGATGATGGTGAAAAGGATATTACAACTTAATTACAAACCTTATAAAGGGCTAATTACCGCTTAATCATTATATTTATAGCCTCTCTTAGTACATCGTATATTCTATATATCAAAATCCGAAATATAACATAAGAATATACTCAATTTGATAAGCGGTTTGAACGACATATTTACACTAATATACCTATAAATCTCAGGGAAAACTACCCACTTAAAACTATTTTACGTATTATGAAGCCGTTACATGGCCTAGTAAAAATGGGTATTTACTGGTATAACACATATTAATAGTATTATAAAAAACGATTCGGGATAATCAATTCGACTTTCAACCCATGTTTATTAATATTAACGGTTCGATTCAAGGGCTTTAAACTAATAGATATACAGAAATACGACATATTAATGTTGTGTAACGTTTCTCTTTCCGTATTCAAAAAGACAAAACTTTTAAATTCCGTCTGAAAGGTGAAATCCAAAATGTACCTAACGGAAGACCATATAATCGATTTTAATAACACTACCATCACTTTTTGGAACGGCGTTTTAGAGTTTACGTGAATAGGGAAGTTAAACAAAGTTACCTTAATCATGTTAAATAGCGTAAAACGTGCTGAAGAATACAGATACCAACGCTAACGTGACGCTTAGGTTGCTTCTATAATATAATCAAAAGCGGTATTTAACCTTTCAGTCACCGCCTAATTCTAAACCGTCCCGTTAAATAATATATATAAAACGTTAAATAAGCGGCTTTTATAGAAAATAAATAATCAAAAACGCGGTTTACAGTTTATACCGCTGGATATACGAACTGTAAAGCTATTTTCTTTTACTAACGGCTTTTTTGCTAATAATGACTATAATTCGTAAATAAACTTCGTTTTAATTCTCGGTAACAAAACACTAGCCCGAAACAGCTTTAAGTTTCATGAAAACATTATCAGTTAAATCTTTAACAAGTATAAAAGAGTTAACAAAAGCGTTCTAGCTTTAAAAATCTATAATATAATTAAAGGTTTCGATTCGGATATTACTATAGTAATAACGGCCCGGATAATTATTTCTAACTTTAATTTACGCCCTATCCCTTTCAATGTGTATATTAACTCCTTTTCGCTTTATAAATGCCTGGTTAATCTGGATACTACTAATAAAGAACGGTTGAGAATCGACATTATAATACTACGCGAGTTATATAAGCACCAGAATTCGAGGAAATACAGTGGATCGATGGAAAATCCAACCCGGCGGACGTAATAACTAAGGCTACACAGAACGAAGCATTAAAAACGCTTATATCAACAAGAACACTATTTATTGGTATTTATGGAAAAGTTTTTCGGCCCTAATAAGGCTGGTATTCAATACCTTACGTTTTTTTTTTTTTTTTTTTTTTTTTTTTTTTTTTTTTTTTTTTTTTTTCCACCAAGGTGGGTTATCCGTCCTTCCCCCCGATTGGAAACACGGGGAACAACTACCATTTACACCGATCCTACGAATTTGCCTCTATTTAACTCTACTATTTCGCGCCGCTCTTGAAATATCGTTACATTTCAATCTGCTCCCTTTGGCCTAATTGTTTCATTCCCTATTCGTCCTCCTCGGTTCGAATATACGACTTCGTACCACTTTTAATATACTTTCACTCTTTATTCTACGCACTTTAGACCTATTGAGTATTTTACTATTTACCTATTTCTATTTCTATTTACGATATCACATCGATTCTTACATATTACCTCTCTTTGTTTTATTTGTTTCAAGTTACATTTGTTACTTTTAAACGATTTCTTTGTGAAAAGCAATGACATTACTATATAGCATACTGTATTATAGCTGTGCGCGACAGCCCAACCGCGAGGAGCAGCTAGTTACTGGCAAAAGGAAAGTGAGAAGACGATGCCGTCGTGTCTCCACTATCCTCACCGTTGCCCCCCCCCCCTCTCTCATATTAACGTTACTACTATTATCGTCTTCGACGTTATCGGCGCCAAGAATGTGGCCCTACGCCTTAGGTCGTATATCTTTAGATAAAGGCGTCAAGGGGTTTTCATCCTTTTTACGGCGACGCACGATAACGTTGTTAAATTCGCCTGTGTAGTATATACGTAGGCTCCGTTTTTAGGTAACTATAGCGGCTGCCAACTTTTTGGTCCGCCGGTTAACGCCTATAACTAATTAGTATCAGATTGTTTTGGTTATTTACAACCGCAGTTATTCTTCGAAACACCTCGGATATTGCTTTTCTAACGGAATTCTTTTTTAGGAATCGGTTGAAACTTACTATAAAGCCGGTAGGCATAAAGCATGACTTTGACTTACAGCCCTAAAACTGACGAAACGGGGGCGTATCCGTTACTAATTCGCTCATAACGGTAATAATGGACCGAACGACCCCCGTTTTCGTAACAATCGCCAACGAACTTGCCCGCTGCCGCGGACGCGATATACGATATATAAGGTGTATCCATTAGCAGCCCGGAATTATAGACTCGGGTACGTCGCTTCAACGCCTTATGCGTTAAAGAGGCCTCGCAGCGCACCTTAACGATGCGGAGCTCGAGGCGACGGAGTAGATCTGCCTCGTACTTTTTATCTAAAAGAATATTAAAGTTATGTAAATTAGTGGGTTTAGGGTATACTAACCCTAGCGTAACTACGTTAGGCTGCGTTTATGGCATAAAGAGGCTCCCGCGAGTAAAGGGAGTTTTACACACGGAGAAAGAATAAGGTTTATAACTTTAGCAGTCCCTTTTTCCCCCCTTTGAGAGCTGGAGAAGGTGAAGAGGGGAAGGGGTAAGGGGGGAAGTGGCGACGGCAGCGGGAAATGGGGTAACGGCGGCGATAGGAGAAGGCGAGGCCGGAAAGGAAGTGGCGGTGGCAGAGCTTGGCGGAAAGATGGCGTCGGCGGGGGTGGAAATTATAGATGAAATTATACTCGATAAGGGCGGGCTGCTGGCGACGGTAGTGGTGGTAGTTGTAGCGGCTACAGCGGTAGTGGCGGCGCGGCGACGCTTTCACGCCAAACGGCGCTTAGCGGTCCTATTTTTACGCGGCATTTATTTAAAATAAAAGTTAGTATATAGGCATGAGTTAAATTTCCTACCTATTAAAACGGGTTGATTTTATTAATTAAAATAGAGGTAAAGTTACAATATGGACTTGTATTATCTTAAACTACGCGTCTTTAAAGGGGAAAAAAAGTTTTGCCTGGATCGATGGAGACGTATTTTTTTATACTAATCCGATGCATATAATGACGCAATTACTCTTACGAAATAACTCCCCTATTGGGAACAATGAAAGACGCTATTGAAAACCATATCGCCACCGATTGATTGAATTAATCAAGCACTTACTACAATTACCACCGCGGTCAGTAATTACTGATTCGAACCTCTACAATTACCACTACGGCCAAAAATTATAAATTCGAACCTTCATAATTAGTACTGCAACCACACTATTATTACAAAGGCTGTTAATTTAAACCTTTACAATTTATACCACAACTACACTATTATTATAGGGCTACGTATACAGACTCGCTATAACTATATTATGGCTTCTAGGCTAAAGGAATATATATATATATATATAAAAGATTGACTATGTGAATATTATTATATACTCTTATAGCTAGTATATATATGCCAAGTGGCAATGTATTATATTGTAAGGTATACTCCTATAAAGTGTACGATAATGTATAACATTGCAAGTTGTACTTTCATAAGGCGTAAAGTATATCATGCGTAAAGTGGTCTTAAATAGGTATTCTAAAGTGTATGGCAAAAGAGTCACTGCCTGGATAAGAGGTTTATAACCTCCTATCCGTGGCGTATAATGTCTGGAATGCTTCTTCCAAACCTATCTATCTTTTACTACAACAATAACAATCTTATAATTACTCTTCCACTCTTTTTACTTTACGTGAAATGGGTAGAGACCTTATTGAAACATTATTTATTAAAGCTTTGCTAAGTATAACCGGGTTACAAAAAGCGTTTTAGCCACAGAAATTTACAATATAGTTAAAGGTTTTAATTCTGAAATTACTATAACGATAATAGTTCGGATGATTATTTTTAACCTTGATTTTACACCTATCTATTTCTTTATTCACACTAAATCTCTTTCGCTTTACGAATATCCAGTCAAACTTGGTATTGCGAATGAAAAACGTTTCATAATCTATATTATAGCCTTAAGCGAGTTATATTAACACCGGGAAATTAAGGGGAAAATAAATCGATGAAAAATACAACTTAACGGATATAATAACTAAAAACACCACAAACGGAATGCTTAAGGCGCTTATATCAATTAGTACACTATTTATTAATATTATTAGGAAGGTTTTACGTCCTCAATAAAGCTATTATTTTATATATCAATTTTACTATTACTTTACATTATTACACCGCTTTCGACGATTAGATTAATTCGAAACCTATTATTTACATCGCTCCCTATATTATACCACGGTGTTCAACTTATAATCATACCGCTTTTTCGAGTTTACCCCTATTCAATCGACGATTTTGCGCCGTTTCTGATATATTATTACTTCTTGTTTTATATACCTTTGACTTATTAAGCTTTATTTTCTTTTTAATACTCTTTTGTTCAAATTTACGATTTCGTATAGTTTTCAATATATTAATAAGCTTTATTATATACATTTTAAACCTACTTTACCTTTTACATTTGTTATTTATATTACGATTATCTTTGTAAAAAGTAATAACATTACTATATAGCGTGTTATATTATGGCCGGGCGCGCCGGCTCAGCTGAAAAAGGTAGCTATTCAATATTAAAAAAAGGAGAAGGCTACGTCGTTGTATCCTTATTATCTTTCCTGTCACCCTCTCTTTTTATACTAGCATCACCATCATTACCGCCATCGACAACGTTATTGGTGCTAGCGAGGAGGTGGCTTCGCGCTTTAGGACGTGTCTTTAGGTAAAGGCGCGAAGGGGTTTTGATCCTTTTTATGGCGACGCAAAATAACTTCGTCGAATTCTCTTACATATTATATACGTAAACCCCGTTTTTAGGTGGTAATAGCGGTTGCCGACTTATTGATCAGCCGGTTAACGCTTATTCCTAATTAATATCGGCTTATTTTAGTTATTTATAAAAGTAGTTGTTTTTAAAAGCGCCTTGAATATTACTTTTTATAAAAAGGATATTTTCAAAAGCGATTAAAACTTATTATCAAGTTAATAGAAGCGTAGTATGGTTTCAGATTACGGTCTTAAGACTAACGAAACGGGGGATTATTCGTTGTTAATCCGTTTATAACGGTAATAGCGAGCCGAATGACCCCCACTTTTATGGTAATCGCTAATAAACTTACCCGCGGCTATAAATGCGATATACGGTATATAAGGCGTATTTATTAGCGTCCCGGAGCTACGGACCCGGGTACGCCGTTTTAACGCCTTACGCGTTAGAAAGATCTCGTAACATATCTTAACGATATATAGCTTAGGGCGGAGGTGGAAGTCCGTCTCTACCTCTTCGTTTATAAAATATTAAAAATGGGTAAACGGGTTTATTTAATAAGTACAAACCATAATGTAACTTCGCTTAGTTACGTTTATGGCGGAAAGGAGTACCCACTAGTAAAGGGGTTTTACCCGCGGGGAAAGGGTAAGGTTTATAACCTTAAGAGTTTCCCGTTCCTTTATCTAAAAGCTAGGGAGAAAAGGGGAGAGAAAAAAGGGAGGAAAGGGGGTAAGGGCGTGGGCGGCAATGGTAGCAGGCGATGAGGCTGGGGGCGAAGCGGCTATAAAGGAGATGGTACCTGAGGAGGGGAGGCTGTGAGCGGTAGCGACGGTGGTAACGGCGACGGCGACGGCGCGTCGACACTTACATGCCAAACGGCATCTAATGGTCCTGTTTTTACGGGGTATATATTTAAAGCGATGTTAATACATAGGTATTGGTTAAATAACGTACCTATTGAAGCGGCTTGAAATAGTTAATTAAAATAGGGGTTAAGTTTAATTGGAAGGAGACTTGTATTGGCTTTAGGTACTCGCTGTTAGGAAGGAAAAGAAAAAAGGTTTTGCCCGGACCCATAGCAATATATCTTTTAATACTAATTCAAAACACGTGACGGCATAATCATCCTGCGCAATCACTACTGCAGCACTTGCACAATCATCACTCTAGCCAGAAACTACTGATTCAAACCTCTGCAATTGATACCACAACTATATTATTACTATAGAAATTACTAATTTGAACCTTTATAATTTGTATGGCAACTACACTATTACTATAAAACTATGGATACGGACTTATTACAATTGTACTATTACTACAAAACTATTCATACGGATTTATCACAACTATACTATCACGATTGGACTATGGATATGGAGTGTACAAAGAAGGGAGAAAAATATTGCCTGTGTGGATATTATTATATATCCTTATAGTTAGTATACGTAGGTTAAGTGGTAGTGCATTACATTATAAGATGCACTCCTACAAAGTGCACAATAATGTGTTACGCTACAGGATACACTCTTGCAAAGTGCATCATGCGTAGCGCGGTCCAAAAGGAGCGCTTCAGAGTGTATAGCAAAGTGCCACTGCCTGGATGAGAGGTTTATAACCTCCTATCTGTGGAGTTCACTCTCTGAATGCTTCTTCCTGACTTATTTATCTTTTAATTACTATAATACCAATTTTTATGATTACTCTCGTACTCTTTTACGTTTACATGAATTAGACAGAAACTTTACCGAAAATCTCTATATAAAACGAATTTCCGCCTCTTATCAAAGTTTTTAAAAACTAAGATAATGTATAGAAACACGTAACTTCAAGCCTAATAAGTATTCGTAAACTCTTATATTGATAACACTAAAACACATGTTATTAATGTTCTATTAAAGCGCCAAAAAATAATCCATATTTATTCCAAACACTTAACAATATAATATCATAATGCGAGTTCAACAACTTGGTTTTTTCTCTTAACCTGTCCGTCAGCATAATGATAATGATCTACTATTATATAAATATTCATATCGAATCTGTCGATAAGGTCTAAAAATTTTTTTTCCACGTGAAATAAGGTATTCAAAAGAGTAATCGTTAGATTGGTATAGTTGTAGTAAAAGATGATAGATACAAAGAAGAAGCATCTAGAAGTGTACACTACAAGTGAGGGCTTATAAGCCCTCGCCCAGAGCGTACCACTCTAGACCGCTCCACGTATTGCCGTTCGATTTGGTATAGCTATTCTAGACCGATCAATGTATAATGCACTTTGCGTCTTATAAGAGTGTAGCCTGCAGCGTGACACGTTATCGTACACTCGGTAGGAGTGCACCCTATAATACAATTCACTGCCACTAGGCTTATATATATTATTTATAAGGGTATATAGTAATATTCTTACAGACAATCTTTTCTTTCTTTTTTATATACTTCGTACCTATAGCCCCATAGTAATAGTGCAGTTGTAATTACGAAGATCCATATTAGTAGGTTTTATAATGATAGTGTTGTTATAGTATTAATTATAAGAGGTTCAAGTTGGTAGTTTCCATAGCGATATTGTAGTTATAAGGGTTCGAATTAGTAGATTCGGTTAGAATTAATAAGGTTTGGCCGTGGTAGTGATTATAATTCGGTTAGAATTAGTAAGGTTTGGCTGAGGTGATGATTATAATTAAGGCTTGGTTAGTATCGTCAAATAAAGGTGGTATGATTGGTAATAACACATTTTATAGTTTCTAATAGGGGTAATTACGTAGGGGTGTTTACGTAAAGGTAATTATGTAATTACGTATTAGGTGAGTATAAAAAGATACATCGTTATTATTTCAGGCAAAACTTTTTCTTTTCTTTAAAAGCGCGTAAATCCAGCTAATATAAGTCCCTACACCAATTCAACCTCTATTTTATTTAATTAAACCTAGCTATTTTAATAGGTAAATTACTAGTTAATACCTATTTACTAACCTTTCCTTCGAATAGATGCCGCGTAAAAACAAAACAGTAAGGTATCGTTTGGCGCGAGAATGTCAGCGTGCCGCCGCCGCTGCCGTCGCCGCCACCACCATCAGTTCGCCCTTATCAGGTATAATCTCGTCAATTACGGCTACTCCACCCGCCGTCATTACGTCGCCTAGCCCCGCCGCCGTCGCCTCGTCCCCCTTTACCATCGCTGCTACCCTCTTAGGCCTTGCTGCCGCCGTTGCCTCACCCCTCTGCGCTATCGCTGCTACAACCCCCTTTTTTTCTTTCTCTCCCTCCCCCTTCCCCAGCTCCTAAAAAGAGGAGCAGGGGGCTCCTAAGATTATAAACCTTACCTTTTCCCTACAGGTAAAGACCCTATTACCCGTAAAGCCCCCTTTGCACTGTAAGCGTAACCTGGCATAGTTACGTTAAGGTTCTTATATTCCAAATCCATCCGTTTTCATACGTTAAATTTTCAAAAAAAATAAAGAGTACGAGGCGAATCTATTTCGCTGCCTCGAACACCATATCGTTAATGTACGTCGTGAGGTCTTTCTAACGCGTAAGGCGTTAAATAGACGTACCTGTTTCCATAGTTTCGGGTCGTTAATAGACACGCCCTACGTGTAATATATCGCGATTGCGGTCGCGAACAAGTCCGTTGGCGATTATTACGAAAACGGAGGTCTTTCGGCCCGTTATTACCGTTACGAGCGGATTAATAGCTCATACGCCCCCGTTTCGGTAGTTTTAAATCCGTAAGTCGAGGTTTTGTTACGTGTCTGCCGACTTTTTGGTACGTTTTAATCGAACTTTAAAAATTTCCTTTAATAAATATGTACTGTTCGAAACGCTCCAAAAATAATCGTAGTCGTAAATAATTAAAATAAGCCGATGTTAATTTATAATAGGCTCCAACCGGCGGTTTAAAGAGACTACAACTTCCATCGCTACCTAAAGACGTCGCTTATATATATATTATGTAGGTGAGTTCAATAACGTTATCGTACGTCGTCATAAAAAGTATAATTCTCCTCCTATGCCTTGACCTGAAGATATAACTTATAAGGTGTATTGCTATATCCTCTATAACTTTAATAAAGTCGATAGAAGTAATAGCGGTGACGTTAATACAAAGGGGGAAAACGACGGGGAAAACGGTAAAAACGTAATGGTGTCACCCTTTCCTTTTAATAGTAGATAAATACCTTTTGGGTCGAGCCGGCATACACGGCCATAATAAATTACGCTATACAATAATATCATTAATCTTTACAGAATAATGCTTTAAAAATAAAAAATGTGACTAAAAATACATAATGAAAAAGGAGAAAAAATTGATATATTTATTAATACTATAATATATAGGGTAAAGTATAATACTACATGAAAGCAATACGAAATGGTAAAATCAATTGGAAAAAGAAACCAAGGGAAATTTCTGTCGGTTCAAGACGTACAAAATAAAGCGTAATATAATTTTGGGAACGGTACAACTTAATAGGGTTAAATAAAACCAAAATCGGGGATCGGCGCAAATAGTATAATTCAGGCCAATTGAAATTCTCAAAAATTAATATAATGGCTTATTAGGGTCGTAAACCCTTTTTAACAACCTTAATAAATAGTATATTTATCTATATAAATGTTTCTAATACGTTATTTGGTATAGTCTTAATTATAATATTTGCCGGGTTGAATTTTCCGTTAATTTACCTTATTTTATTGATCATGACGTTCATACGACTCGTGTAAGGCTATAATGTCGATTATCAAACGCTTTTCGTTTGCAATACCCAATTTTACCAAACACAAATAAAGCGAAGAAGAGTTAATATATACCACTGAAGGGATAAGACCTATATCAAAATTAAAAATAATTATTCGAACCGTTATTTTTATGGTAATACCCGAATTGAAACCTTTAATTATATTATAAATCTAGGAATCTAAGACGTTCCTTGTAATTCTTTTGAACTTATTAAATCTTTAATAGATAATATTTTTACGAAACGTAAAGCCGTCCCGAGCCGGTGTTTCGTTGTTAATAACTAAAATAAAGCCTTTTTATAAACTATAATCGTTATTATTAGTAAAGAAACTGTTAATAAAAACAAATAGTTTTCTAATACGTACATTTAACGGCATATATTATAACCCGCGTTTTAGATTGTATATTTTCCATAGATGATGCTTATGAAACGCCTTATATATATCGTTTGTTGGGGCGGTTTAGTATTACGCGGCGATCGAAAGATTAAATATCGCCTCTAGTTGTATTATAAAAGTAACTTAGGCATTACATACGCATTGACATTTGTATTCGTCGGTCTGTTTTACGCTATTTAAAACGATAAAAGAAATTTTGTTTAGTTATCCCTTTTATGCAAGGCCTAAAATACCGTTTCGAAGAGTTATAGTAATGTTATTAAAATAGATTACATGGTTTTCCGTTAGGTACGTTTTGGGTTTCGCTTTTAAGCCGGATTTTAAAGTTTTCTTTTTTTAAATGCTGAAAACGAGGTTTTACACAACGTTAAAATGTCGTTCATTTTAATATTTATTATTAAAAAGCCTTTCGAACGGGCTGTTATTACCAATAGTCATAGGTTGAAAATAAAGCTGGTTATTTCAAATCGTTTTTTATGGTACCTTTGGTGGGTATTATATTAGTAAACACCGGCTTCAACTAAGCTGTTAAGCGCTTTGATAATGCGTAAAATCGTTTTAGACGAGTGGTATTACCTAAGATCTTTTAGCATGTCAGCGTAAATTCATCGTTTACGCCGTTTCCCAGATTATATATATACCTATGCTATATTTCGAAAATCGATATACAGGTTATACGGTACGTTAAGAGCGGTAGTGAGTCAAAGAATTAGGCGATAACTAGTTTGTTATAACGAAGGGAATTGGGTTATAATGTTCTTTTTACCTTTGTCATTATATTTTTTGACGATTAAACAAGTTTCTTCGTAAGGTTTTCCGATTTTATCTTTTACTTTATAAACGAGGTGAGTTAGAAAAATCTTGTAGTTACCGTGGATAGCCGGGTTAAAACGTTCAGAAAAGAATACGCCTTAATATATTAAGGTTAAGATTTCTATTTAGAATTTTTTTTTCGAAAAAGGTACTTCAGGTGGTAATAATACCTTCGTGGCAGAGCTTTAAGCTATGTTCACGGTTTTTCATTTCGTTTTACGTGATAAAAGAGTTTGTGGCAAAGTCTTTGGAGTGTTTTCTGGTTTTAGAGCCGAGGAGGCGCCTTTGGTGGCGAGGTTTTAGTGGGGTTTGTATAGACGGGCCGATTTTATTTAAAGGGGTTGGGCCGGAATAGTATTTCGGGAAAAAAGTTGAAGTTGGAATCGGTTTAAATTAAGTGTTTTAAGGAGTATTTCATTAGCGGTTTTATTCGTTTTACGGTTTCGGGCCGTTCCTTTCCACTTTTTTTTTGTATTCGCGTACTATTATTTAGCGAAACGAACTTATGCTATTTAGTAAATTAACGATTATATTATAGCTTTCAAACTCGTTAATCATTTAAAGGCTAGTTAGTCTATCTTTCGTCTTCTAAATTAAAAATATAGATTATAATAGTAAATCCAAAACGTTAGTTTTACGTAGATTATTTCTTGTCTCTAACGATTTGGATACTTCGTTTTTCGCCAGTAATGAATGTAATGCTGCCATGGCCTTTACCATAATATTAGCCCTTTACACAATAAACTGTAATAGTATAAAATTTATGTATATTCTCGGGTAGACACTAAAAATAAGGAGTATAGGGGTAAACCTATTTGGGCTAAAAGTGTTATTAACAGCACTAATTATTATCTAAAAGAAATATTCCTAAAAACTGGTACCCTTTGATTTATTCGATAAAAATTTATACGCTTTTTTCAATAGTCTCTAGTATCGCTTATACTTTTGAATACCTTATAGGGACTTTATTGAAATTCATTACTATTTGTTACAAGCTATCCGAGCCCTAATACGCTACTCGATAAAGTCGAAAGCCATATTATCATCGTATTTAATCTAATTTAAGGGTCTTACATAGATTTTAAACAAATAGTAAACTAAAAATTCTTAACAATTTATAGCGGAAACGCTTCGTATAAATTCAGCAGCCTAAAATGATATTACCGCATCAACGATATAAAGGACCGATTAGTTGTTTAAATACGTAATATTAACAATTACTTCGTAGTTAAAGTATATATCGTCTCAAAGAAGTAACTGAAATCGTCGTAGAGCTTATAAGTATAGTTGATACTTATGGGAAAACTTTTCGATAGCTTTAAGTACATCTTTTCTTATATCTATATGGTTTACGGTGTAGAGTCGGCGTAAAAGGCGTTTTGCAACCAGGTATCCGAATTGTCAGTATAAAGTCCGTAATTCAGGTTAAGTTAAGTAAACATTTTTAATTATACAAACGTCGGAGAAAAAACTATAAGAAGCCGAATTTAAGCCGAAGCGGTATGGATTTATTATTTAAAACGCGGATAAGTTAGTTAGTTGTATTTCGGACCTTAAATCCAAACTTGTTTATATTAATTAATAAAATTTAAAATGGTATTTTAAAGTTTATTACGTAAAACTTAATCGATTCGAAATGTGTATTTATAAAGACCGTTCCGAGCGATGACGCTTTACCTTTGTGAAACAGTATCTTTCGGTATTTTCCCATTCGATCTAATTGAAACTTCGAAAACTTCGCCGTAAACGCGTCTAATTATCGCTTTCCGGTCGTTAAGATTTTGGTTACGCTAATGTTAGGTATAATGTTGTAGAACCTGTTCTCATATATGTTAAAAAGTGTGAATTGCGACGTTATATAGGCGTTAAGCACTTTGTTTACATAATTCGGACCTATAATATAAATGAATAAAGAGTTCTACAAACCGACGAAAATACGTTAGGCGGTTTTATCTTCGTAGGCTGACAAGTAAATATTATTATATTTAAGGTCTTTTTTCCAGATATATCTTCGTACAGGTAAATCTTAAATTTGTTATTTATATCTTATTATTCGGTTATGTATGTTGTAAAATTAGGTTTTATCCGATTTTCAAATACATTCTCGGCCCAAATTTCCGTTTCATTCGAATTTATTCGTAAACGAGGTGGTTCGTAAACTAATAACCGATTTTACCGAATATAATATACCGCTTTTACAAATCCACGGGACTTTGTGTGCCTTTTCGCAAATATTACTATAGCTGCGGTACGTTTCGCTCATTTCTGAAAGAACGTTATTATCCCTTATTATTAATGTTTTATTTTTAATATTTATATTTTAAACTTTTGTTTTACCTTAAGTATACTTTAAATTTTCGATTTAAAATGTAGTAAATAGTTAAGACAAGGTTTAGTTTGGTAATTTAACATTTGCCTTTGATTTTTTTAATTATAAATGTTAATCAGCGGCTTGTTTATAAATGTATAAGTGTTTTAAACAATGTTTTCAAGCTTATATAAAAGGCCTTGAAATCCCTTGTTGGTTAAAAAAGTGGAATATCAAAATTTGGATTTCCGTAATAAATTTTTATCACTACTTGGATAAACAGTTTATTGCTTTTATATTCCGGTACACAGGTTATCTAACACTTTCGGAACTTAGTTAACAAGGCGGTAAAGATTTCCTATAGGTTTTCATTGGCGTTTTCCTATTTGTTTTTCATGGATTCTCAAGTCGTACTAATTCAATCCCTATCGTAAAGTTTAGAATGAATTTCCGTATCAAAGTGAAATTCAAAGAGATTTTAATACTTTACAAATATATTTACCTATGTAAAGAAGTATATATACTGTTTTTTAACTAAACCGAATAGTATATCGGGTAAAATAATATATCATCATAAGTATTCAATATTGAGTCTTTAATATATATTTAGTATCACCCGAATTTTATAATCAAATATATTGTACGGTTCGCTGTTATAGTTATCTTCATTATTCCAAAACTTTACGAAGTTTATAAGCTTTATATGATCTCTCCTATTAGTAGGAAATTAGTGTAGTAAGAGGTCGCGATAAGGGTCGTGGTTAGCGGGTATTCGTCTGTAAGGTATGTGTTAGTGTTTTACACCGCTTTTGAATTCCTAAAACGGGCTATTTTTTATGTTTTAACCGATCCTTCCGTAATCGATCGGGTTATTTTCGGTGTTTCGACCGATTACGATATAGCCGAACGGGCTATTCCTATAGTTCGGGGATTGATTTTGTATTCGGTTTTATTCCATAGTATATACCGGTATAATAGTATATTATACTTATATAATAGATAAGTATTGTAATCGTTCTTTTTTTTCGAAACTTTTACTCCTACCTTAAGGTATAAGTATAGGATTAGATCGTCTTACGCCTTATCCCTGTCATTTTAATAGTAATCTTTTTTACTTTGTAAAGTAATACCCCTTTATGAATTCCATAAAATACATATCTTTATCCTTCTAATTCAATAGGTTAAGAAGTTACGTTATTTCGAATACAGATTTTATAAGGCGGCTATTCCTACCCCCTAAGTTATTAATACCTTTAATTAGTAATTGGATCCTTAAGGCTTTAGCAATAGTAGGATTCACTATTCATCATATAACCAACGTTCAATTCGGTTTTTTATAGAAATCATCTAGTAAATTAAGTCTTTAAATTTTCTCTCCTTAATAACGGAATATTACGACCAAGACGGATATATTTATGATATAGGGTTTTAATTCCTTAGTTGATGAATCGATAGTATTGTTTCAAAAGCACAGGTCGATTTCATACATTATGGCTTTTCTGAATCCCATATATTCGACTATAAGGTCGAAATAAGCGATAGCTACCTTTAGTATTATTAGTCTTAGGGCTGTAACTATAAGTATTTCCGAGCTATTAGAGATAATGGTTTCCGTACGTATTCTGTATACTAAAACAGTCTAAATTAGTAATTTCAGGTGGTTATTAGATTCGAATGTTGATAAACGGAAAATACAAAGTAAATTAAATAATTAAAATAACAAAAATAGGGTTCATTAACTCTTATCAGTGTAGATAAATTATAAATGATGCGTAAATAAGACATAAATACAAACTAATTGGGCGTTTTGAATTAGTTTTATTAATATTTAATAATATTATGTTTACTAAGTGAATAGGAAAATTTAAACGTAATAAATATTAAATTCAAAAATATAAGTCGAACGTAATAAGCTTCAAACATATAGGGCAAACGAGGAAAAGGTAGGCAGGGTAAAAAAAGTATAATTATATCATCCGATATTAGGTAATCGATTTGAATTAACGTGACGTAGCCGCTTTTAGTAGAGCGATCGGTTTAATTAGTTTATGCGTAACCGTTTTTACTAGAGCGATTGGTTTGGTTAACGTATTCGTAACCACTTTTAGATTAAACTATTGGTTTGGATGCTTTATTCGTAACCGCTCCTGTATTTCACGAGCGGTGTGGATTATCGATTTTAAATCGGGCAGGTCCCAATTAAGGTTTCCAAATCGTAGTGATTTTAGCTTACGTGGAATAATACATAATAGAACACTTGTCAAAAAATACATAGGTACGTTAAAACGCTAAATAAAGGTTAATAGTAGCGTAGTAAGGCTTTTAGTAAAAAAAACGCTAAATAAGAGTTAATAATATCATATTGAAGTTATCTTTTTTTAAAGTTACTTAATATTTACAATCCTTTTATATATTGACATATAATTCTTGTAAAAACAAAGTGTTGGAATATAAAAAATTAGGACCGTTATAGAATTCCGTTATAGATATTTAACTTGTATTTTTTTCCCTTAAGTTGTTTGTAGTCGATCGGGTCAATTACTAACTAGTGTCGGTAAAGTTTAAAACTTTTATTTTCACGTAACATAAGGTATTTCAAAAAGTAATCGTTAGAGTTGTATATTTATAGTAAAAGATAATAAATGTAAAGAAAATGAATCCAAAAGTATACGCTATAGGTAAGGGCTTATAAGCCCTCGCTCAGAGCGTACTACTCTAGACCGCTCTACGCATTGTCATTCGGTTTGGTATAGCTATTCCAGACCAATCCATGCATAATACACTTTACATCTTGCAAGAGTGCAGCCTGCAGCGTGACACGTTATCGTACACTCTGTAGGAGTGCAACCTGTAATACAGTGTACTGCCACTATGCCTATGTATATTATCTATGAGGGTATATGGTAATGTCCTCAGAATCCTTTCTATAAAGCTTGTAAAAATGCTTAAAATAAGTTAATATTTTGGTTTAAAATACCTTCCTTTAGGTAAGCCTCATTTGATAATGATTAGTGGCAACACAGAATTTCCACTTAAGAAATTATTATGTAAGTAGTATATCTAAATAATAAAAGCGTACAATTTAAAATTCAATAGGTAACCAGTATAATAACGTCGAACTTTTTATAACCGGATAATATCGAGAAAATACTAACTAATAATACTAGTTCTAAAACAATAATAAAATCTATACAAATAGTGTACATAAACTCCTCTAAAGCCTAAATTGGTTAAAGATGTCTAACTGGTTTTTAATTTTCAAAAAGCATTTAACCGCAACGAACGTAGTAATGACAATTGATATTATTCAATCATTTTCCAATTATACGTGAAGTACAGGTTGCCTAACGAAATTATCATGAGTTTTGACCTAAAATGATACCTATTATCATGAGTATTATGAAAATATCCCCAACTAATTTAGTAGGAATAACAGTTCTTTCACAGATAATTACGTTTCGATTAAAAATAAGCTGATTAACTAAACGAAAATAATAGACATCTTCAAAACAATTAATACTCACCTTATTATCCAGCCCTGCCTAAGTCAAATCTAAGAAAATTGTTTACCAAACGGAATTTTCTTTATTTACCAACCAGAACTTAAAGCGTAAATCCTTGAACAAAACAATTTCCGCCATATAAAACGTAAAATCAACCTTGTTGAAGATTATAAGAACCCTATTAAAGATTTGATTAAATATAGGTACCTCTTTTAATAAACGAATCTTTTTATCCGCGAGCGTTAAAACTCGCAACGAAATAAATAAAACAAATTAATTCGTCTACAGAAATGAACGACATGCAAATTTTATATATCTAAATACATAACAACATCAATAAATCTCTTATTTATCCAATTCTTAGGAGTTTCATTGAATAAAATTCTATTAATAATACTCATAGTGGGTTTCTCACCTATAAGAATAACAATTAAACATACGATTCCCACCAAAATTATTTTCAGGCGTTTACACTCCGAAACAAAATAGGCTACCTCATATTTCGAAAATACATAATTTAACTTTTCCTGAGTAAGGAATTTATGGAAAAAAATAATGAGTTATATAGAAACAATTGAAATGAACTTACTATGATTGTAAATATACTTAGGCTTAAATTGGAAAAAATAGTACACCAAAGCCTTTCCCTAAACTTTTATTAGCTTATAAAAATAGCGGCCGAAAGGAGTTTACTTAATACAAATATAATTTATTACATAAGTACTTTTACAAGCCAATTAAGGAAATATCAATTTGGTAGGCTAAATCTTGCAATTTGAATGTAATACGTATGTTTCCGGCGATTACTATTTTCCATTCGCCTAATTTTATTGCTGACAATTAACAAATTAATTTTTAGTTTCTGTAATCAATTAGATCATTAGGTAAAGTATTGGATCATTAAACTTAAAAATCCAACAGATCTTCAATATATTTTCAAGGCCTTAACTATCATTTCAAACGAATTATTTCTAGGAGATTAAGTATATTTAACTATTTTAAAAAAACCGAAACTGTGTTCGTAAAATCCGAGTAATTCGATAAATCGAAATTCTACGTAGGAATCTTCTGTAAACAAGGAGCTTCAATCTCAAGAAACCAGGAAAATAATTATACCAAATGATTTTTATCATTCACGAAGTTATTAAAAAAATGATATCATCGATGAAATTTGGATAACATAATTTATCTAGATTAAATTACGATTTATAAATCTTCATACAAACACTGGTAAATTTCTAAAACCTATTAGTACCATCTTATGACTCATAGATCATCAATGATTTACAAAAAGTAAAACTATTCAAACAATCTGAGTATACGAGTAGTTGAAAAACGAACTTCATTATATTAATCACCGAAATATTAAAAAATTCTTGTAATAAATCGATAAAGTCGGTTTCAAAAGGTAATGAGTAACTATTAAGGATAATACATTTGTTGAGGGGCTAAAAATGAATGACTAAGCGACTATTTTCAATAATATAAAGTTTCCTCAAAATTACGAAGACTGATAAAATGAATGGTTAAACGCAGTTTACAAATTCTATATAATCTGGGCGATGAAGAACATCAAACCATTAATCTAAAAAATATCGTCTCGCCGAAGAACTAAGTAACTATAACGGTTAAGTATAGCATTTTACCAGCTTTTGATAAGTTGAACCTTGATCATTTGGTCGAGAAGAAGCATAATAGGTCCGAATCAATGCTAGAGATCATAGAATTTATCATAAATATTTTTGAATTAAAAGGTTTTGAATTTTTTGCCACATTAATATATACACCATATTTTTTTAACATTAGTATATAATTTGAATAATTAATACCAAAATAAGCTATTACGTCTTTGAAACTAAGATTATACCATTAATCAACAATATTTGGTTTTCCCGCGTTTTCCATGGATTTTTGCATAGGGTTCTAAATAATGCCAACGATAACGTTCAGAAATAGATTTTTAGACTATGAGTTGACAAATATGTTTAAGGGAGCGAGATTGCATTGTGTTTACTATCTATACAATATAAAAATCTAATTAAAATTCGACTTCTAAGGGTAGAGATTTGGAGTTCAAGTCACCTATGACGATAGAAGCCATTGGAGAATCCCTAACGGTTTAACGAATAAAGTAGGTAATTCCAGACGCCACATTTCTAACTCCTATTATCTATCAAAGTGTTCATACAACGCTATTCCAAATGATAATAAGAGTATACTATATCTTTACATTCTATAATGATTTCAAGATGCGTATGTTCAAGAAAATTAATAGCCATGGTAATTGGATTGTAAAACTGGATGATATAAGGCGTGATTAAATTTATGATAGCGTTTAAGGCGTAAGGTCATTAAGCGGTAAATATGAATAAACGTTTCTTGAGGAATTTACCATACTTAACAGGTAAATACACAATTTTCTCGGGTAACATTATTTCAGCTATGACTTTACTAAAAGCTTTTCGTACGACTGGATTCGTAGCTGTTTTGTGAACCGATATTAAAATTTCTAAATCATTTTCTTAAAATCAAATAACATTTTTTACATAAAAAATGTGCTTTACAAGGTTTCAACCAGTTATTGGAAAAGAAAGCGCTAACATTTAGGTAATTTATCACTAAAGTTTTCGCCATTTTCTTTTAAAATAGGATAAGAGTTTCATTAAAATTATAGCGGAAGGTTATAAAAATTCAACGAACTTTGGTAATAAATCCTACGAATTGTCTCATAATTCTTAAAATCATTTGACACTTATACTATAAAACATACATTTCAATATGGTCGAGAAAACATTTATCCAGTTAAGACTTAACGACGAGATGTTTACCTGCACTAGTATCTAAATATAACATGCAATTGGGCCAAAAAAAAAAAAAAAAACGTCTCACATATAGCGACCTATAGAAAGCGATAACCTCCTATAACAAAAACGACCTCTTCATTAACTAGTTGGGTCTGACAACCTCTAAATTTTTGTAAATAACGCGACGTCCTTGAATTTAGACGCTAAATGATCTATATCACATATTCTTCTATTTATAACTCGTGAGTATAAGGTTCTTATTTGTAGGCAAAACTTAAAATACTTAAAATGAGTATTACGAAACTCGTAAACTTGCCTACAATAAGCGCAAGGGGGGGGGTTTTCACAAAGTTTTTATAATAGTTTTAATAAAAACATCCGTTATAAACCAGTTATTCATTACATCTATGTTTTCGTTATATTTAGGCTATGACAAGTGAACTTTGCATTAATATTATCTAATAAATCTGTTGCCAAAGTGACTATTAAATGCTAGCTAATTTTTTAAATTGTTGGTAATAATCGAAGGATTCAATATCTATCTTTATCTCTGTATCCTTAAAAAATTAGATGTAACTTTTCGTACAGTTGCTCCATTACTTTGCCCCTGATCTCGAGAATAATTTTCAATTTCAAAGTCTTCATACTTAGGCTATGATAATTAAATTCGTATTTAGGCAAAAACTATACATCTCCTCGTTTAAGTAATTTATTAATCTCAACTTTATTACTTTTCTTAAAAGATTTACCAAAAGTTTTGATAATATCTTGTATTTTAAACTTAACCGCGAATTATCTTTCTCTTTCCTATTAACTTAAGTAATATTGTAAATCCGACACCGTATGTATTCTTTATCTTTATCATTCCTCCTATTTAGCAGTTGGCTATACCAGCAGTATTCTATCGATTTGTCGATCACTAGGGGAGAGTGGTTATATTAGCTGATTCGTTTGGCTTAAATTTTTTCATCGTTATTATCAATCTCCCTAATATAGGTTTTAATCTGAGTCGTGTGGAACGTTGCAAGATCTATAACAATTTTAACACCAGTTTTGAAGTTAGCAATCCTCCAAATTTTGAATAAGCTATCATATATGCCTGGTTCTCACTACACGATGATTTCACTTTACAAAGTCAAAATTAGTATGTTGATCTTGGTAAGGCTGTTTCTGATATTAAGGTCGTTATTAACTTAACTTTGTACTGATTTCTTATGTAGATCCTTTAAGGCTTTACTATACGCTACAACCCCTTTATAAATACTTATTAATGATAAAGATTTGATTTTTCAACGAGGATATACTTTGAATACTAATTGTGTTTACATCAAGACTCCAAGGCCTAAAATATTATATAAGCCCTTTATTGTTATTTAAAGAAGTGTCCCCTAATCCATAAAACCTTCAATTTTCAACTTAAAGATATCATACGTTTTACGGAGTAGTACTTATGCCCTCTCAATTTTCATAATACTCTAGTAAGCCTTAAATGCACTTTTTTATTTTATATTTACAATTTTTTTAGCGTTAGTTTGAAACTTCGCAATCGTAAAGTTGATACTAGTATTGTAGATGACAAATTTGGATGTTCTAAAATATATATAAATTCACAACTTTTTTAACGTTTAATATATATCCTTCGCCGACAGCAATTCAAAGCATTTGGCTCCGTTAAAAGCGGTTGCAAAGTTAATGACGTAGAGGATAAGCTTATTGTTTAGGTAAAATACATCGACGAAAATCTCGTAATTAAAATCATTTTCATCTTTTAATATATATTCAAATTTTCGGGGGGATTTGGTATATATTTGGCACTAGTGGTAAAGTTTTTTTAATGACTCTAAGTGTAAACTACTTCACATTTTTATTCTTTACAGACTTAAAAAATTTACATAAATTGTTGACGGTCAGACAATTGAAACACTAGTATAATTAACGCATTTCTAACTCCGTTAAATTCAATACCATTACCTTTAAGTTTTAAAGGTAAAACTATAAATGCTCCTAATTAAAAGTAAGAAAGACCCTTACGTAGTTTATAACTGGTTCGTTAAAGTTAACGTCGATATTAATACCGAGGATCTTTATGTCTTCCAAGTAAAGAAAAAAAATAAGATAAAGAACTTAAGGTTATAAAATTTAATTGATTCAATACCAGTTTAAATAACTATCGTTCCTATCAACTTTAGTTATTTTCCCAGGCCAAATTAAACTTTAAACTTATTAAAATTCTAATGTTTCATTTTTATAGTAGTAGGTTTTTCCTTTTGCAATGTTATATATTACAAATAGCTTCTTATTAAGTAGCTTATTGCCCCTATGATTGGTATAATATTTCAAAACGTATAGTCTGCTTAACGATCGCGGAAGTTGAAGGTATATAATGAGTTAAAGACTTGATTGGAACAAATTTAAGGGTTTTCGACACTAAAATAGTATAGGAAGGCGTAGTCGATTACTTATTAGACTGCGTTAGGAATATAATTTTTATACCATATAACTTGTTTAAGCATATGGTTATCATTAATAATTTCTTTACCTTTGAACTTTTCTATATAATACAAATAGGTTTATCCGGAAACAATGGGGTATTGGCTGTTTATATCATTTTTCATCTGTAGCATATAGCTGGAGGGTGTCAAGTTAATTAATAATCCGACTTAGTACAAATTAAATACCTTTTACCACTATTACAACGATAAGTTTTGCGATTTACAAGTCTATTTAAGTTTTTTCTTCGTTGTTAAAGCCAGTGTGGTTGTAAATTTTAATTCGAAGGTTTTGAACTAGATTTTGAACATTTGGGCTGTCTGTATTTACAATCAATATGGTGTATTATTACGCGGTCTTTTTTATCCATATTGTGGAAATCATTAGCTTAGAGGTATATACCGAGTGAATTTGATATACTTGATATCACGAACTTAAGCGAAAACCGCCATTAGTTGAAAAAGTCTTTACAAATGACATTTGAGCGTTTTAAAGTATATTCCAACTCTTTTACATCTATAACTATTGTCTTTATCTGCTAGAAAAACGTAGCTTCACTAAAGTTGACTTTCTGTATTACTTATTAGCATAATATTAGTTTGTTAAATATTTAGTTAAGGAAATCCATTAGAATTTCCTCTTTTTTTCTTCATTATTATCGCTGTATACCTCGTCGTGGCTCAGTCTGTGTGATATTGCATAAGGTAGATGTAATACTCGAAATATATTTTTATACCAATGTAGATTTCGCGGAATATTTTTGCTTTCATTTAGAAAGTCAAGTAATAGTTACTAATAGACTTTCAAGATTTTAGGGAATAATTAGTGAAAACTAAAAGGAGAGATCTTTATCCTTTTGAAAATATTTAAAAAGGGTATTAATATCGTATCTAAAAGACTTTAAAGTTTCTCATGAAACTTTTTTACATTATTTCAAGTTTTCGCGAAATCTGTGAAAAACTTATAATTAATATTAATTTTTTTGATGAGTTTAAGGGAAAGATCGCAATAGTTGTTCTAGTTATCGATGATATTCCTTACTATTAAATTAATCCTTAAACTTTCAAGGTGTGATAGTAGGAGTAATTGTTAATCGCCTGACTCAAGAGGTAAAGTTTTGTAATAAGACTTGTAGTAAGTTTACGCGTATAGGTGTACTTGTTATGAGAAGCTTTATTTTGAGGGACTTGACAATTCTGAGTATTAGGGGGAAAGAGGGATTTAGCCATGGGGAAGATTTTAAAGAACTTGATAATTTTGTTCAATTAATCGAATGGTACTAACTTTAATTTTTTAATTGATTTGGTATCCGATACTTTACGCGCTATTCTTACATTAAGGGTATATTTTGTGTTTCTACATAGAGGTTTTGGGTTGCTAATAAAATTAACAAAGTCTTTATTATCATTATATGAAAAATTGGTGTTGGCGGGAAAATTAAAAGCTTGACTTATTTGGAAATGAAGGGGAGGTTCTCTCGAATGTATATAAGGGCTTTAAGACTTCTCAATGCCTTTACCCTTTCTTTGTAGATTTTAAAGTCGAGGATTTTAAAAGTAGGCTTTAAGTTAAGTCAATTCGAAGAAGATTTTTGCCTACCCTTTTAAAGTCTTATCTGGTATATAAATTCCATTCTTGTTACCTTTTGCTTTTAGTTTAGTTTGAACTATGAATTAGATTTCGTTCTATAAGTTAATAGTTTAATAATTACATATTTACTAAAGTTTTAAAAGGCGTGTTAACTACGGTTAATTAAAGTTTTTGCCGACGTTTTTGTCGAAAATGTACTATATATCGTAATTAATTAGGTATTTTTCAATTGATAATTCGTTAATATTATTAAACTAATAGTTTTTGTCCTAGGTTTTGGAAAGGATAGGTCCGAGAATTTCAAATTCTTCCTTTTTTTAGCAGAGTTGGTAATAATATAGATTTTGATGTTTATGGTAGCTATCATAATGTTTTAACTAGTATAGGATTTGGTGTTTTGGCATAAAGTAGCGTAGGAATTTGACAACTTCGTGTTATATTACGTGACCTGTTTTTCTTAGCGTCATTTGGCGGTTTTTCTTAGTATAGCTATCTTAATGATAAAAATAACATAGGGGAAGGGAAAGGAGTAAAATGAAGGGGAAAACTTAGTATTAAGTATAAAGGTTAAGTATAAAGGGTAAAGTTAAAAGTTATTTATCATGATTGCTTATCATGGGAATGTGTCTTTTTGATAGTAATAATGCTTATGGTAGTAATAACCGCAGTATTAGTAACTTGATCGTTTGCTAACTAACCGATCTTTAAGACTTTTGGCGGTTAATTTTAACGCTTTTCTTTAAAACGAATGAATAAACTTTTATTATTATTTTCAAGTAGCGATATCATCGTCACCTTCAAATTACTGTTTGAGACAGTCGTAATTAAGAAATAATATTTACTTACTTCCATTTTGGACTAGCGTAATATATAAAAGCCTTTCACAAAAGTCCTTCCTCTACCTTAGTTTTAACCAAAGTGTAACAACCGGAAAGTAACCTTTTCTTTCACTTAGCTTATTTTTATTGAATCTAATAAGCACTGATCAGTATTATTAAGGCTTAAGACATTGCACCGTTATCGATTTGAATTAGTTAAAGTAATAGTAGTATTTTATAGTCAAGTGGTAGATGTATTTTTCTAGGTTTGATAGAACGCTAGCTGATTTTCACACTGATTTATATGGCTAATTGCTTGGCCTGTGCCATGGTGTGAAGCGGGCGCATACTGTACTTGACTTGCAGCTAATATATTAAGTCCATAAAACAATACACTCAACTTGAGATAAGTATATTAAACTTCGTTGTAAGTAAAGTTGATTAACTTCATTGCAATTACTACCATTCCGGCGTAAATAATATATTTATTATTGATAATCCTTTCCTATCATTATGGGTATCGTTAATTTATCGATGTTCAAGTTCCTACCTCAATTTCCTTCAAGCTTCACTATGTGCCATAACTTGCTTTTAGATATTTAAATACAATGACGATTTATTTATCATATGTTAATACGCTTCAAATACCAATGAATTTAATACCAAATCGTCAAAACGAACAATATTATTTAAACCTTGTACTAATATTTACAATATTACCTTCTAATTTATAAAAATAAAAATCTATAATATAAATACATTGTAAACACTTTGTAAAAAATTATATAGCATTTTATTTTTACTCATATCCCAATAAACTTTACCAAAAACTTATTTATACCAAAATCCTATTGACTGAACATTAGCTTCAAGCTCAATCGTAGTAAAATTAATACTAACATCGTATACTAAAACGTTTAAATGTTTCAGGTACTTGTTAATTTACAGAGTATACAATTTTTTTTACATTTTCTTCGACGGAATAGTTTTAAGAAGTATAATATTATAAAACTATCGGTAAGATCTCTTCATACATTAACTTAAGAAGTAGAACATACAATAGTATTGATGATATATTGGTTTTATCAGAGAGCAAAGCGGCATTCAGAGAGTGCATGTCTTAGGTGAGAGTTCATAAGCTCTTACCTAGAGCGTGGCACTCTACCATACAATTTACTAACGTCTCTCCCAAGGCGTGACATGTTATTATATACTCTGCAAGAGTGTATTTTTTTAACGTAACACGTTATCGTATAATCTGTAAAAGTGTACCCTATAAAATGACTGATGTACTAATTATATGAATATATAATCATATCTACACAAGTAATCTCTTTTTTAATAAGCTCTGTATTGATAATCTAGCAATAATATAATTTGCTCGAACCCTTACACAATTGTTTTGTAGTGATGTTACAATTTATATGGACCCCTAATTAGTTGTTTAGTAGTAACAGCGCCATTTTTCCAAATCTTTAGTCCATGTTTTAGTAATAATAATGGAAGTAGTATAATTTGTTTAAGTTCTTACTCAGTAGTTTTGATACTAATAGTATTATAGGTTTTGAAGGGTTAGTCGAAAAGATAGGTAATTCCTATCATAATGTAATTATAAAAGTGTGGCTATAGAAATCACGTATTCCAAAGTTAGTATAAAAAGATATATCGCTATCTTTATAAACAAAACTTCTTTTCGTTTTACTCTAAAAACGTGCCTCCATACCTAAGGTAAACTCTTCATTAAATATTCAACGTTTTTACGCCTGAACCACCCATTTTTAATTGTCTATTTGAGCTTTTCGTATGAATTAGTTACTTAATGAATACTATATCCTAACCGTTTTTCAAATGAATAACGCGTAAAAACAAGGATTAAAGGTGAAATTTAACGCGTTAATACCGCCGAGATGAATCCATCGCCGCCTTAACCTGCCGCCCTCCTAATACCAATACTAACCCCAATAGTAACAATATTTCATCGATCCCTACCTTTATTTTCCACTCTCCTGCCGCCGATAAAGCCAACACCCCCTTTCCTCCCTTTTTTTCGCCCGCCAACACCTCCATAACCGCAATACCCCCTTTTCTTCCCCCCCCCCCTCAACCTTTACTCCGACCCTCTGAAGGGAAAAATGAAGATCTTTGAAGGTTATAAACCTTATCTTTTCGTTACGAGTAAAAACTTATTTTACCATAATAGTTACCCTTTGCCGCCGTAAACGTAATAACTATTCTTTAAATATTATTCTACTAACGTTAAATAAACAAAGTGAAAGCGGTGGAGCGGACCCGTCGCCTTGAAACACATCTCGTAAAGATACGTTGTAAGGCTTCTTTAACATATAAAGCATTAAAGCGACGTACCCGGTTTCGCTTTTTCAACACTCTTTACGTACCGTACGTTGATTCCGTTGCCGCGTGCAAGTTTATTAACTATTGCCATTAAAACAGGGATCTCTCGTCCCGCTGTCACCGTTACAAACAGACTAGTAATGGATACACTCTCGTTTTGGTAATCTTAAAGTCATATACCAAAGCTTTATTACATACCCACCATCTTTAAGGTATAGTACTCACTCTTTTTATATGTAATCTTAACTATAACTATTTATTACCTATTTTTTTATTATCTGATTCAGGGATTCCTCAAAACAAGCATTTTCTTAATACACAAAACAAATACTATTTTTAATACATTAAATAAAACAAAGATAATTAGTATTTGGCGTTAACCAGCCGTCAAAAAAGACGACAATCGCTATCATAGCTTAGCGGGTAAGCCTACACATGTATTACGTAGATTAGATCAACGATATTATCACGCGTTATTATAAAGATGGCAAACTTTCCCCGTGCTCCTTTCCCAAAAGTATATAGCCTTAGGTGCGAGACACATATTTTAGAGGCGATGCCGATAACAGTTTTATGATGGCGGTGGTGCTAGCGATGACGACGACAGTGACGCCAATAGTAAAGAAGACTAGAATGAAAACAAAAATAATATAGCCACCGCTTCCACCTCCCCATTCGATAATAATTAATTGTTATCCCCTATATTTACTGGTTGATTCAACTTTATTATAGTTAGTTATATGAAAACAAAAATACATTTAAAAAATCGTAATATAGATAAAAAAAAGTAAAGGTAAATGGTGATAATATACTAATAAAGCTATAAATAGCCAATATCACCAGTAATCATATATTAGAGGAGCGGTCAATGATAAATGAAAAGAGGAATAATATATTCAAAGCGCGGGAAAAAAATTATTAGAAGGGTGAAAAATAAGTGTAATGCGTAAACAAAACAAAAAATGTGAAAAGTAGTATGTCCATATATAGTTAGGTTGTAAAACCTTTTTATAAACGTTAATGAAGAGATTGTTTGTAGATATAAGCGTTTCCGATACCCTATTCTAAACGCCTTTGGATATCGTATCCGCCGGATTAAATTTTCCATCAATTCATTTCACTTTCTTAATTTCACAGCGTTCGTACGACTCGCACAAATATATAATATCTACTATAAAGTGTTTCTCGTTGGTAGTGCTGAGTTAGATGGGGCATTTGTAAGGGGAAAAAAAATTGTAAAGTACTAAAGGGAGAGGTTTTAAATTAAAAGTTGAAATGATTATACGGATCATCATCGCTACACTAATACTGGAGTCAAATCCTCTAACTATATTATACCTGTTTATATTTCGTCATATTTTTATAGAGAACTTTATCATGAAGGATAAATTCCTTTTGAGTCGGTATCTTATTATCAAAACCATGTATAAATCATAGGTATAAGTCGTAATTGGTATTATTTACGAAAAATCTGTTAGTAAAAATAAAAGGCTTTATTGTATGTATATTAAGTGGTATAAAATAGGGGCCGCGTTTCAGATTATTGATTTGTTATTCGAGGTGTTTGTCAAACGCTTTATATATATCATTTAACGGGTTTATTTAATATTATTTAGTTATAAAAAGGTCAAATACCGTTTCTGGGTATACGACCGATGTAACCCATATTTGACGTATACTTTAGTATCTGAATTCGTTAGCTCGTTTTATACTCGTTGAATTAATAATATTAACTTTATCTAATTATTCTCTTTTCACAAATTTTATAATACGTTTTTGAGGTGCAATTATTGTATAGTAAATTTAATTAGGAAGTATTTCGTTAAGAAAAGGTTTGGCTTCGCTTCTGAATTGGATTTTCAAATCTTTTTTCCTTTATTATGGAAGACGATGCATTACATAATATAAGTATATCATCGATTTATATTTTAATTAAGTTACATGTTTTCAAATGTATTATTAAAATTAATACGTAGGAGTTGAAGGTTACGTTAGTTATTCCAAGTCGTTCCTTATGGTGTATTTCGTAAGTATTAAACCAGCATACATTAGCCTCAATGGAGCTGTATAATGACTTCAGGATACGTAAAATCGTTCCGGATAGATGCCATTTCCGGAGCTTCTTAGGTATATTGGCGTAAATACGCCATTGATGGAATTTTTCTGGTTGAGTATTAATTTATGTTATATTATGGAGCTTAAAATATAGGTTATGGGATGAGTTTAAGAAAGTATCAAACGCTAAAATCAAGTGGTAGTTCGCTTATTACAACGTAGGCGATTGGGTTATGATATCTTTCTTTCAAATGTTATTATACCCTTCAACTACAATACAGATTTTTAATAGAGTATCTCGGTTAAACCTTTCACCTCGTAGACTAATTAGGTAAGAAAGATTTTATAGACGCCGTAAATTACTGGATTAAACCTTTCAAATCCAAAAACACCTCATTTAATCAATTCGAATATTTCTTTGTGGGTTGACTCCTTTAAAGGGTCATTCGAGTTATAATTGCTCTTTTACGACGGGGTATTATACTTAACGTATGGTCCGCCGTCCCCTTCTAGGCAACGAAGGAATTTATAATAAAGGTTTTAAAGTGTTTTTCATTCCTTGAAGCAAGTGTATGCCCTTGACAATATGATGCCAGTTCTATTAATATAGGGTGCTTGGTTTAGTAAGGTAGCGAAGGTTATAAAGGGGTATCTGAAAGGTACGTAAATTTCGAGGTAGGGCCGCTTAGGTTATTATAGAAATAATGTGGTTATTATTAGTCGTCAGATTACGTTTTTGGGGATTTATTCTCTACTTTCTATACTTATGTACTATATTCCAACGAAATAAATTCGTATTATTTGGTAAGTTTACAATTATATTTTATCCTCTTATGCTCTTCATCCTATAAAGGCCAGTCTATCTTTTTGTTTTTCAAATCAATACTTTAAACTATAGCGCCAATTTCAAAACGCTCGTTTCCTGTGGGCTGTAGCCTCTAAATAATACTACTAAAACATCATTTCTAGCCCGTAGAGAACGTAAAGATGTTATAACCTTCGCTATAACATTTTCTTTTTGCACTATCGTTAGTCATAATATAGAATATTTTTATAATTTGAGATAAGCACTCAATATAAAAAGTGTAGGAATTAGATTATTTAGGTTAAAAGTGTTATTTACGTCTCTTACTGTTATTTACAAAACCGATTCCTTTATATTAATTCCCTTAAATTCATTGGATAGGACTGTATACGACTTTTTAAGCGGTTTGTATTATCGTTTGCATTTTTGGATACCTTAAAGCGCTTTTACTGGTATTTACCTATATTTTATTTGGATTATTTTAACTTCAACTCGCTATTTCGTTGTGTCGATAGCTATACCTACGTTGTAGGTAATTCTATCCGAAAGCTTAAGAAAAACATTCATCTAGTAGTTAATTAGAGTATCCTAACAATTCGTTACGAAAACGTTTCACATAAATTTCTTGGCTTAAAATAATTTCACAGCGTCGATAACATATAAGACAGGTTATCTGTAAATGTATATAATACCCATAATAACATCGTAGTTAAAGTTTATGTCGTTTTGAAGACTGGATTTAAACCGTCGTAAAACTTTTAAGTGTAATTGGTATTTATAGCAAAAAAATTATAGTCTTCAAGGCTTTCTTTTCCATATTCGTATAGATTATTACGTAAAGAAATATTAAAAAGAGTTTAGCAACTAGGTATTCAAATCTTCGGTATAATATTCATAGTTTTGATTATGTTAAGTGAATGGCTTTAATTATACGTATCTCTAGGAAAAACTACAAGTATTTAAATTTCAAACGTAACAACACATATAAGTTATCCAAAACTCGAATAAATTGGTTAGTTGCGTTTCCAAACTCATTTCTAAACTTATTCATATTCATCAACAACAGTAGAAATGGTATTTAAAAATCCATAATATAAAACTTAATCGGTTTAAATTGTGTTTTTCCCAATACTATACAAATTAAAACTGTTTACCTTTACTGAATAAAACTTTCCAATACATTTCTGTTTTATCGAGTTGAAACTTGGAAAACTTTACTGTAAAAGCGTTGAATTATTGTTTTCCAGCGGTCTAGATTTCTATTATGCCCATATCTGGTATAATCCCTTGAAATCAGCTACCATACCTATCAGATAACGCGAACTACCACGTTATATAAGCGTTGAAGAGGCTGATTTTTAAATCAAGACCTACTTCATGTTAAAATAAAGTATTTTACAAGGTTTAAAATACCCGCTGGTTCGTTTTTTCATTTTAGGTTGTTATATAAGTCTCGCTTTCCTCCGAGTTTTCTTTTTAAAGAAATATTCTTATGGGTAAACGTTGAAGAATATTTCATACCTTTGCAATCGGTTATATACGTTGTAAAAGTAACTTTCGTTTTGTATACAGATAGGTAATCGGTTCAAGATTCTTGTTCAATCCGAATCTACTCGTGTACCGGATAGATGGTCAATTAATAGCTTACTTTATTATATATAACATAATGTTTTTAAAGACACGTCAATCTTTGTATATTTTCCTATAGGTATAATGGTATATGTAGTAAGTCTTATAACTAACTGTAGGGGTGTTTTCTTTAGTATTCGTTTTATCCTCGATTTCAGGAGCTTCCTTTTTGGTGTTTATTGTTTCTGAAGCCGTATTTAGATCTCTTATAGTCCTTTTATCTTGGATACAATTCAAATCGTTAATTCAAAATGTAGTGAATTATTTTGGTAAGGTTCGTTTTTGTAACTTATGGGTTCTCGACCTTAGCTTTTCCGGTTATCAACTTTAATTAGAAACTCTTCTGTTATCGTATCGAGGTTTCAAGTAACTTTCTAAGGCTTACACAAATATCCTTCAGGTTTTTTTCCGGTTTAATTAATATAATGTTGATATTCGGATTTCCGCGGTATACTTTTATAACTGTTTAAATAAACAGTTCATTACCCTTGTATTTTGGTTTAAACGTCATTTAAAACTTTCTAAACTTCTTCAATAAAGTATTAAATACCTTTTATAATGTTTTGTTAGCATTTTTTTCTTTACTTTTTAACGAATTTCCATATAGTGCCAATCTATTCCCTATTGTAAATCTTTCAATTGATATTTTTATTAAAATATATCTTTAGGTGATTGTAACATTTTTTAAACATGTTTACTTACTTTAAATTGTATATATAATACTTTTTAACTGACCCAATCAGTATATCTGGTAGGATTACATGGAATTGGAAATGTTTGATATCTATTTTTTACAAATATTTAGTATTACACAGATTTTATTGTCGAAGATATCATAAGGTTCGCTACTATAGTCTTTAGCCCTATCTTATAACTTGACAAAGTTTGTAAGATCTGTAAGGTTACTCCTATTATTGTGGAATTGATATAGTGAAAAGTCGCGGTATAGGTTGTAGTTTCGATCCATAAGGTCCGTATAGTTATTTATCGTTGCTTATGTTTTCTCCAGAAACGCTGTCTTCCCTATTTAAAACGCTTTTAATACGGGTGTGAAGGGCGTTAAATACATTTGGAGGATAATTTGGTCTGTATTTTTCTTTAAAAGTATCTGGTGAAAAGGGTCCATATTTAATTCAAGTAGCGGATAATTTTCGTAGTCTTTTTGTTTCATCGATTTCCCAAGCTCCGTTTACCTTTCGCGGGGAACGGTTAGTCTTTTGAAGCGTTTTATTCTTTACGTACGTAAAATATTTCCACGTTAAGGTTTTTCTTTTATTTCTTAAACGATCTATTTTCTATAATATGCTAACTAATATTCTTTTACAAAGTTTGTTCATAACACCTCTTTATTTTCACAATTTGGAATTTCATTTAGTTAAACTATGACAAATAGGGCTTTTATATCACGATCGTTTTCGCCTTCTAGTTTATTGGTTTTTCCCCTCTATAACTATACCTATGGTGTTTAAGATATTGAATTGTATACCGTATATCATATTTCCAACTATTAATTTTAAGTGAATTTGGTAAACTATCGAATATACCCTATTCATAGACTTTTTCCCGCAAAAGTGAAAAATCACGTTCGTAATATACGTATTTATCGTAAAAAGATTTAATTTTTTTGCTGGCGCTTCGATCACATTATCCTATAAGTTTAGGTTCATCATTTGTAAAACGCTTTTTCGAAGCATTGTATACTAGAATAATAGGTTTATATATTTGTTAGTTATAGCTAAGCTTATTGTTAGTAAGGTTATAAAAGCAAGGTTGTTAGTAAGGTTATAAAAGCGAGGCTGTCATATATAAGGGTTTAATATAAATAAAGAGGAGTTAAATAGTATTTTATACGTTTAGGAAAATGTATTTAAAGGGGTTTTGTAATGGAAAAGTAAATGAAAATTTATAATAGATAAATAAAATACAAATGTAATACATTAAGACAGTTCTAATGAATCTTTTAACGTTTGTTGATTTAAATGAAATAAAGATAAATCGTAACAATAAACTAGTCAGGTGTTTTAAACTAGTCGTTTACAGTTTGTAAGCGCTACACTAACTAATTAATTAGTAAATTCAAAACGTCGTAAATAACAACTAAAAAACCGGTGTAATATAAAGTGAATAGGGAAAAAGTTGGGTATTCGAACTGGAGAATTGGTATGCAAGGTTTGAAATGGTGTGGTAAACGCTTAGAATTCTATGTTTAGGGTTAGCTTAATGTGCTAAAGCGCTTCGAAAGGTGCTTTGGGCGCTCGGTGTGTATTTTTGTGGGCGTTTTGGAAGCTGTTTTTGGGGTTTGGGGTAATCGTAGGAGCGTACCAATAGTTATTTTGACCGCTTTCGAAGTATGTGGGATCGGTCTAGATGTTACGTTGGACTCTTTTCATGTTGACCAGAGCGCTGTAAAAGTTATTTTAGGTGTTCTTCAGGTTTACCGGAACGCTTCAAAAAAATTTATCCAGATAGATCCCTATGAAAGGTTTCAAAATTTGATAGCTTATGTAGCCAATACGTGATAAGACGCTTTTTATAAAGTGCCCGGATTCGTCTATGGTACCAACCAAGTTAAAGAATAGTGTAACAGGGCTTTTAGTAATTAAAGGGTACTAACCGAACTAATAATTTCGTATTGAAGTACATTTTCCAAAGTTACTCCACGTTTTACAGTCTTTTTACACTCTCGTATATTTCTTGTAAAACGTAATATTAAAGTACAGAATAGTTAGAACTGTTATAGCATCCCACTATAAATATTCAACTAAGGTTTGTCTTTGTTTTTTCTAGTATATCTATAATCGTCCAAGTCGGCTACTAATTAGTGTCGGTAAAGTCTCTCAATACGTTAACGTAAGAAGTAAAAAAATAAAATAGTATTGATGATAAATTAATTATATTAGAGGGAGTCAAGGAATCCGAAGAGCATACGTCTCAAGTGAAAGCTTATAAGCTTTCAACCGGAGCTTGCTACTCTGCTATACACTCTGCCAATGTCCTTCCTGAAGCAATGCACGCTATCATAAACTCTGCAAGAGTGCAACCTAAAGCGTGACGACTATACTAACTATTAGGATATATAATCATATCCATAAGAACGCGATTACAAAATCAATGATAAAACATATAGGCTTATCATCCAAATAAAATACATCAACTTAAACTTCAAAATTAAAGACTTAATCTTCTTTCAAAATCAAATTAAACATAAAAGGGGTTTGTAAATAAGTTGAAGAATAATAAAAGTCTTCCCAATCGCTTCTAATGCAAACAAGTCGACATCTTTATAATCAATTACCTGAAAGACTTCATATGACCTATTTATTGCATATTAATTAAATTGTTGGTATAGTTAACAAAATGATAACTTTGTTAGGTTTATTATCGTTACCATTAAATCATGAAAATAAAAGTCCAAGTATATCTACTGTACATTGAAAAAAAACCGTTCATCGCATTCTTTAATCAATTTATCAATTAAAATATCGACTTTAACACCAAAATTCTTAATATAGTAAAACTAAAGTAGAAAGGGGGTACAAATCTGCAAAATATATAAAACAATAAATATAACAATTATAATGACAATCGTAGATCCAAATAAAAGGACTTTTTTCCCTAAAAACAAATCCAAATTTAAGCTCATCAATACTTATAAATTCAAATTCCATAACAATATAAATATTCTTTCGCAATGGAATATAATACTAATGACCTTCCATTAAGTATTGCGCTACCCTAATTTGACATAATACCCCAAAAAATTACTTTGTATAACAATCACGAATAGTAAATAAATACATATATTTATAATCGTTATTTTTATAATGGCGAAAAAGTTCTTTATCTATCAAATGATATAGAAAACCGTAGTCAACCAGTTACTACGTTACTTCAAAATAAAATATAATATTTTGATACTAACCAATGACTTTAAATATATTTTCTTTTTTTTTCAACCACTATATCTTCAAAATCTATAACACATTTAATACATTTTGTTGGTAGAGCTTTAAACGTTGCAATGTTGTCGATTCGAATTGATCTAAGTAACAGTGATATTGCGTGGTCAAGTAGTAGATATATTGTTCTAGGTTTGGTAGACTGTTAGCTCATCTACTCACAAATTGGTATGGTTAATTGCTTGGCCTGTTCCCTAGTATGAAGCGGGTGCATACTGTACTTAACTAGCATTATTTCGTTAAGGTCTACTTATCCACGTGAATATAAATCAAGAAAAATCGTAAGATTGGTATTGTAGTAAAGATAGATAATAGATAGGTTAGAAGACGTATTCCAAGAATACATACCACGGATGGGAGGTTATAAATCCCTTATCCGAGCAGTAACACTTTTGCCATATACTTTAGAACGCTCTTTTTGGACCGCACCACGCATGATGCACTTTTCAAGAGTGTAGCCTGCAGCGTAATACGTTGTAGTGCACTCCTACAAGAGTGTACCTTGCAATATAATATACTGCTACTTGGTTTATGTATACTAGCTATAGAGATATATAGTAATATCCATATAGGTAATCTTTTTTTATATATTTCGTACCTATAGCTTAGTAGCAACAATGTAATTATAATAAGTCCGTATATGTAATCCTATAATAATAGTCTAGTTACAACACGAATTGTAAAGTTTTAAATTATTAATTTATATAATAATAATATGGTTATGGTACCAATTATAAAGGTTCGAACTAATAGTTTATAACCGCAATGGTAATTGTAACAATGGTCTGGTTAGTATAGCCAATTGGTGGTGATATAGTTATTAATAACGTCTTTTATTGTTTTCAATAGGGGTATAATTATGTAAGTGTTATAGGGGTGATTATGTAGGGGTAATTATGCCGTTACGTATATTGGATTAGTATAAAATGTTACATTGTTATCGGTTTAAGTAAAACCTTTTTTTTCCCCTTTAACGGCATGTATTCAAAACTAATATAAATTCATATTTTAACCTAACTAAACTCCTGTTTCAATTAAATAATCCGAACCGCTCCGATAAATCTGTTACTCGATTAATACCCATATACTGACCTTTCTCTTCAATAAACACCGCGTAAAAATAAAACTACTCGGTGCCGTTTAGCGCGTAAGTACCGCCGTGCCACCGTTACTGTTACCGCTATTGCCGCCACTAACACTATTACTAATAACCCTCCCTCCTCGGGCACCATCTCATTTATCGCCGCTTTTCTCCCAACCTTGCCGTCCCCTGCGGCCGCCGCCGCCGCTTACGCTACTATCCTCTTTCCTCCTCCCTTTCATTTCTCCTTTCTCTTTAGCTTTGAAAGGGGGCAGCGGGGAGTTTTTAAAGTTATAAACCTTACCTTTTCCCTACAGATAAAAATCTCTTTAACTGCGGGGACCCCTTTATACTATAAACGTAATTCAATGAAGCTTCATCGCGGTCTGTACTTATTAAATCTACCTGTTTGCTTACCTCTAATATTTTATAGATAAGGAGGTCAAAGTGAACCTCCTCCGCCGCCTCGATCTGCGTATCGCCAGGGTGCATCGCAAGGTCTTTTTAACATGTAAGGTGTTGGAATAGCATAGTCAGATCTATAGCCTCGAGCTGCTAATGAATTCACCTTAAGTGCTGTATCGCGTTTGCGGCCACGGGTAAGTCTATTAGCGATTACTACGAAAGCAGGGGTCGTTCGGCTCATTACCATTGTTATGAACGGACTAGAAATAGATACGCCCCAGTTCCATTAGTTTTAAGTCCATGGGTTGAGGCAGTATTACGCGCCCGCTAGCTTTATAGTAAGTTCCTATCGCTTTGTAAATTCATTCCTTTTAGAAAAGTAATACTTAAACCACTTTTCAAAAACAACTACGTTTGCAAATAACTAAAATAAACCGATTTTAATTAGTAGTAAACGTCAACCGGCGAACTAAGGAGTCAGAAGCCGCTATTAACGCCTAAAAGTAGAGCCTAAGTATATATTATATAGGCGAGTTCGATGAAGTCATTTCCTATCGCCGTAAGGAGGGTAAAAAACCTCTCCGTTCCTTTGGCTAAGGGCATGCGACCCAAAATGCAGGGCCATGTCTTTGCTGGTACCGATAACGGTATCGATAACGGTAATATCGGTAATGCTAGTATAGAGGATAAAGGCGATGGGGAGGGTAATAAGGACGTGACGGCGTTGCTTTTTTCCTTTTTTTTTTAATAGTAATTAGCTTCCCTTTTACGGCTGAACCAGTATACCCCGCCATGGTATAACACATTATATAATAATATTATTCTTTTCGAAAAACCTCTAATATTCATAATAAATATATAAAAACCAGGTTTAAAATATATAAAAGAAAAAGTGATGATATACCAGAAACTATATGAAATTTTAGGCTTAAATAAATAAGGGAAAATATTGAAATATACAGTAGGGCCAAAATACGTAGAATTAAAAGTAAAAATATATTAAAAATAATACAAAATCGTAAATTGAAACCGAAAATGGTAAATAATAAAAAATACAGTAGAGCGTAAACATATATAAAATAAAAAGTCATAGTATATTAGGAGTAACGCAAAATTATAGATTTCAACCAAAAACATTCATAATGGCGGTGTAAGTATAAATTGTACATCGTGTTAAAATTGGGGAAACGGTGTGAACAATACGTTTCCAACCGCTTTCAATCGTTAAAGGTAGTATTATAGCATAAAAACAGGTGAAAATATAAGACGTAATTTGTTAATATTATTAAAGTTGTAAAACCTTTTTAACAATACTAGTAAACAGTGTGTTAGTCGATATAAGCGTTTTTAATGCGTCTTTCGGGGTATTTTCAGTTATTAAGTTTGTTAAGTTGGATTTTCTATTAGTTTACCTCGTTTCTTCTTTTCGATTTCCTAACGTTTATATAATTTGCGTAAAGCTATAATATTGATTATTAAACATTTTTCGTTTGTAATACTAAACTAAACCGAATATTCGTAAAGCTAAAAAGAATGAGTATATATAATGAAAGTGATAAGTTGTAAACTAAGGTTAGAAATAATTATTCGGACCGTTATTGCTATAATAATTTCTAAATCTAAACTTTTAACTATACTATAGATTTCCAAAGCTAGTACGCCTCTTATAACCCGCTTATACTTGGTCAAGATTTATTATATATTGTTTCTACGAAATGTAAAGTCGTTTTAAGCTGGTATTTCGTAACCAAAAAGGAAAATAAAGCTTATTTACGAAGTGTGGTCATCATTATTGACGAAGAAAAACGTTGATCAAAACAAATAACTTTATAGTACGTATATATAACGGTACAAATTATAAACTGCGCTTTAAAATATATATTTGCCATGTAAGGCGTTTATTGAACGCTTTATATACTTTATTCAACGAAGCGTTTTGGCACTACGAAATAATAGAAAGATCAAATACCGTTTCCGGTTATATTACTAAAGCAATCCAAGAGCCGTGTACGTGCTAACACCTATATTCGTTGGCCCGCTTTACGCTATTTAGGATGACAAGAGCAACTTTATCCAACTACCCTTTTTACATAAAGCCTAAAACGCCGTTTCTAAAAGTAATAGTAACGTTATTAAAGTCGATTATATAATCCTCCATTAAGTACGTCTTAAGTTTTGCCTTTAGGTCGGCCTCCAACAGTTTCCTCGTTTCAAATACGGAAAAAGACGCGTCATATAACGTTAGTATATCGTCCGTTTACATTCCCGTTAGTACAAAACCGTCAGAACGGGCTGTTAAAACTAATAGGTATAGGTTGAAGATTAAGTTAATTATTTTGAGCTATTCTTTATGATATTTTTGAAAAATATTATACTACTAAATATTAGCTTCAATCATGCCATAAAGCGATTTTATAATACGTAGGATCGTTTCAGGTAGGTGGTGTTTTTTAAAAATCATTGGGCATATAGATGTAAATATGTCGTTTGAACCGTTATTTAAATTATACATTAGCCTGTATAATATTACGAAGTTTAATATATAAGTTATAAGGGGTATGAAAGTAGGCCCCGAATATAAAAATCAAGCGGTGACTAGCTCTTTATAAAGTGGACGACTAGGTTATAATATCTTTTTTATCGTCGTTGGTGTATGCGTTTACAATTAGGAGGGTCTTTTCGTATAGTTTTCTGGTTTTATCCCTAATTTCATATATGAGGCGAATAGGAAAAATTCTGTTAGCGCTGTAAACCGTTAGGTCGAATGGTTTAAAAAGAAATACGCCTTGATCGATTGAATTAAGGAATTCTACTTAGGTGAATTGTTTAAACGAAACGCTTCAAGTGGTGATAATACCGTCGTAATGAAGCTTTAGGCTAAACTCGTGGTTTGCTATTTTCTTTTAAATAATAAATTTGTTTATGGCAAAGTTATTAGGGCGTTTTTTTTTTTTTGGTTTTCGAACTAAAAGGGCAACCCTGACGACGAAGTGTTAGTAGAGTTAGTATAAACGGATCGCTTTCGTTTAATAAAAGCGGGTCGGAAGTACGATTCGAGGGGTAATCTGAAATTAAAAGTGGTTTAGATTCGTTGTTTTAAAGGGTATCCCGTTAATAATTTTAGTCGGATTACGATTTCATACCGTTTTGTCTTTACTTTCGTACTATTATCCAGCGAAGCAAACTTATAATATTTGGTAAATTAACGAACACATTATAACCTTTAAACCTGTTAATCTTTTAAAGGCCGATTTATCTGTTTTTAGTTTTTTAAACCAAACCTTTAAATTGTAATAGTAAGTTTAAAACGCTAGTTTCACGTAGGCTATTTTTTATAGTTAACGCTTTGAAAACATCGTTCCTTACCTGTAGGAAACGTAACGCTACTATGGCTTTCATCACAACATTCGCACTTTATATTGTGATTAATGATAGTACAAAGTTGAAATAAGGAGCGTAAAGATTGACTCACTTGGGCCGGATGTTTTATTAACGTCGTTAACATCTATTTATAAGATAAACTCTTTGAAACCAATACACTTTGGCCTTTTGAATAATACCGTATATACTCTTTTAAACGGTTTATAATACCACTTACACTTGCTAAAACCTTATAATACTTTTATTAATGTCTATTTATATTTGTCAACGGCAATTCTAGCTTTTGTACGCCATTTAATAAAGTTAAAAGCCGTGTTAACGTCGTAGGTAATCTAATCCGAAAGTCCTAAATAGATGTTCAACTAGTAATTAACTAAAACGTCTCAATAGTTTGTAGTGAAAACGCTCCATGTAAACTTGGCGGCTTGGAATAATATTACCGCATCGACAGTATAAAGTACCGGTTAGTTATTTAAATATATAATATTAACAATCACCTTATAGTTAAAGTTTACATCGTCCTAAAGGCCGAATTTAAACCGCTATGAAACTTGTAAGTGTAACTAGTACTTATAATAAAACTTTTCGATAATTTTAAGTATATCTCTTCTTATATTCGTTAACCCGCGGCGTAAAGTAGTCGTAAAAGGAGTTTTATTACCGGGTATCCGAATCGGTGGTATAGCATCTATAATTCCAACTATGTTAAGTAAACAGCCTTAATTGTATATGTTTTAAAGAAAAACTACAAGTAGCCAAACTTAAGCCGGAAAGGTATGGATACGTTATTCGAAAAGCGAATAAGCTGGTTAATTATATTCCGGACTTTGATTTCAAGATGATTTATATTAGCTAACAAAAGAAAAAATAGAGTTTTAAAGTTCATTTTATGAAGATTAACCCGTCCAAAACGCGTGTTTATAACGATTATCCTAAACTATAATGCTTTATCTTTATCGAATAAAACTTTTCGGTATTTTTTATTCGGTCGAGCAAAAACTTTGGGAGTTTTATTACGAGTGCATTGAAACACCTTCTTTCAGCAGATAAAATTTCGGCCGTCTTGGTATTATAAATAATACCCTAAAACCGGTTACCATATTCTTCTAAAAAGTAAATCACAACTTTATTTAGGCGTTTAACATTTTTTTACATAGTTCAAACCTATGATATATAAGAAAGGGGTGTTTTATAGGTCTGTAAAAATAAGTTAGGTTGTTTCGTAGTTTTAAGCTATTAAGTAAATATTATTACCTTTAAATTCATCTTCTCCAGAGGTGTATTCAAAAAGGTAGGCGTTAAGTTTATTATTTGCGCCTTCGTACTCGATTTAGTATATTGTAAAGTTAGCTTTTATACGGTCCGTTAATGTGTAATCGGCCCAAAACAATGGTTTAATCCGAATTCATTCGTAAGTTAAGAAATTAGTAAATTAATAGCCGATCTTACCGTATATAATATAACGTTTTTACAAACCTATAAGGTTTTATATGCTTTTTCGTAAGTAGTATTATAACCGCGGTATGCTTCATCCCTAGTCGTAAGATCGTTTTCAATAATAGTTGCTTTTCCCTTTATTTTAAGGGCTCTCTCCCTAATATATTTATTTCTGATAGCTGTATTTAGCGTATTTACTTTGCCTTAAATACACTTTGAACCTTCGATTCAAAACGTGGTAAATGGTTTTAACGAAGTGTACTTTAATAATTTGGCCTTCTCCTTTAGTTTTATCGACTACAAATGCTATTTTGAGGCTCGCTTATTGGCTTATAAAGGCTTTAAGTAATATTTTCAAATTTATATAAAAGACCTTTACGTTCTTTTCGGGTTTAAATAACATAAGGTCGAAATTTGGGTTTTCACGATATGTATTTATCACCATTTGTATAAATAGTTCATTACCTTTGTATTTCAGTCTAAAAGTTGCTTAATATTTATATAAATTTACTAATAAAGTAATAAGTACCTTTTATAAGTTTTTATTAATGTTTTCTCGTTAATATTTTACGTATTTCCAGGTTATACTAATTTAATCTTTATCGTAAAGTTCATAGTTAATTTCAGCATCGAAGTATGATTTTCATTGGTTATAACACTTCTTAAATTTGTTGACCTATATAAAGTGGTATATATACTCTTTTTCAACTTATCTAAATAATATACCGGGTAATATAACTTAAATATGTAACGGTTCAATATCTCAAATTTCATATGTATTGAATATTACACGTATTTTGTTATCGAATATATCGTACGGTTCACTGCTATAGTTTTCGTCTTTATTCTAAAGTCTATCGAAGCTGATAAGTTTATAGGGTTGTTTTTATTAGTGAAAAATGTTACGGTAAAAGGTTATAGTAAGGGTTGTGATTAATAGGTATTGGTCTGTAGGGTACGTATTAACGTTTTACACCGTTTTTTTTTTTTTTTTTGAAACAGGGCTTTTTTTTAACCGCTTTCATCGTGATTAAATTGTTTATTAATGGTATTCGGGGTGTAGTCTTATCTTAATTTTTATTTAAAATTGCGTTTCGGAAAGGGTTCATATTAAATCCTTGTCGTAGCTAATCGTTACGATGTTTTCTCCTCTTCCGTTGATTCCTTCAACTTTTTTTCCACTTCGCAACGAGCGTTTAACCTTGTTAAGCATCTCTTTTCCGTTTGAGAAGGCTTTTCTCATTTCCGGTCTGTCATTTTAAGTAGGTGCTCCTAGTGTTTTTTTCAATCAATATCCTTTTATAAACTTTATTTTTTTATAACTTTATCATCTATCTATTTCGATATTTTTATAAGTTGGATCGTTGCTAAAAAAGCTTTTACAATACGATTATTATTTCTACCAGTTGTACTAATCACTTTGCTTTGTAGTTGTTTTCGTAGTATTTTAAAAATCGTCCTATCGATTATTCGCCATATATCCGGCGTTTGGTTTAAAAAATCCTTTCTAAAATCATCTAATAACTCATACCTTTCAATTTAGCTGTTATAGTAGTTGAAAATCATGTTAATAACATACGTATTTGCCGTTAAAAGGTCTAAATCCTCTACTAGTACCTCGATTTTGTTATCCTATAGGTTAAAGTCTAAATACTTTAAAATGCTACTACAAAACAACGTATATATAAAAATATGCTTTATATATTCATTGGCTTTTACTAAATCCATTATTAGTAAGTTTATAATTGTACTTAAAATATGTGATTTTAACCTATACCTATACTGTTAAAGCTACGTAAATGATTACTTTTGTGTCGTAATTGGGGTTTGAGTACGTTTAAAGTTTCAACAAAAGCGTATAATCGCGTAAATATAAAAGAAATAAGGTATTCAATGTCCGTCAATACAAATAAATTTCAAATAATATATAAATTAAGCGTAATTATCACCTAGTTGAACTTTTTAAATTAGTTTTATTAATGCCTATTAACGTTATATTAGCTAAACGATTAGGAAAAACTTAAACATTATAAATATTGAACTTAAAATACGCGGTGTAAAGCGAATGTAAAGAAGTGAATAGGGTAAATGTAAAAGGTAAAAGGAAAATATGAATTTAAAAAGGTGTATAATGCGTTCCGATGTGTAAAGCTTAGTTCTTGTTTAGTGGGCGGTTTAGATTATCGTGTTGTAGCCGTTTCTAATAGTTATAAGCGATTTAAGTATTATAATTGTAACCACTTTTAGGTTTCGCAAGCGGTGTAAATGTTATGTTTATAACCGCTTTTAGGTTTCGTAAGCGATTTAAATGCTATATTTAGGTCTGGTGAGTCCTAATGAAGGGTTCCAAAACTGAATGGTTTCAACTTATGTAGCCTAATACGTAATGGAACACTCTTTAAGGGGTATTCGAATGCGTTTAAAACGCCAAAATAAATTAATGGTTAACGTAATAGGGCTTTTTGTAAACAAAGTACTAATTGGTTGATAATATCATACTAAAGTAGTTTTTTTAAAGTTTTTTCGAATCTTATAGTTTTGTTATGTTTCGGATTTGAAAGGCGTTCCCGCGTAATTCTATACTCCTATATAATTCTTATAAGACGTAGTGGTAAATTCTAAACAGTTGAAACCGCTATAGCATCCCGTTATAGGTATTTAACTTCGGTTTATCTTTTCTTTCTTTGGTTGTTTATAGTCGACCTAATTTATTACTAATTAGTATCGGTAAGGTTTGTTTATTTATGTAAATATAAATAAAAAGTAATCGTAAGATTGGTATTATAGTAAAGATAGATAATAGATAGGTTAGAGAAAGTATTTGGAAAGTATACGCTACAGATAAAAGGTTATAAACCCCTTATTCAGGCAGTGTCACTTTTGCCATACACTTTGGAAAGCCCCTTTTAGACCGCTCTACGCATAATGCACTTTGCAAAAGTGCAGCCTACAGCGTGATACGTTATCGTGCACTTCTGCAGGAGTGTACCTTGCAATATAGTGCACTGCCACTTGACTTATGTATACTAGCTGTAGGGGTATATAGTAATATATATACATTCAATACAATAGACACACAAAACAATACACTTAATTTGCAGTCAGTATAGTCAACTATATTGTAAGGAAAGTTGACTTACTGCACTAAAATTACTACTATTCCAACACATTACCAATTTAAGGTAAAGGAATATTTTATATGATACATCAACTACTTTAATACGTATTCCATAACAATAGAACATTTTAACCAACGACTTTATTTACTATAAGTCTAACAAATTTTAACGTTATTTTGAGAATATCTATGGGGTTAATTTCAAAAATACAAACCCAAAGACCTTTGTTATTATATATATTGCCATTCAAAATTTGAATCTAAAGTTTTTTTACTAACAGAATTTCCCTGGCCCACTATAACAAGAATTAATATAATAGGTGTACGCGAGATTATCATCGTTTTCATTAAAGTTGGAAATCTAAATGTATATACCAACAAAATTTGGCACACATGCTATTATGATCACAAATAAGAAAGGTAATTAACTAAAAAAAAACTCTCACAAGTAGCATCAAAAACTATAAAGCGTATTTAAACTCATTATAAATAATAACAATCCAGCTAACTTACTAACGAAATATGCCTTTTTCAACTCTCATATTCTCTATGAATTATTAATGAAACATTACCTTATCCAACATCTAATTAAGGAAATGTATTTTAGTTTCCAATTCTTTTTAATATACCAATACATAGAATAATTTAATAATATTTCAATCTATACGATATTAGGCGAACTGTATGCTATATTTGAAATAACAAATAATTCATTAAATATCAAAAATAAGAATATTTACCTAAACCAGTAGAAAGACTAAAAAAATAGCAAGTGGAATCCTGATAACTTAATTCTTATCTAATGATATATATTAAAAAAGACTCGCAATTTAATATCTAAAAGGTTATATAACTTACAGTTATACTTTTTTTTACTACTCTAAATCTCTATAAAAGTCATAATCCCTATATAATCCGCATGTACTATAATAATATTCCAAAAGAAAAAAGTGTTACACTAGTTATATAGTCTTTTAAATCTCTTCAACAAGGGTGATAATAGTATTAGTAAACAAAATAGGTACCTTGAGCAAACTTTATGTCAAATAAATTCTCGCATAACACCACGTCTTCCTAATAATTAGGTCTGGTATTACTAGTAAATCTGCTAAAACTATATATGCTAAGGAATTTGAAAATTATCTTAAACTTGATAATAATCATATTAGTATTAAAGGGCTCTCTAATAAAGTTCCTACTTAGTTAACAAATAAATTCAAGGATTTACTATATTCAAATTAAGTCAACCGTTATAGCGTTGAAGTATTAAAGCAAAATGAGTGAAAAAGCTTATCTAGACCGTGATATAGCCTTTTAAACGTATATAAAAACGTTAAAAAATGCTGTCGCCAGCAATACCTTTGCATTTATTCCATAAATCCATTAATGGTCTTTATCCATAACTCATTCGTATAATATCTTTAATAAATTAACTTCCCCTATTTTCCTAGCAATAAAATCCGTCGTTTATGTAAGTCGACTCTTACTTCCACATTAAACGAATTTTCTATTTTTTCACGTATCGATAATTTAATCCTTTAAAAAATCAATGAAATGATAAAGAGCCTTAATATTGAAATGCTAATTATCATAATTTATATGAAGAATGAAGTAGCAAATATAGTTAATCAAATGCTTGGAGGTAAAATCTTTATCAACTTTTGTAAACTATAAGTTATTATCGAAATATTAAACAAATATGATTCCAAGTATTGTAATTGCATTTTTTCTAACAAAGACAATAACAATATTAATTTTAACGTTTTCTATAGCTATCTCAATAATATATAAAGGAAAAATCAATGTAGTATAAACAAGGGAAAGTTAATATAAAAAGGTATATTATAGATTATTTACGGCCTAAGTTATTGTTTTAAATGGTTTTAATACTAAACGGTTTACGATTTATGATTATAATAGTAATAGTAGGTTACTTTAAAATTTTAATAACTTTAGTACTTGATTTTTAACTTGAAAACTTGGTTATTTAAAAAAGTTCAGACTTTTAACGGTTAATCGCAATGCTTATTTTTCGAAATAAGATCAATATTGGTAGGTCTTTATCGTTGCAACGTAGTCGATTCGAATCTCTGGTCGAAGTAACTGGTACTGCATTGAAAGTGGTACTGTTGTTATTTCTAAGCTTAGCAGACCGCTAGCCGGTCTGCATATTAATTTGTATAGGCGACTGCTTGGCTTATGCTCTAGTTTGAATTGGGCACTCCCTGTACTTGACTAGCCATTGATACAGTCAATACAATCAACTTACAGTTAGTACAATTGATGTAGTTGTACTGCAATTGACCTGCTAAAAATAGCAGTCAATATTATTTCAATAGTCAATAAAAATATCTCGATAATCTAACGATACCATCGTTGTTTTTAAGTGCTTATAAACAACACACTCAAAAATTCTCCCTTTTACTGCCTATAAACAACAGCACAATCACCGGAACATTTCGCAAAAATCTTTCCTTTATCTTACGCAATTACAAAACGTAACCGAAAGGTATCTTCTTTTTTTACCTAGCTTATCTGTGCTTAACCTAATGAGCACTGATCAGTGTTGGTAGGCCTTTATCATTACAACGTAGTCGATTCGAATCTCTTGTCGAAGTAACTGGTGTATTGCATTGAAAGCGGTAATATCCTTTTACTTCTAAGTTTGGCAGACCGCTAGCCGGTCTGCACACTAATCTATAGGGGCAACTGCTTAGCCTGTGCCCCACATTGAATTGGGCACTCCACTGTGCTTGACTTGTAGTCAATACAGGCAACTTATAATCAGTACAGTCAATTCGCAGTCAGTACAATCAACTTACAGTCAGTACAGTTGACTTGGCTGTACCGCAATTGACCTGCTAAAAATAGCAGTCAAAATTATTCCAACACTCAACATTAATTGCGCAGCCACAAACACTATTTACAACAATTTAAAAAGAGAGAAAAATTAGAAGTATTAATTTTTTTCTTGAACCATTGTTTGAAATGGAAACCAAAAAAAATTTACAACTTTGGGTTCAACTACATTTTTTTGCACTAACAAAGGATATAAAAAAACCTGTTGACTTCTATGAGAAATGCTGGATTAAAACGCTATGATATATCTTTTCCTTAGTTTGAATTGTTTTAAGCTGCTTTTGTGTTTCTTGATGCCGATACATTTCGCTTCTTCATTATCAAGGTGGATTCACGTGTTTCGTTGTCGTGATCTTCAAATATTAGTTGGTTGTATTAGTTTCTATGGCGACCTTGCTAAGTAATCGGCTTCGCAAGCAAACCCATGGTCAGGCCGATTCATCACGAAGGTTGCTGTATACTATGTAGACTAGGTTACATAAAGACTACAAGGCACAACTTGCCCTGCCTTACCGGCTGGAGTGTGCGAGTTAGCACATCGGGGTCATCGGATATGGAAATACGTACACGCTGGCCCTAATCCCAAACCAGTAAGGCGCCTGCCTCCCAATCGCAGGCACGGCGCGCCTTTCCTACAAGTTCTGCGGACGCGGGCGGGCGGCCTGTAGGCTTTGCCTTTCCTTTTCCTTTTTCCCTCCCTTCGTGCGGCGGCATAACTCTATAAACATTACCCGTGTTGCTCGGTGTCCTCCTCTCCCCGTGGATCTCGAGTGTCAGTTATGCCACAGATCAATAGAATTGCAGCCGACCTTCCTCGCCAGTCCCATCCACCCGGGCCGTCGCGACGGTTCCTTGACGGGAGCCGCGTTGGTCCGGGTGGTGGCTTGGGGGTTGGACATTTCCTTACGCAGCTGCGTCCCTCGTCCCTCTGTGGGCGTCGTGCGCTTCTCGCCGGGTGTTGGTAGATTCGCTTGCGGCGATGCAATGTTGTGGTTTTCCGGGGGTCGCATTGCATGGTAGCGTCGCATGAAGCCGTCAATTTGTGCCATTGGACGATGTCACGCCTGTACTATATTATGTTCTTCAGCTCACCCTCGAACAGTGCCGGTCCCTCGATGGTCTATTGAATTCTATGTGCAAGCTGATCGATGCACTTGTGATCCAATCCACTGTCTGCCTAAAGGGGGTGCTCGAAGTGAATAACCGAGCTATGCGTAGGCAGCGACTTGAACCCTTCCATCCGCTGTGTGCTCTTGAGGTACAGGAATGCCATGAAACATGACTGGCACCACCTGCTGGGTATCACCACCTGCTCCATGTAGAACAATGCTCCTGGCAAGACGCGTCAGATCGCATGGTGTTGCTGCGCCTGGCGCTAAGGATCGTCTCCGACCTTCTCCAACTTGCCCTGGTCCCGCTTCTCACCCGTGTCTCCGATCAGACGCACGCGATCAATGCGCGTCTTCTCACCATCCCCGCTGCCAGACTCGACGAATAACACCAAGCTGTTAATGTTTTGAAACTTGACGAACCGCAGCGGGATGTTGGCGGTGCTGTCCGCGTTCCAATCCTTCGCGCCAAGCTCGATCGTCTGCGTCGGCGTTTCGCCTTCAGCGTCGTCGAAGCCAAGGTTGTGGGGGCGGTTGGTAAATAGCTTGATGACCTTGGGTCGCATGATCTCCTCGTCCTCGTCGGCAACGGAGGTGATCTGAAGGAAAAAACCGAACAGTCAGCACCTGCGCTGTGAGCGCAGAGGTGGGAGAGAACCAGACGAACCTGGAGGGTGTGTAGCTTCAGCATGGACATGAACGGCATGAAGAGGAGCAGCTGCGCGTCGGTATCGCTGACAACCCAGTCCTTCTCCGCCTTCTTGCCACCACCCAGCGCACCCGGCTTGCTCGGGCCAACCAGCACCTGCACACTGCCAAAGTCTTCGTCATAGTTCAGCAGCTCCGTCCTGGGAAGCTCGACCTGGTCTGTGACGTCGGTGTAGCCACGGGGCAGGGCGGCGCCCCGCCAGCCCAGGGCCGAGTTGAAGCTGCCGCTACTGCTGGCGCCTGCACTGCTGTCGCTGGCCGCGCCCCGCGACTCCTGGGAGATCTTCTGGACAAGGGATTGGAGTCTGGTGGGGTCGGCGCCCTGGACCTTCTCGACCACCTTGCCGTCGCGGAAAATGATGAAGGTAGGCAGCGAGGTTATTGCGTAGGCCTGTGCAATCTGCCGCTGCTTATCGGTATTGACTTTGGTGAAGGTAACGACATTGGGCTTGGACAGTTGGGCGGAGAGTTGTTGGTAGAGGGGTGCTATGACCTTGCATGGGCCGCACCAGTCGGCAAAGACTGTGGAAAGAGTAGTCAGTATGATATGGCGCAGTTCTCGGGCGACTGCGTTGAGGGAGAGGGCACGCATGATACGTACAATCTGCAATGACAATCTTGGAGCTGCTGAGCAGTTGGTTGAACTGCTCAGCAGACTCGACATCGACTGTAGGTGGGGCCATTGCGACAACAAGGCAAGGAGAAGGAGGGAGCGGTAGGTGGTCGTCGTCGTAGCGGGAAGTTGGGTGGCGTGGACAAGATCTCCTGTACTGCGTTGCGTGTGGAGGCCCTTTTGCCTGATTCGCTGAGTAAGCCAGCTAATGCTTCCTCATCAGGCACGTCAAGAAGCCACGCCACGCCAGGCCGTAAACCGCCCACTTCCTCCTGGCTGCTTGGCTATTCAGCCCTTGAATTAGCTTGCAGGAACTCGACCGAGACACACGTTGCTGGCGTTTCTCTGCCTGATGCGAGCCTTGGACAAGCAGACTCTCATCCGCCTCGGTCACTCGACCAACTCCCTGCCGGGCATTACATGTCTTGCTTTGTCACCTCGTCACCTGGGACAAGGCGTACTACATGTTTCCCAAGGCCACATTCGTGGAGTACAAGACCTACCATCTCCTGCTGATCGCTGACCGATGGATAGAACTTTACGCTACCTATGGCGAATAATATGCCACTGTCCCTCCCGGTCGTTGCGAAACTGGAAAGTGGTCGTCACAGCCTTCCCATTCATCGGCGAGTAGGACGCGATCGCCATCTCATTTATAACGCATTTTCGAATGGCCTTAAATACAAGTAAGACGTTGACAAGGGTACAGTTGGTCTCCACGGCCCCGTAGCTTACAAGTAACACCTGACACTGCGTGTCCAACTCTCAAGATATTGCATGGACACGGAAGCAGCGGACTGAGTCCTGACGAGAGCTCCTGAGGCTCGCTAGCTAGCATGCGTGTCGAGACAATGGAAGCAGCTGACAAGGGAGATGCAGATGGATCCTGCAACAGGCGCTCCTGACTTCCCGTTGGTTAATTCTGACAAACCTGACGACTGAGCTTATGTCGATGAACAGGTCCAATGGACATCTTTGCTTTCAATAACTTGGGACACGATTGTGAAATCATTCCGACACAACATGTGGGCCTTTGAACTGTGGGAACTGGTGCATGGCGCCTTAGAACTCGAGACAGAACGAACTCGGCGCTTTACAGGCCTGATCTCGACAGGCAATACAGTTGATTTGAGTACAGCCCGGTGGATGAAATATATTGACCGTATGTACCGAGTAAACTAGTTTTTAAGTATAAGCAATACCCAGGGACTAGGGTCCCTGGTTCACAGGAATTCGAGCTCATAGTGTTGTTGAAATTGTGTGAATTGAAGTAAATTAAAAATCGGAGTATGACCCCTTACACAGTAATATCAGTAGATGTTGTTGGGCTGTTGTTTTAGCCCCTTTTACGATGAACCTCTGACTTGCCAAAAGAAAAGAGATGACAGCGTAAATTCCCTTGACTTGGGCGGCTCCCTTGTTATTGTACGTGTGTTAGATATCTAGATCACCTGCTTTAGTAACCAATGATTTGCTGAAGCTTCAAGAGCGAAAATAAATCAAAACCCTGCGGGCTCCATGCGAGTCATGAAGCCAAAACCCACAATGCAATACTATCAGAAGTGACACACTAATATATTCCGTACGTGGCTGAGTAGCATCATCAACTTGACCCGTATTCCCTTCAGCCTTGGCATGAAGCTACCTCCCTACCCCAGCTGTGCTCGTCTCGTGTCCCCAATTTGGCGACCGGAGAGCAGGGCATGGGCTCCCAAGCTGTTTTGTTTAAACGGGGAACTCTGCCGTGCAATGCACGTATATACATTAGAGATGCCCTGAAATGTGCCACCATCGCTTCTTGATCCGCGACATACCGATCCTTCTCAAGACTCCAACCGTCCAGTATGTTTTCCCCACTCAAGTCCTTGACGACTGTGCTGTCAGTGTGCGGTCTTCTGGGAGCTGCAACTGCTTTCACGAATCCTATCAGGAAACCGCATGGTGCCGATCCATTTCTGGTTCACACGGGCGGGCAATACTACTTGCTTACGACCGCATGGTATCAGATTGAGATTGCACATGCTCCCACCATCGAAGGCTTGAAGACGGCCGAAAAGAAAGTCGTTTTCAAGTCTAATGATCCCGGGTACTGTTGCAACGTCTGGGCTCCTGAGATCCATTTCCTGGGAGGAAGATGGTATCTTTACTACTCGGCCGGAAAGAAGGAGGACTTGACGGGTCAGAACATTCATGTTCTCAAGGGTACAGTAGCCTCGTGCAATGTCCTTCCACCACGCATCCCCTGCTGACCCCAGCTCCAGGTGGCGCTGATCCTCTGGACCCGTACACATACTCTGGCAAACTCACGAATGCATGGGCCATTGATGCTTCTATTCTGCGAACCGATGCTTTTGGTAACTACATGGTGTTCTCGTGCTTAGACGAGTCCAAATATCAGTCAATCTGCATACAGAAACTAGGCGACGACTTCGTCACCGTCACCGGCTCCATCAGCATCATTTCACACCCAGACCAGCCGTGGGAGCAAAGCCACAGGCCAGTCAACGAAGGTCCTGTGGCGCTTTACTTTGGCGGAAAGACGTACCTCGTGTACTCGGCAAGCTTCTGCTGGACGCCGGACTACTGTCTCGGCACCTTGCTCTGGGATGGGAAAACTAACCCGACTGAGGCGACTGCGTGGACCAAGTCCCAAGACTGTGTTTTCCGCAGCGCGAATGGCCACTACGGCACAGGGCACAACAGCTTCTTCACCAGCGCCGACGGCAAGGACACCTGGCAAATCTACCATGCTACGTCGCTCAGCTCGGGCACCTGTGACGACAGGCGGTACGCCATGATCCAGCCGTTGACTGCGAAGCCCGACGGAAGCCCCGACTTCGGTGTCCCGGAGGCCGGCACGGTGGACCACAAAGAGCCAGATGCATAGTGGCCGATGTCACTGTCTATGTATGTAGTATTCAGTCATGAAATGCCAGCGAGCTCATCCAGCGATAGCATCGATTCATGCCAGACCAAGGGGTCCAACACACCTGGACCGAGTGCTGCACTCTTGCCCGTTCCAACACGTGCACGGATCTGGATAATCTCGCAATCCGATTGGATCACTGCCATAATCGACATTCTTCTTCCAAGAGTGCTTTGGGGACTGGATAAAACAGATGTGGAAAGTGCTGAAGGCTATTTCGCCATGTTCTCCGGGGTCCGTTTCGATGAGGAATTGTGCGACGTAGTTTGTCAGATGTGGCTTTGTCAGCATGGACTGTACCCATAGGCTTCTGGCACAACATCAACTTATTGAACATTTTCTTAAGGACATTCATAGGCGTGTCCTTCTCGTCCTTGTTGGCTATCATCGTAGTAAACCTGATTATGGCCCAGTCGGTATGGTATTAGGTCAGTTGTACATCATGTTCGAAGTGTCCCTTTTTTACGTCGTATATGTCGCAGAAGGTCTGGGCTGTGGTCGAGTAGGTCAGGGAGTATTCCGAGGCCTGTCCCGTGATACTATAGGGGAATAGCGAGTGAAAGCCAGAGAGTCCAACCTTTATCTAACGGCAAGAGTTGAGGAATGCCATGAGTTTGGTGTCCAAGAGGTTGTATAGTTTCCCGTCGTACTTCTCGTTCGTGCCCCAGATTTTGGTGAAGTCGGCAATAAGTTTCTAATCGACATCCACTATCTGTATATATAATGGCGGTAAGTGAAGATATTTGTCGTACTATCTACCACCGTTCCCACCGAATGTAAGCAATGAGGGTAGGTTCCCGTGGCTTGACCGAAAGGGTACCGTGGTGGGGGTACCTGTCACGGGCCTGAATGGCACTGCACAAGCGCACTGCACACAGGCCAGACCCTAACCCTGGTCCTGCACCATACTAGTAGCCTCTACTCCACTAACAATTGAGACTTTCTTCCTTCCTCCTTCATAAATAAATCTACGTGTATTAACTATAGTAATCTCTACGGTTTTAGCTTGCAATAGTAATATTTGTCTTTAAAATAGCTCGCGATTATCATTACAACCATTAAGAAAACTTGTTGAATTTCAGTTAGAAATCCAGAAATTTAACTTATCGCTAAAAATCTTACCTGCCGTTGTTCCATCGGTTAAAACATTAAGATAAATGGTAATTCCGTTTACAACATACCCAGCAAAAGCGCTTATCGTTACAGTTTTTAACGTTAAACAAGTTGAAGTCATTTCAATTTTTTCTATTTACACTATATTACAACGTATATGCCTTTTTACAACGTTTTTTAAAAATGATATTGTTAATAAAACCTCTATTTTCAGCGACCCCTTCAATTATTTTCACAGTATATTTAGGGTATATATAAACAACTTTTATAAAGAACTTTGTAATAAGTTATATAAAATCGTTTAAGTTTTTATATACCTTACTACCAATTTCAGCGATGTAACTAATAGATTTAAATTTTTAAGAAAAAAACAATCCCGATCTTATTGATTTTTATTTCCATTTCAAAATTATAATTTTTAAAACAAAAACTAGCCTTAACCAAGATTTCGCTAGAATTAATAACTGTAACAACTTACTGAAAACAACAATAATAAAGATGAAATCTAATTATATGTATGCTTAGGGTCTTAAAATTCTTCTACCCCTATCGTTACTGTTGTTATCTTTAACTATAAATTAAAGATATCTTATTTATTAAAATTATTGGTTTTATATTATTGAAATAACAGGTAATTAATGACTTAAAGTTCTGAAATTATAAGCTGATTGTAAGTTTGGTGAGAGGTTATTGACTTTAATTTAATGGATTGTTAATCCGCATGCTTAGTATTCATGATATTTGCTAAAGTCTTCGCTAAAAAGGTTAGGGCGTTAATCTAAGTATAATTGATAAAACTGACGTAACCAAGACTTAATAGTACTTAAAATAATGCGCCCACAACAGCTTTATCACCATCTTATACCAACTGAAAGCGTTTTACGACCTATCGATTATAGTACAAGCATAAGATTTAACGAACGAAGACTTCAATAGACAAAATAAGACGTTGGAGTGACAAATGCAGAATCTAAACCAAGGAATCAATATAATCCCAACTAACCGGTTAAGGACTAAGTTATTAATTTTTACGGACGGTTCTTTTACGAATATCATAAACCTATCATCATAAATTGGATTCTTAATAACCCTCGTCAACGAAAATAGACAACGAAATCAATTTATTATCGTTAAAAGCGTAATCTATTAAACTTTTGTTAAGTATAAAAAGATTATACGAAACGTATTAAGTTTAAAAGTCTATAGTATAATAGCCGGCTTTAATATAGGTGTAACAATGTGGAAAACACTTAATATAGTTCTCGAATAATTGAAGATGTTCTTTATTCTGGTGTTAACTTATACCAATTAGAAAAGTCTATTTAAATGCCTTTTAAAACTCGAAACTATTGGTGAAAAACGCCTTATAATCGATATAATAATACTTTGTATAGCCTATAACTGCAAAAAGAAGTCCGATAAATCAATAACAAAAATAATACCATTAGTATTATAACGAAAACTTAGTTAAATGAATGCCTTAAAAGGTTTGTAAATAGTAAAAAACTGATTATATATATCGAAGGTTATGTTAACAAGCTACCTAATAAGGTTTAATTACATACTGGCGAGCAAAATGCCCCAGTAAACTGCAATACTACTAGGGAATTAAGGCCGGCAACTTATTTAATTAGTACAGGTGAATTGAAGATTGATATAAGTTTATAGCAAAAAGCTTGTTCTTAGAAATTAATAAAGTTAGAACTCGAAACCGTGGGCGAAATAAAGGTAATTAGGGTTAATTGAACTATGGAATTAGTAGGGGTCTAGCTAATTGACGAGGGTATTGGTAGGCCTTAAACGTTGCAACGTTGTCGATTCGATTGGTCGAAGAAATAGTAGTATTGCGTGGTCAGATGGTGGATGTATTGTTCTAGGTTTGGCAGACCGCTAGCCAGTCTGCACTGTACTTTGTATAGCTAATTGCTTGGCCCGTGCCCTAGAGTGAAGTGCAGTGTACTGCACTCGATTTACACACAATACGGTAAGTTTGCATAAAGCAATACACTTAACTTGTAGTATAGTCAACTTTACTATAAGTAAAGCTGACTTATTGCACTGTATGTAATACTATTCCAATATTGGCGGCTTTTTAGTTTATGCGCGCATATTAGTATAACTGATCAATTTTTTCCGATTAGCGCTAAATAGCAGCCTCGTACCCCTTGTTAATTCCGATTGAATTCCATACTGTATTGTACTTAATTACATGCAAATTAATACTATTTGGCCTTAATTTCTCCGCCACTCCGAGGTCCAAATTTATTAACTCCTACAAAAAGTTCTTACGCCACAAATCTTTACAAGCATTAACTTTAACTATACCACTCAAATAGATTACCATCATTAATTCTCTAGCAGTTTTCCAGTTTGCTAACACACTCCTGTTTATCGTTACGTGACTTATGCTTTCTGGGCGGCCTATCCATGTAGCTTTCGATTCATATAGTTAGTCTATTGCTATTTACAAACCTTTCCAAGGTCTTATTTGGCGATGCTTTTGTTATGGCATTAGTAGGGTTGTCTTTGCCATCGATCTATAGGAACTCCTCGATCTCCCTCTCTTCGTAAGCTTCGCAAAGTGCCATTGCATCAATTATCAAGCGCTTATCACTAGTAGTTTCGAGCTTTAAAAAGAATTCGAAAAGGCTTTTTAAGTCAGTACAAATCATTACCAGAATAAGAGGAATCCATAACTGCCTGGTAAGGTGGTTAAGGGTCTCCTATAATACCATACCTACTTTAAAGCTCACCATTATACCGTAGATCTTCGAAGTTAATACACTTCGTATAATCCTTTTACATTTGACGGAAGTTTAGTAAATTAGGTTACCGGTAATACTAAACTGGTTTTTCTACTTATCTTTATCAACAAAAGGTATTAAAAAACCGATTTGTAAAGATAAGTCAGTATTATTTACAAATAATATGTCCGTAAAAACTATTAACTTAGCCTTTAAAAGATCGATTAACACTATATTTATTCCACGATCCAAGTTCTGCATTTGCCACTCCAACTTTTTATTTAGTCGATTAAAGTCCTTATTCGATGATATTTATACTTATACCGCAATGGATAAATCGTAAAAGGCTTTCGGTTAGTATAGAGTGGTAATATAGCTACTCCATATACGTTGTTTTAAATACCGCTAAGCTCTAGTATTATTAGTTTTTTCGATTATGGAAAAAATAACGCCTTAGCATTTTTAGCGAAAACTTAGGCCAGTATCGATACTAAGTATACGGATTAACAATTTATTAAGGTTAAGTTAGTTGTTTTTCGTTAATATTATTACCGGCTTATAATTTTAAAACTTGGAGTTTTCGATCGCTTATTATTTTAATATTACAAAGTCAATTGTTTCGACGAAAAAGGTATTGTTAATTCATATATTTACTATACTGAAATCTTTCTTTTATATTATTAATAAGTACGGATCGTCTATTAATAACTTTATCGCTAAACGGGATTTAAAATGCGATTAGTAGGTTAAAAACCAGTAAATATTTATTTTAGCTAACTTATACAGTAGTTTAATACACCGTATTACCGCTTTAAAATTTAAATATTACGTAGCTTCTATGACAGTTTTAATAGTATCATCTTTTGCAAGTCCATTTTTAATTATATATAAGCTTACATAATGTTATGATTATTAAATATAAACTAACCTTTACACCTAGTTTAAGAATTTACTAATAAAGTAACTATTAAACGCTAATTAATCTTTTAAATCGTTAAAAACTACGTAAGGATTTAGTTTTTGTCTTTATTAACGTATCTTCAAACGATTAATCATGATTCTTTATAAGGCTACCCTGTGGTTTTACCTTTAACCTCGTGGATAATTTTTGATTTAAAGATCGTAACGTTTAGGTTTTGGAAGTTAAAGTCGGTTTTCAGTATAAATTATATAATATTTCAAATTAGTAAGCCGTCGATTTCAACCTTATCGTTTTTTTTAAAACGTTTTCCAAAAGTCTTAATAGTCCCTTATACCTTAAACTTTATTAATAAGTCTTCGTTATCCTTTTCTTTTCTACTTACCCGAATAATATTATAAATACGGATCGGTATATATTCCTCTTTAACGTTTTCTTTCTTTTTAGGGGGGTACCCGTACTAACGACGTTTTATTGGCTTATTAACAACGGGTAAAGAAGGTTCACATTGGTTCAGTCGCTTCATTTGGAAGGTTTAATGGTCTTCATTTTTATTACCTTTAATATAAGGCATAGCTTAGGTGATTCGAAAGGATATAAAGCCATTAATAATTGTAATAATTAATATTTTGCGTAACCCTTCCTATTTACTTGGTTCCCATTATACGAGGATTTTACTTCACAATGACAAAGTAAATATATCGATCGTTAAGAGACCATTCCTAATATTAAGAGCGTTATTAATCTGGCGGTATGTCGATTCCCTTTGCAATTCTTTTAAATCTTTGTTATAGGTTGTAACAAGTTTTTAAGTACTTGCTGAGGGCGGAGATTTACTTATTAGGTATAGGTACGCTCCAAAGATTAGAAACGTTATTACTAAGCTATTAGAGCCTACGGTATTATTAAAGTTTTTATTGCTATTTATAAACGTGCCTCCAAATCTGTAAAGCTTTTGATATTCAACCTAAGGATATTATACGCTTGGTAGAGTAGATCGTATGTCCTTTTAACCTTACTAATGCTTTAGTGAGCTTTTACAGGTACTTGTTTCAATGGAATACCCATTATCTTGGCATTTCTTAAAAACTCCGCCGTCGTAAAGTTGGTGTTAATATCGTAAATTACATCATTTAAACCCAAAAACGTGTTAATTTACAATATCCTTAACGTTTCCCACATATCTTTTGTCGAAGAAGACTTTGAAAATTCAGCTTTGTAAAACGAGATTACAGAATTAGCAACGTAAAAAAATGGGTTTATTATCCAAATAGAATATATTAATGAAGATCTTATAATTAAAGTTTTCATCATCATTCAATATAAATTTCAATTTTTGTGGAGTTTAAATATATGTTTAGTAATAATAATAAATCCTTTTAATAGCTTTTAAGGAAAAGTATTCCATATCGTTATACCTTATAGACTTTAGAACTTTGTATAGTTTGTTAACAGTTAGGTGATTAAAACGCCGGTGTAATTAATGTATTTCTATTTCCGTCAGGTTTAACACCACTACTTCCGGGCTTTAAAGATAAACCATAGGTAACCCTACTTAAAGGCGAGTTAAAACCTTTGATTATTCTTAACAAACTCGTTTGCATAAACGTTAATGTTAACGCTGAAAGTCTTCATATCCTTTAATTAAAGTAAAAAAGTATAAGTGACTTAAGTATATAAAACATAATCGCTCCTATAATAGTTTAAACTACTATTATCACTAATAATGATAGTTGTTCGCCTAAGTTAAAGTTAACTTTAACTTTATTAACATCGTAACGATTGATTTTAGTAGTTGTAATTCTTTCCCTTTGTAATGTTATATACTATAAATAGCCTCCTATTAAGTACCTTACCACCCTATTATCTGGTATAATACCTTAAAACGTATAATTCGCGCAACTATCGTAAAGGTTGAAGGTATGTAAAGGATTAGGGGTATGGTTAGGGTAAAAGCAAGGGTTTTTACCACCTAAACGGTACAAAAAGGTAAAGTCGGCTAATTATTAGGCCGTTGTATTAAAAACAGTATCTTCGTATTACTTAATTTGTTTAAAAGATTTAACAACATTAATTAACTTATCACCTTTAACGTCTAAGATCCAATCTAAGTAATCTTGTTCCGAAGTAATAGAATACTAAACATAATACGTTACTTTTTTATTGTTACGCTTGGCGGGGAGGTGCCGAGTTAACTAATAGCTATCCTTACCATGAATTTAACATTTCTTACCACTATCACCATAATAGTGCTTACGGTTAATAAGTTTACCTAAATTTTATTAGTGTTAACATAGGTATTACCTTTAGTTTAAGACTGAAGTTAAGGGACTTAACCTTAGGCGTTTTAGGTACTCGTACTTACGGTCGACATAATTAACTACCATAAGGTTTTCCCTATCTATGTTTAGAAAGTTGCCAGCTTAGGAATATATACCGAGTGAGTTCGGTATACGTGTTATTATGGTAGTAAACGAGAAACGTAACTAGCTGAAAAAGCCTTCGCAGGTAGTATTTAGATATTATAAAGCGTATTCAAACTTGCTAATACCCATAACTACTACCCGTACCTGCTTGCGAAATGTAAATTCTCCAGCGTAGGCCTTTCCTATTACTTTTTAACACATTATTAACTTATTAAATATTTAATTGAAAATATCTATTAGTAATTCCTCCTTTTTTCTTTCTTTACTATTATTGTAGTTTACCATGTAGTAGCTAAATCTATATAGTATTGCGTAAGGTGGACGTCGTGTTTTAAGTGGCTTTTTATGCCGTCGTAGATCTCGCGAAACGTAGTAATGCTCGTTAGAAAGTTTAAGTAATAGTTTTTAGCGTAACCTATAAGAATTTCGAAAAAATAATGAGTAAAAACCAGAAGGTGAAACCTTTATTTACTTACAGATATTTAAAAAAAGGCATCATTTTGGTGTCTAAAAGATTATAAGGCTTTCCATTATACTTTTCTATATTATTCCAAATCTTAGCAAAATCTATTATAAGTTTGTAATTAATATTAACTATTTTAACAAATCTTGGAAAAAGGTCGCAATATTTACCCCAGTCTTAAATGGTATTTCTTGATAGTTTAAGCATCAAAGTTTTCGAAGTATGGTGTTAAGGGTAATTGCTAGTTGCCTAGCCTGAAAGGTAAAGTCCTATGATAGGACCTATAATAGGTTTACGCGCGTAGGCAAATCTAAAGGAAAAAGATTTTTAAAGGTCTTAACGATTAAATTGCCAATGAAAGATAGCTTCTTGAAGGTTTTAGACGGCCTGAAGATTTTATTTAATTAACCAATATAAAGCGCCAACGTCAATGCCTCTGGCCGCGTTGGCAGCCGCTACTTTACATACTTTGCCACTACTAAAGATGTACTCTACGCTATCACGTAGAGGTATTAAACTGTAGAACAAGTTAACAGATTCTTTATCGCCAACACGTAAAGTGGTTTAACTTAACTAAGGGTAAGTTAACAGTCCCCTAAAGTATGTATATGGGCGTTAAAATCCTTTAATACCTTTCCTTTTTCTTTTGAAGTCTTAAGGTATAGGGTCTTAAAGACGTTTTTTTAATTAAGTTAGCTCGAAAAGTGTTTTTACTAGTTTACCAAAACTTCTTTTTGGTATATAAATACCTTGTCTCTTAATTTCGGTCTTTAATTTAAACTAAAGGTTTTTTTAAACTACTTTTCAATGTTAATGGTCTAGTCATCAAAGAACTCGCGATACTTACGGAAGGCGCGATCAGGATTTTCACCGCCGTTATATTTCAAGATAAAAAAGCCGATGAAGTTGGTCAGGTGTTTTTGAATTAATTCCTTGTCGATTTCGTGTCCCTAAAGCTCGTGGTTATAGTGTTTGTCGAAAAGGTAACCGAGAGCCTCGATTATTTTTTTCCTGACAGAGTTGGTAATAGCTTGAAAGTAAGGATTTATGGTAGCCATCTCAAGGTTTTGACCTATATAGGACTAGGTGTTTTTGGTATGAAGTCGCGTGTAAACTTAGTGATTTGGCGACTTAGTAACTTAGCGTAAGGTCGCATAACGTGGTTTTCTTGGTGTGACTTGGTGTTTTTGCTTAAAGTAACAAACTTAACGATCGGCGTAATATAAGAAGTAAAAAAGAGTAAAGTAGGGAAAAGATTTAGTATAAAGGGTGATATCAGAGGTCGTTGTTGTTTATAAAAAGAGACGGTTATTTGTTATAGTTATTTGATATAAGGACTTAGTCGTTTTTACAGTAGTAGCTCCCGTAGTAGTACTAACTTCGCCGTTTGCTAACTTGCCGTATTTTGAGACTTCTAACAGTCAATCTCAACGTCTTCAAAAAAGATCAAAAAGATTTCTTGGTGTTTTTAAGTAGCGATACCGTTGTTACCTCTAAGCTGCCGTAAAAACCAACGTAGCCTAAAAGTCTTCTCTACTTACTACTATGAAAACTAACGTAGCATCAGAGACCCTTCGCAAGAATCTTTCCTCTACCCTAGCCGCCGTTGTTTAACATAAAACATAACCGGAAAATAGCTTTTTCTTCTACTTAGTTTATCTGTGCTTAACCTAATAGGTAGGTAAGCACTGATCAGTGTTGGTAGGCCTTAGACGTTGCAACGTTGTCGATTCGATTGGTCGAAGAAACAGTAGTATTGCATGGTTAGATGGTGGATTTATTGTTCTAGGTTTGGCAGACTGCTAGCCAGTCTACACTGTAATTTGTATGGCCAATTGCTTGGTCCGTGCTCTAGAGTGAAGTGCAGTATACTGCACTCGACTTACATCAAATGCAGTAAGTTCTCACAAAGCAATACACTCAACTTTCAATATAGTAAACTTTACTATAAGTAAAGCTGACCTATTGCACTGCATATAATACTATTCTAACAGAGGGCGTGATTTAATAGTAACTGGAAAGTATTAATCTATTATATTGGCGTAAGTATACAAAACAAAAAGCCGTTAGTATTGAAATATTAGTAATTGCAATAGAATAATTCTACTTTACTTATAGTAAAGTTGACTATATGAATTACAAATTGAGTTTATTGTTTTATAGGTCTATTACATTGATTGCAAGTTAAGTACAATATGCGCCCGCTTCATACTAGAGCATGAGCTAAGTAATCAGCTACACAAATTACTGTGCAAAACGGCTAGCGATCTGCTAATCATAGAATAATACATCCACCACTTGACCATTGAAATACTATGGGTACTTCGACCACGTCTCGAATCGACAACTTTGCAACGTCTAAAGCTCTACCAACAAAAACCTTCATTCACTTGCAAATGTTGAAAAAAGGTATTATCTTTGTATTAAGTAAATTATAAAGTTTTCCATAATACTTTTTTTACATTATTTCAGATTTTCGCGAAATTCATAAGAAACTCATAATTAATATCAACCATCTTGACAGGTTTAGGGGAAAGTTTGCGATGATCATCCTAGTTATCGATAGTATTTTCTACGGTCAACTTAAGTTTTAAAGCCTTAAAATCACGATAATAGGGGTAGTTGCTAGTCGCCTAATCTAAAAGCTAAAGTGTTGTAGTAGGATTTGTAGTAAGCTTACACGTATAGGCTTACCTATTGTGGAAATTTTCTGTGGATATTATTATATACCCTTATAGATAGTATATATAGGCCAAGTGGCAGTGCATTGTATTGCAGGATACACTCCTGCAGGGTGTACGATAACGTGTCACACTGCAGGCTGCACTCTTGTAAGATGCAAAGTGTATCATGCATAGAACAGTCTGGAATAACTATTCCAGACCGCATGGCAATGCATGGAGCGGTCTGAAATAGGTATTCCAGAACGTACGGCAAAAGGGCCACTGCCTGAATGGTAGGTATATAACCTTCTATCCGTGGCGTACCCTCTCTGAAATACTCTTTCTGGATTATCTTACTTTTATTACTACAATACCAATCTATAGATTACTCTTCTACTTACCTTTTCACGTGAATAATTATTTAGACCCTACCGACACTGATCAGTAGCCGACTCGGTCGACTACAGACGGCCTATGAAAAAAAAGACAGACAAAAGTTGAATACCTATAACGGGATGCTGTCGCGATCTCAACTATTTATGCTTTAACACTTCGTTTTTACAAGAAAAAAACACTTCGCATATACAAATACTATAAAGACTAAGTAACTTTAAAAAGAACAACTTTAGTACGATACTATTAACTCTTATTCAGCGCTTCATCTACTAAAAGCCTCGTTACGTTACTATTAACCTTTATTTAGCGCTTTAATGTACCCGGGCACTTCTTGAAAAGCGTCCTATCACGCAATAAGCCATGTAAGCCAAAACCACCAAGTTTCGGAACCTTTCGTTGGGATTCATCCGATTTTCGACATTCCAAACCGCTCGCTTAATCTAAGAGCGGTTGTGAGCATGCCAACTAAACTAATCGCTCTAATAAGAGCGATTACGCATAAAGCAACTAAACCACTTACTTCATCAAGAGAGGCTATGACACGCCAATCCGAACCGATTACCATACACCGAATTACACAACACACTTCCCTATAACTTACATTTCCCTTGCCTAACCTACATTTCCTTTGATTTAACCATTTTCCTACATCCGCCTTACGTATTTTGAATTTACCTACATTCGCCTTATATGTTTTAAGTTTATTTAAGTTTTCCTAGCTACTTAGCTAGCGTAATACTAGTAAACACTAATAGAACCTTTTAACGTTCGCGTTATATATACTAAGTTTAGTACTTATAAAGTTTATTTATTTATTTTAGTCGTTTAACTAAGTATATCGTTATTACAAATTACTAAGACGAATTTGAAACGCATACCATAGCCCTAGATCTATAATACCATAGGAAGCTAGCGTTTACTTCGATCTTCTAATCTCATACACGAGAATCAAGAAGACTATAATATACGAAATCGACCTGATCTTTTGGGATAATATAATTGATACACTAGTTAAAGACCTAAACTCATATACAGCAAACATGTATATTTTGGCCGAGATTTTTCGTTACTAGGCAGAGGAAATCCAAGGACCTAATATATTGGATGATTTTCACGAAAGATTTTCGAATTAAACGTTAGGTATATAGAAAACATTAGATCCCTCTATTATCAAAGACTTATGAATTCAACTAAGAAATAAATGAATTGATACTTTAGGAGGTAGGAATAGCTACCTTGCAAAAGCCTTATTCGAAATAGCATAATTTATCGATTTGCTAGACTTGGAGTATAAATATTTGTACTCAACGGAATTTGTAAAAAGATATTACCTAATGGAATATAAAAGATAGTTGATAAAACAACGGGTACGAGGCATAGGACAACCTAGTTTTATACCTGTACCCCAAATTAGGAAAATGAATTTTAAAGAAAAGGAAGGCTAAGAAACATAATCCGGGCCACACCCTTAAGAAAAAAAGGGGATAGGTACCCAATCCGAGCTATACCTTTAAGAAGAGAAAGGCCAGGTACGTAATCCGGGACACACTCTCAAGAAAAGGAAGGGTCAGGTACACAATCCGGGCCACATCCTCAAAAAAAAGGAAGGGTCAAGTACGAAATCTGGACTACACCCTTAAAAAAAGGAAGGGCCAAGCTTAGATACACAATCTAAGCCGCAACCTTAAGAAAAAAAAAGGCTGTAAGAGAGGGAAGAGAAAAAAGGTCTAGATATGTAACCTGGACCGTACTCTTAAAAGAAGAGAGCCTGTGTATATAATCTGAGCTGTAGCCTTAAGATGAAGGGGGGCTATAAGGAAAGTAAGAGAAGGAAGGTCTGGATATATAGTTGAGACCGCGATTTTAAGAGGAAAAAAGGCTAAATACGTAGTTCTAAACCGCTCATGAAACTTAAAAGCGGTTGCAAATACAGCATCTACGCCGTTTACAAAGTTCAAGAACGGTTACAATTGCAGCACCCATATCGCTCATACCATTAGGAGTGGTTACGATTACAACACCCATACCGCTCGTATTAGCAGGAACGACCATAACACACCAAATCGAGTCGTAGCTTTAGAAAAAGTAATTACCAGATACTTTATACGTAACTAAGCCTTAACCAAGAAATAAAAGCGTTCTTAAACGCTTTAAAAGCCGTATTAAACCCGCTCCTATTACCACGAAAACAAGCTACCTAGAACAGTATATGAACACCGCTTTCACCCACGAAAATATCCTAAATTACGTATTCAAAACATATACAATACTTTTAATAGCTGCTACAATTAACAACGTTACAAGAAAGGTTACGTAACCTAATCCGCAAAATCACTGCTTTACTAAGCAAAGGAAAAGGAAGAGAAAATAAAAGAAATTTTTCCTAGAACGATGGCATATACCACTGTCACTATCAACTAGGAATATCGCTACTAAATGACTAATACGGACCGCACTACAACGATATTGTTACTGCTGGATTACAAATATAAACCAAAGCTATACTATCACTACTGGATACGAAACGTACAAAGAAAGAAGAAAAGATTGCCTGTGTGGATATTATTATATACCCTCATAGATAGTATATATAGGCTAAGTGGCAGTGCACTGTATTGCAAGGTACACTCCTGCAGGATGTACGATAACGTGTCACACTACAGGCTGCACTCTTACAAGGCGCAAAGTGCATCATGTATGGAGCGGTTTGGAATGGCTATTCCAGACCGCACGGCAATACGTGGAACGGTCTAGAAGAGGGATTCTAGAGTGGTACACTTTGGGCGAGGACTTATAAACTCTCACCTATTCTGTGCACCTTTGGATACCTCTTCTTTACGATCATCTTACTTTTATTACTACAATATCAATATAACGATTACTCCTCAACTTACCTTTTCACGTGAATAAGTATTTAGACCCTACCAATATTTTTACTTTGAAAGATTTGATGATTCTGAAGGAGGGAACTTTAATGATTTTAAATAAAACAAATTCAAAGACAAAGGTTATTTAACGATTATAAGAAAGTTTAGAAAGAATTTGACTATTTTGTTTAATTAATCGATAGATAACGCCGACATCAATTCCTATTACCGTGTTAACTACTCCTACTTCATGTACTTTACTCCTGCAAAACGAGTACTTTATTCTGTCCTAAAAATATATTAGGCTGCGGAGAAAATTAACAGGTTCCTTATAGTCGAAGTGTAAAATATTGACTTTAACGGTAAGGTTAAAGGTTTAACTTAACTGGGAAGTAAGGGGCGGTCCCCAAAAACGTATATATAGGCGTTAATAATCTTCAATGCTTTTAGCTTTTCTTCATGAGTCTTAAGATCGAGGATCTTAAGGACAAAGATTTAAAAAGTAATTACTAAGTTAAATCAGTTCATGAAAAACCTCTGCTATAGGAACTAAAGTCTTTCTTTAAATGTAAATCCTTGAGCAATCGAGATTAATACTTAACTTTAACTTAACTTAATTTGAAATCGCGTTTTATATACTAATGACCCAATCGTTGGAGAACATACGAAAAATTTGGAAAATACAAAAATTACATTTAAAATCATTGCTACCGTTTTGGTCGATGATTTAGTAACTAATAAAGTTAGTAAAATACTTTTATATTAAATCTTCATCGATGTTTTTCCCCTAATTCCTTATCGTAATACTTGAAAAATAAAGGTTCAAAGGTTATAATTTTTTGTTTTGAATAGGGTCAGTCATAACATCAAATTTAACGTTTATGTTAATTATCTTAGCAAGGGAATTTAGCGGCTTAGAAGCGTAGGTATTTGGTGTTTTAGGCGAAGAAACTTGACGATTTGGTATGGAGTCGCACGACGTGGATTTTTTGAAGCAACTTAGCGATTATTAGTGTTTTCGATTGGAATGAAAATTCTAAAATATTTGATTGGCGATCTTGTGAAATATGGGAAAGAAAAATGGTGTGAATAAAAAAAGTTGGTGTTAAGAGTAAAGTTTGGTGTAAAAAATAAAGTCGAATGTTATTTGCCGTTTGTTGTTATAATTGAAAGTTATAGGCTATATGACTTAGTCATTTTAACAATAGTATCACTTATAGTGATAATAACTTAGCCATTTGCCAACTTAACAATCTTCAAGACTTTTAATAGTTAATATTATTTTTTTAAGAAGTATCTGATAAAGGTTTCTTGGTGTTTTTCATAACTATACATTCCCTAACTCCGGACTGCCGTTGTGAACTGTTGCAATCCAAATGTCTTCTATACTTACAGTGTTTGTGGATTGATGCAGTAGTAGAGGCCTTTTGTAAAAGTTTTTCCTCTATTTTGGTCCTACTTGAAGCATAACTAGAAAGTAACCTTTTTTTCTATATAGTCAATCTGTGTTTAACCTAATAATCATTGATCAGTGTTAATAGGTCTTGCATAATAAGCCTTTGGATGTTGTAAAATTGTCAATTCGAATCGTAGTCGAAGTAACGGTAGTATTGTGTGGTCAAGTCATGGATGTATTATTCTAGGTTTGGCCAACTGCTGACCGATCTACACACTAATTTGTGTGCCCAATTTCGTGGTCTGTACCCTAGTCTGAATTGAGCACATACTGTACTTGACTTTACAGAAATACGGTCAAACCGCAAAATAATACACTCAACTTGCAGTCACTAAAATTAACTTACATTGACTAACTACACTGCAATTACTACTGTTTCAATATAACAAGTATTCATTGATTATATGAAATTCAAATGTTGCTTCGATATTTATGTAAACAAAAATATTCTTTTCGTTGAAACTATTGACCTTGTAACATTGGAATAACGTAAGATTAAAGGCTTCAGGTTCTAAAATGATTAACCGATTGCAACTTTAGCGAAGAATATATATCTAAACTTCAATAAATCGTTGATCCGTAAATATAATCTTAACAATATTAAGATTTACCTTAGTTATCGTTAGAAATGTTAGGGTGTTAACCTGGTTATGATTAATGAAATTAACGTAGTAAAGGCTTAAAGATACTTGAGGCAACGCGCCTATAACAGTTATATCATAACCTTATGCTAGCTGGAGGTATCTTACGATTTATCAATCGCGATATAAGCTCCAAACCCAATGAACAAAAACTTCGATCGACTGAATGAAAATTTGGACTGCAAAATAAAGAATTTAAACTGTAGGATTAATATAATCTCGATTGACCTATTAAGAGCTAAGTAAATGATTTTTATAAACAGCTATTTCATAAATAACACTAACTTTCCGTTACAGATCAGATTTGTATAGCAAATTTTTATAAATATACATTTTAGAAATATCAATTTACAATTATAGGTAACTAAATTTATTGGCCTTTGTTCAATTTAAAAGGATTATACGAAACGTATTGAATTTGGAAATCTACATTATTTTTATGGTTCAACCTACGATGGTAAGCCAAATAGGTGCCAAATAGAGTTTACTATTAAGGTACAACGGAAGACTAGAAGAGGCTACCGTAGCACATCGTACAAGATCTATGGACATAGCCAGTGCTCAGCCCATTACGTGCCTTTATACGTACCGTACACGGACCGCGCCCGATCCGTGCCCGATCTACGCCCGATCCGTACCCAGACTAGACCCAGATCAGGTATTATATATCACGTTACGTGTATAGTTACGTAACTTATAGACTTCATGGTCAATAGCCCAAGTTTATAATATACCCCCCTTTTCCTCGAACGCTATAAGGGCCACGACGTCTCGTTAATTAAACGTAAGACGCGTGCCTCGTTTGTCTAATATACGAGTTAGGTGTGAGTCGATAACATGGAATTTAACGCGCCGTATAATGAATCAGCTGGTCTAACCTCAAGCTGCTAACGCCGTATAACGCGCCTCTTTAACTTATTGTATAACGTATCGGCCGATTTAACCCTACGGTCTTTTTATCGCTGGTACCGTATAACATACCCTTTTTAACACACTTTATAATATATTGGCCGGTTTAACTCTAAAACCTTTTTTCCGTTGGTACCTTATAATGTACCCTTTTTAATATGTTGTGTAATATATCGCTTTTACCACTGATACCATATAACACGCCCTATATAATACGTAGCCCTTATCGAATCCGGTCCGCTAATACTTATAAATAAGAACTCCAATGTAGCCTTTTAAACTTTCCTTCTTTTCCTTTTATTTCGCCGACTTTACTTCATTATTTCCTACTTTCCCGTAACTTTTTTATAATAGGCTTATTAATTTTCCTTACATCCAAATTATAATTACCTATTAATATTTCTTAGCCTTTTCTCTTTTTTCTCGTCTTTATAATTAACGTTTATAATAAACCTAATTGAGGCTATATCGTTTTAAACGTTTTGGATAAAAATAATTGATAGATTCGTATCTACGCTACCTCATTTTATACAAATACCCTCTCACTAATTATATTTTATAGCCTTTTTATGTTATGAACAACCTGTTTTTTCTTGTTAATAATATGGATAAAAGCAAGCTTCCCCCCCTATAGGCGAAGGATCCATATATATTGTATATTAATCATCTTCTTAATTCCGGTATTCTTTTTATCTGTATCCGAGTTTATCATACGTAAGGTTATTGTATGTATCGACAGGTTTATAATAAGGTAAGTTTATAAATTAACCTTATAAAAGACTCGATCGTAATTTAACCACTTTTTATGGTATATTTAAAGTATAACTTTACTTAGGGCGTTATTCAGTCTACCTAATTTTTCACGTTAATTAAATATAGTTATTAAAGACGAAGGTTATATTTTGTCTTTTATTAGTAAACGGTAAGAAATATCTCGAGTTACCAGCTCGTTTTTACTCTTGTATTTTTCAAGTTAATTAACTAGTTTATTTGGTTTCCAAATGTTTTTCGAATATAAAGAGTTTTTACCGTATCAGTAATATAAGTTTTTACCCTTTCCACTATATTTTCTTATCACCCCTTTTTCATGGATTCATTTTCCTTTAAAATTTCTCTGTTACCTTCTATGGTTTCATTTATTTATTATAACAGGACTTCTTTGACCAACCGTACATTAATGTATAACGTTTTTACGCCGGCACCTTTTAGCGCCCATCGTATACGCTTTCGTAAATTTAGCCCAAATATCCCAAATAATAGAACTACGTAAACTATATCCTTTATAATTAACATAATTTACAGCTTATAAAGTGTAACGAACGATATCTAAGACCTAACAATAGAAACCCCGTTTTTACCAATATTCCATTTGTTAAACTTGGTTAAAAGCGAGTTAATCGAGTTAATCACGAATGGGTAAAGGATCATACTCGGGCCATCCATATGACACGGGTATAAATTAATATATTATAATCTTTGGTAATTTGTTTCAAAGGTCTTTACTTCCTCCCTGCCCCCCGTTCGCCGTTATTATATGCTTCCGTTAACTTTCATCCCACGTAACATTATCTATTATTTCGGACATCGCCCAGCGCCTACCACGATTTTTACTAGCTCCCTTTATCGGCGCTTATTAACATCCGCCACGCCTTTTACCGTCTGCGTTTACTGGCTTTTACCAGTATCCGAAGTTAATTATAATAAGGTACTTAACGTCAATAATATTATTTCTTGCTAAACCCAGATAAAAATAAAAAGAATAAATGAGCGGACTTTTAATAAGTTGTAATAAATGTCGCTTTATAGTCAAATATTTATCTCGGAAAGTCGGGAAATATATACTCGACCCTACCTATTATATCGTATTATAATAATCATGTGGTTTCCCTACCTTTTATAAGCATTATATTATTTTCAAGGGAAAGACGATTCGATTCGCGTAAGTAATTCAATATATATTCTACGTCGACATCGAAATAACTGGCGATTATAAACCTGAATATCCCCTTATTACGTTTCGAATTTTTTTAAAATTATGATATACTAGTAATCATTTAACAATTTCCACTTCGGCTCAATATAGCTTTTTTATTTCATTAATATAAAGTAAACACCGCCCCGCTCCATTTTTACCGCAAGGATTTTTTGGATTCAAAATTCTTAATATATTCATTTTCCCGTATTATTAACGACGAAAACAAATTCCAGGCGAATTTTCGGATAAAATTTACGAGGAAAAGGGGTCCGTTACCACCCGTTTAACCAAATTTACAAGAAAAACAGGGTATTTATTAAAAATATTGAAAACAATATTAAATGGATTCAAAATATCGACGACTTGGTATTAATTGTAAACTAATTAAGTTTTTTATTTCAACATTTAATTTCAATATTATGAAGATTAAGTTAAACCTAATCCCCTACCTTATACTATTTCGCCGAACGTTGTTAACGGCTCGCTTTCGTTTTTATTTATTGTTAAATATATACTATCGCCATTTACATTAATTTCGTACCTTAGCATAAATATACTACAAACATAACGGTTCGCCCCGTTGGATTAGTTAACTACTTTGTATCTTTATTTACCTTCGAAATAAGGGATATTGTATACTGATTTATTAAACGATTCGTATTAAACCCGGAAACTATCGACTTCCGGTTAATTGATATAAATTAATAGACGGGTAAATATAAGGCTTAATTATATTAGAAAAAGGCGACGATGATACGTAAGTACCTTTAAATCCCCTAGTCTACACATGTAATATTATTATCTATTTATAGGTAGTACTCCGTAAATCAAAATCACTCGACTTTTATTAAGAAACATAAAGTCGTTGAAAATACGTTTATATAATCCGAACCGCGGTTATTAATAATAAAAACCAGAAATCTTCAAAATTTCTACTATACATTTTGAAATCGCTCCAAATACATATTAGTAATCATTAATTATATAACTTCTAGTAAGACAAACTTAAAAAAACGGTTTGTAATGACTAATGAATATCGAAGACTGTTATCAATAACTGATAAGTTAACTATGAAGTCGACGAAAATGTATATTTAATACTGATTTAAAATAAGGAGAAGTTAAAGGAGGCTTTATCGTAAGGTATAACAAGGTTTTATATTATTATATTACGTATATATTCGTCATAAATGTCGAATATTGACAATTGTTCCTTTTTAATAGTAATTCTATTAAAGGATTCGAAATAAAACGTTCTTACCCTCATAACCTATAATAGGCGAATGGTGGGTTTATTATAAAATTTTCGTCGTTGATAATTTCTAACTCGGTAATTATAATAGGCTACGGTAACGTAATATCCCCCGTGAATTTAACCTATAATTCGTGATTTATATTAATTATCCTACCTTGATTGGAAAATGCCTAATATCTTCGGAAACTACTAATAGGAGAACTTCGTATAACGGGTTATTTATTACTTGTCAATTCTATCATTTTGCGAGGATACCCAGCCTGAAAATAAGGTAACTACTTAGAGTTAACGAAGTTAACGTGTTTAATGCGCGCCGGGCCCGCGATGGTATTACCGGTAACAGTGTTTTAAAATCTTCCGATATTATTTTAAATAACAACCCGGACGCGTGCCGGGCTCGAGGCGGTTCCGCCTATGTCGACCCTTCAATAATTTTCGGCTCGCCATTAGGGTATATATAATCGCTATTTAACAACGAAACCTCCAGCTTAATAAATGTATTTATATAACCTGTTGTAACATACTTTTTTATAATGCATAAGTCTATTATTACTACATTTGATGAAGTAATAGAAATAAGCCGAAAAACTCGCGCGCGGCGTTTCTTGATTTTGGGCTTATTTTGTAATCTATGGGTTAATATATCCGAACAGGTGCCAAAAGTTACAAATCTATATCGTAGGTGGTATTAAAAAAGCGAAAGGAATTCAACCCATTAAACCTGGCGTTCCGAAATTAAGCGTAATAAAGAAAAATATTCCAATCCCTTATAATTCGTTATAATTATAAACGAGGTACGAACGTTACGTAATTTTAAAAACTATGTTTCTAAACAGGACATTATTGCAAAAAGCTTTCTATTGTAAATGATTAAATTACGTTTCTCGTTTATTAATTGTATAAAATAGTAATTTATTGGCTTTAAAATATTATCCTTATATCGTTACAACAAGTATCCTTTTCACTCCGTTTTCGAATAGTTGGTTTTGACTACCATTAGCCGATCTAAGTCTTAGTATGATAAAATCGAGGCCGTAATAAAGGTATATTTTAAGGTTTAAATTCATATTCCTTCTATTTCATTTAAACTTAACGAACTCTCCATTTCGTTTATCGAAAAAAATAATGAGCTATTTCGGAGAAATTACCAATAAAATCTCAATAAAAGTTAATAAAACCTAAAAACCTTTAAACCTCCCAAATAATACGTGATAACTCCTATTCGTATATTACCCGGACTTTTTCGGAGTCGGCCCAAATACTTATATTAACCGTTATAATGAAAATCAGGTATTTTACCTCTTTAACTACGAAATTATGTTTTTCAAAATTTAGGTTTAGCTTTTTAAAGAAAGTTTTAAGAGATAAAGAGGAATTGACCATTATAACAAAGGTTTTAAGGAACTTGACAATTTTGTGGGATTGACTAATAGATAACGTCGATGTCAATTTATTTTGCCGTGTTCGCAACTGGTGCTTTGCGTGCTTTATCCCCTCTAAACGCATATTCCGTAGTATTGCGGGTAGAAACTAGTAATTTTTTGCCTAATAAATCAATAGGCTTATTAGTATGGATTTAGACGTTACAACATCATCGATTGAAGGTATGATTGAAGTAATAGTAGTATTACATTGGTAAAGTAGTAGATGTATTGTTCTAGGTTTGGCAGACTGCTAACTGGCATGTTCAGTAATTTGTATAGTGAATTGCTTGGTTCGTACCCTCGTTTAAATTGGGAATATATTATACTTAACTTGCAGTTAATATCGTAAACTTATAGAAGAATACACTCAACTCGCAGTTAACAAAGTTAACTTTACTATAAGTAAAGCTGACTTAACGCATTGCAATTACTACTATTTCAACACTGACAGATTTTGTTTTACGCATATACTAATATAGGCGATCATTATTTTCGTGGTTATTATTAAATTACACCCTCGTTAACTAGCCAAACCCCTACCAATTCCATAATTAGATTAATATGAATTGCTTTGATCTATACCACGATTATAAGATCCAACTATATCAATTTACATTCATAAGTTTTTTGTTATAAACTTATGTAGGCTTTGAACTTAACCGTACCAATTAAACAAGTCGCCAGCCTCAATTTCCTGGTAGTTTCTGAGTTTGTCAAAACATCTTTATTTACTAGTACGTAAATTGACTTCATCAAGTGGTTTATTAACATAGACCTCGATACATATCGTTAGCCTATTCCTATTTATAAACCTATTAAGGGCCTTGTTCGACGAAATCCTCTTGATGACATCGGTAGAATTATCTTTACTATCAATTTATTGAAACTCTTGAAATTCACTACTTTCGTAAGCTTTACAGAGTACTATTATATCGATTATGAGGCGTTATTCGCTAGTGATTCCGAGCTTTAAAAGGTATTTCATCAGGTTTCTCAAATAGATATAAATTATTACCAGGATTAAGGGAATTCTGAACTATTTCGTAACTATGTTAAATTTTTTCCACATTACTATACCTACATCAAAACTAGGTATTATGCCATAGACTTTTGAAGTTAACAAGCTTTGCGTAATCCTTTTACAATTAACGGAAGTTTAATAAATTAAGTTTTCGACTATAATAAATTGGTTCTTTTACCCATTTTCGTTGAGGAAAGTTATTAGAAATACGATTTACGATGACCGGTTTGTATTATTCGCAAAAAAGCCATACCTGAAAATTATTAAGTTAGCTCTCGAAAAATCAATCCAAACTATGGATATTATTATATACCCCTACAGCTAGTATACATAGGCCAAGCGGCAGTGCACTATATTGAAAATTGCACTCCTGCAGAATACACAATAACGTGTCACACTGCAGGCTACACTCTTTTAAGTTGTAAAGTGTATCATGCGTGGCGCGGTCTAGAAGGGGTATTTCAGAGTGCATAGCAAAAGGGCTACTTCCCGGATAAAAGGTGTATAAACTTCCGTCTATGGCGTATACTCTCTGAAATACTTCTTTATAACCTATTATTTATCTTTACTATAATACCAATATTTACGATTAATCTTTTACTTTTTTACATTTACGTAAATTAGGCAGGAACCTTACCGATACTACTTAGTACCCGATTAGATCGATTATAAATAGCCAAGGAAAAAGAGATAAACCGAAGTTAAATACTTAAAACGTGATACAGTAATGGTCCCAATTATTTATACTTTACTCCTACGCCTTTCAAAAACTATATGAGAGTATGGAATTATGCGGGAACACAGTTTAAACCCAAAGAGTAATAGGACTATAAGATCCAGAGTAACTTAAAAAAAGACTACTTTAGTACGATATTATTTACTAGTTAGTACTCTATTTATTAAAAGCCTTGTTATGTTAACCGTTAATTTATTTTGGAGTTTTAAACGTACTTAGGTACTTTTTAAACAGTTTCTTATTATATATCAAGCTACGTAAGCTAAAACCACAAAATTTTGAAACCCTTTATTCGAACCTTTACAATTAGTACCACAATAACACCATTATTAGAAAAGCTACCAATTGAAACCTTCACAATTAATAACGTAACCACATTGTCATTATGAAATCTACTAATTCGGATTTTTACAATTTATACTTTAACTACACTGTTATAATATGACTACGTATACGAACTCATCATAACTATACTATCATTACTAGACTATAAATACGAAACGAACTCGTTATAACTATACTGTCGCTACTAGATTATAATTACGATACACATAAAGAAAAGAAGAAAAGATTACCTATGTGGATATTACTATATACCCTTACATCTAGTATACATAGGCCAAGCGGCAGTGCACTATATTGTAAAGTATACTCAAACAGAGTGTACGATAACGTATCACGTTGCAGGCTGAACTCTTACAAGGTGCAAAGTGTATCATGTGTAGAGCGGTCTTGAAGAGGTATTCCAGAGTGTATGGCAAAAGAGCCACTGCCTGGATAAGAGGTTTATAACCTCCCATACGTAGCATGTACTCTCTGAAATGCTTCTTTCTAACATATCATATATCTTTACTTCAATACCAATCTTCATGATTACTCTTCTACTCTTTTACATTCACATCAATTAGGCAGAGACCTTACCCACACAACCAATATTAATATCTCGGTCTAAATTCCGCATTTGCCACTCGAACCTTTTATTTAGTCGATTAAAATCTTTGTCCATTAGGTCCTATTCTTATACCGTAATCAATAAGTTATAAAAATCGTTCGGTTGATATTATGTGACGATATAGCTGTTACGGGTGCAGTAATTCAAGTACTGTTAAGCTCTTGTCACGTTAATTGTATTAATTGTAGCCAAATTGACGCTTTGGATCTTTTTGTGAAAGCTAATGCAAATATCGTTAATACTAAACATATGGATTGATGATATATTAAAGTTGAATCAATTACCCTCTTTTATAGTCGCGACTGGCTTATAATTCCAAAACTTTAAATTTTTTTATCGTTCATTATTTAGACACTATAAAGTTGGTAATCTTAATAAAAAATATTTTTAATTTATATATTTATTAGACCAAAGTTTTCGTCTTACGTAACTCATAAGTACAAGTCGTGGGTTGAAGATTTTATACATTACTTCGACTTAAAATATAACTAATAAGTCAGGAATTCATAAATGACTGTTTAGCTAGTACGCATAATAATTTGATATATCGTATTACTGTTCTCAGAGGATATTTATCGCGTAATTCTTATAATACCCCAAATAAGAAGATTTGCTGTAGATCAATTCATCATTATATATATATATATTTGTGTTATATTACGGGTATTCGAGAGGAACTTCCCCTGAGGTTGAGTTAAGAAACGTGCGAAGAAAAAAATTATTACACATTGGTTGATTTTTCAATTGTTAGCGATTACATAAGGATCTAATTTTTGTTTTTATTATCGTAACTTTTCATACAACTACCCCATAACCTTATCCTAAACCTATTAAATAATCCTTAGCTTAAAAATCGTAATATTTTGGTTTTGGAGGTTACAATCATTTTTATACACGAATTGTACAACTCTTTGAATTAGAAATCCATTAATTTCGATTCTATCGCTTTCTTTAAAATGTTAGTCAGAGGTTCTAATAACTTCTTATAGCTGGAGCTTTACAGCCAAGTTTCAATTTTTTTTTATTTTTTTTTTACTAATCTAAATAATATTATCAATCCGACCCTATACATATTTCTCGTCGTTAACATTTATTATCTTTAGTTGTCGACCGCGCTGGCAGTATTTTATTAGCTTATCAATTACGTAATGAGAGGGGTTTTATTAACTTATTCGCTTAACTTAAATGTTTTTATAGCCATGGTTAGTTGTCTTAATGTAAGTATTGGTAAGGTCTCAAGCCTATAATATTCACGTGAACATGAGGTCTTTGGAGAGTAATCAGAATGATTGGTAGTTATAGTATATAGTAAGATGTTAATGATCAAGAAGAAGCATCCAGAGGTGTATACCACAGTTGAAGGCTTATAAGTCCTCCATCTAGAGCGTACTACTCTGTAATACTCCTTATAGACCGATCCATGCATTGCCATCGGTCTGAAATAACCACTCAATACCAATCTACGCATTGCAGTCGGTCTAAAATAGTCATTCCAGACCGACCCATGCATTATGCACTTTGCGTCTTTCAAGAGTGCAGCCTGCAGCGTGACACGTTACCATGCACCCTGCAGGAGTGTACCCTGCAATACAGTGCACTGCTACTTGGCCTATGTATACTATCTATGAGGGTATATAGTAATATCTACAGTAAGGTTCAACCTAAGTTATGTTAAACGTCACGAAACTGTTAATAAGTTTAATAATTACTTTAGTGTTAGCGATATTTAAAATCTTAAATAGGTTATCTTATATTCATGATTCGTGCTATATGAAAACTTTACTTTACAATAACAAAACAAATACGTCAATCTCTATAAAGCCTTTTTTGGTATTAAAGATATTATTAACCTAACTCTGTGTCGATTCCTTCCATAAATCATTTAAAAATATTCTGTATATTACAATCCTTTTTTAAGTATTAATTAAGGGTATATTGGAATAATATTATATGAAGTACAGTAGGTTAACTTTACTTACAGTAAAGTTGACTGTACTGTAAGTGTATTACTTTGTAGAGATTTACTGCATTGGTTGTAAGTCGAGTGCAGTATGCTGCACTTCACCTAGGGCACGTTAAAAGCAATTGGCCATACAAATTTCAGTGTGGACCGGCTAGCAGTCTGCCAAACCTAGAACAATACATCTATCATCTGACTATGCAATACTACTTTTACTTCGAAGACCAATCGAATCGACAACGTTGCAACGTCTAAAGCCTATCAACAGGGTGGTAATTTACTTATTAAATGTAGGTATACTTTAAAAAACAATAGCGTCATGATTATGCCCCTAGAGTCTATAGTATTATTTCAGTCATTTAATGCTATTTAAAAACGTGCCTTTTAGTTCGTAAATTTTCCAATTTATAATATCAGGATATTATACGCTTTACAAAGTAATATATACAATCTTTAGACCTTCAAAATACTTCAATAAACTTAACAAACACCTATTTATATTAAATAGCCATTATATTAACATTAGTTGGAAACTCCTCCATCGTAAAATTAATACACATTGGAATAATACTATATGCAGTACAATTGGTCAACTTTACTTACAGTAAAGTTGACTTTACTGCAAGTTGATTGTAATGTTTGTAAACTTACCGCATTGGGTGTAAGTCGAGTGCAGTTTGCTGCACTTCATACTAGGGCACGGCCCAAGCAATTGGATATACAAATTACAGTGCAGACCAGCTAGCGGTCTGCCAAACCTAAAACAATACATCTACCACTTAACTAATGCAATACTACTATTACTTCAATTACGATTAGAATAGACAACGTTACGACGATCTAAGGCCCTACTAATACTAATTAGTACTTATTAGGTTAAGCATAAATTAGCTAAGTGAAAGGAAAGGCTACTTTCCGGTTACGCTTTACGGTTACAGCGGCTAGAGTAAAGGAAATATTTTTACGCAAGTCCTTTATTAGTACTTTGTCAGTCTCATAATGGCAAGAAAACATAGAAAACTTTTGGATTATGTCAGTCTTACAACGGCAATCTGAAAGTTATCAATGATATCGCAATTGAAAATACAAAGAAATCTTCACCGAATCCTTTTTAAAAACGTTATGATTAATTGTCAGAAGTCTCAAAGTTTGGCAAGTTGGCAAACAGTTAAGTTAAGACTATTTCAGGTACTACTACTACGAAAACTACAAAGCCCCTTAGCAAAACAACAATAACAAACGACCTTCGACCTTACCCTTTATAATAAACCTTTGCCCCTATTTTACTCTTTTTACTTCTTTTATATCAATTTAATCGTCAAATCCGTTGCTTTGAGCGAAAACACTAAGAATCGTTAAGTCGCACCAAAAAAAAAAAACATTACGCAACCTTACTTCAAGTTACCAAATCGCCAAATCGCCAATTTTCCACACGACTTTACGCTAAATCACCAAGTCCCTACGTCTAAAGATTACCAAGTCCTTTGCCATACACGCTTACTAAGTTCTACACAAGCCAAAACCTTAAGATGTCTACCGTTAAAGCTTATTTTAAAGCTATTACTGACGCCGTAACGAAGGAAGCAATGAAAGAGCTCGGAGCTACTTTTGGCAAACACTATAACTTTAATCTTTAGGGGGAAGATATAAACGAAAACTCAATCGAAAAACACCAAGTTAACTTCGTTGGCTATTACATCATTAACCACATCAATACTAACAACCCTAACTACGCCTTTAACAATTTCCGCAACCTTTTTAGTAACTGGACTATTAATATGTGGATTTTAATATAAAAAAGGATTAAGCTAAGGATCAAAGCAAAACTTAACCAACAAGAAGTTTATATACCATCATAAGGTATTATAAAGTTGGCGTAAAAACTCTTCGACTTATTTTAACTTCAGAAACGCCCTTAAAAACCATACCTTAAAGAAAAGGGTATTAAGAAACCTCACCGCTTTTACATGAAATCTAGGGGACCTTCCCTTTCCCCTTAGCTAAGTTGAGTCTTTTTATGCGCGAGCGATAAAAAACCTATTAAACTGTTCAACAGCTTAATGCCCTTATATGATAGCGCAGAGTATGCCCTTGGCGATAACAAAGCACGTAAAGCAAAGGCTACCAACATGGTTAAAGGTATTAACGTCAGTATTTTACACTGATTAATTAAGTAAAATCGTCAGGTCTTCCAAAACCTTGAAATAAATATTAACTCTTAGCAATTTAATCGACAAGACTTTTAAAAACCTTCTTATAACAGGTTTACTTACACTCATAAACCCACTACAAGTTTTACCACAGGACTTTACCTTTCGGGTTAAGCGACTGGCAATTATCTTTAACACCGTATCTAGAAAGCTTTAAGACTTAAATTTCTAGGAATTACTAATTGAGACTATGATAATTATTGTAACTTATCCTTAAAATCTATCAAGATGATTAATATTAGTTACAAACTCCTTACGGATTTCGTTAAGATTTTGAAAGATGTAAAAAAATATAATGAAAAGCTTTATAACCTGTTCAATACTAAGATAATATCCTTTCTAAACATCTGTAAGTAAATAGAGGTTCTCTTTTTAGGTTTTTATTCACTATTCTCCGTAATCCTTATAAGATACACTAGAGACTATTATTTGACCTTTTTTACTCAAGCTACTTCGTTTCGCGAGATTTATAACAGTATAAAGAGCTACATTAAATACGAAGTTTACCTTACCTAATATAATACAAATTAGACTATTACGAAATGGGTAACAATAATAGTTCAGAAGAAAAAGGAGTAAACACCGATAAATATGCTTAACCAAATAATTAACAAGTTAATATTATATTAGAAAGTAATAGAGATCGCTTATATTAGCGAAACTACATTTCTTAAACGGTTAAGTGCAGTAATTACGGGCGTTAACAAGTTCGAATACGTCTTATAACGCTTAGATGCTACATATAAAGGCTTTTTTAACTAGTTACGTTCCTTGTTAACCACTGTAACAGCGCGTATATCAAACTCATTTAGTATACACCCCTAAGCCGGCAACTTTCTTAGCTTGAATAAAAAATAATTTGCGGTAGTTAATTACATCAACTTTAAGTACGGCTACGGGCACCCTTAACGCCTAAGGTCTGGCCTACTAGCTATAAACTAGAGGTAAAAACTATACTGGCGCTAAGAAAGCCAAGATTTAGACGAGTCTAATAACTGTAAACACTATCGTCGTAATAGTAACAAAAGATATTGTATTTGTAATAAGTTTGGCTACTAGTTAACTCGGTATCTTTGTTATAATCCAGACAATGGTTGGGTTAAGAAACAGGCCAGCATGCAGCTGAGCCACGGAGAGCCTGTAGTCCAATACATCAGGCAGGGAACATCTCTTATATAAGCAAGGTGACTAAGCAATTCACGTGATGAATCAGTATAGATCAGTTACTAATCCAAGGTGAGGCTACATGAGATCAGTAAGGATCAGCCACCGATCTAAGGTAAGGCAGTACTGGATCAGTAGGATCAGTGCGGTGATCCAAACGATCCAGTACTGAAGATGGTATGAAGGCCATAGGATATAAGAACACGGCTATTACCACATAGATAGTATTCTCTTCATAGCTCTTCAGTTTCCAATCTAAGTATTCAGTCTATATACCTGAATAGCCTAACGGCTATTGATCATTCTACAGCACGAACAAGCATCTTCTTGATATTACACCTTTATTACCTCTGCTACCTTACTGCTAACATAAACCCTCTAACACCTTCTATATACTCACAAGTATTTAGTGTGATCATTACAACCTCCCCGTCGAGGGAAACAATAAAAAGGTGATATATTAAAATTAATACCCTATCATTTATAAATAGGACTACTTAGACTAAATCGCAAACTTCGAGGGCAATAAGCCAATGAACAGTAATAATACCCCTAAACATATTAAGTAGCATAAAGATACTAATTTTAACGCGGCCTAGTAATTAACTAAATACGCATCTTCATATCATTTAGGTAGTAAAGACCCTTACCTTTACCTTAACTAAGCCTCTAACTCCTTATTTATCTTTAACTTTCGCGATCGCTACACGGATCATACGTTTCAAGATATTATACCATATATAGGAGCGATGGGATACTTAACAAGAGGCTATTCGTAGTATATAACACTACAAAGGGAAATAACTATAACTACTAAATTTAATTATTACGATATAAATAAAACTAAAGCTGACTTTAAACTAGGTAAGTAACTGTTATTAATTGAGATACCAGTAATTTAAACTATTACATGGGCAATTGCGTTTTACATCCTTGAATCCTCTACCACTTTTCTTTTTTACTTAAAGAATATAAAAATCCTCGAAGTTAATATCGATGTTAACGTAGACGAGCTGGTTAAAAACAACTAAAGGTTTCTCCTCGTTTTAAAATGGGGGCATTTATGGTTTTATTTTTAAATTCTGCAAAGAATAAGATTAAACCCAACGAAACCGGAAATATATTAACTATACCGGCGCTTTAACTACCTACCTATTAACAGGTTATACAAAATCTTAAAATACGTAGGGTATAAATATGTGGAATACTTTGCCACCAATACTAAACGTATACCCAAATCCCCCGGAAATTTAAGTTTTTATTGAAAGAAGATAAAGATTTTAATTCTAAGATCTTTATTAACGTGTTTTACTTAAATAACAAGCCTATCTTTCACTTCCTTAATCTCTCAACCTTTTTTTTACAGGTTTTTGTTTTGAAAGTTATTTTCGGTAAAAGTTACATGAAAAACGCTAAGGATACTGTAAATTAACACGTATCCAAGCCCACCTAACATCACGAGTTAATATATATAAAATCGAAGATATTTCCCGCCTGGTATATTAAGTTTAATAACGTAAAATTCGATTACACGCGTTACTTAATACTTATCATAAAGCTAGTTTAACTTTTTAAAAAATTCATTTAGTTAATAGTTTTTAAAGAAAAGCCAAACGTTATTGCCGACTCGAAAACGTTTTAAGGGGAAACACCTCTTATTAGTAGCTTTATTTATACTTTATTATGTAACCATTATTACGGTTTATATAAATTTCGTAACTTCGCAAATCCGTTAAATAAAGTTTTTAAATTTTATACATAATATTATTATACAAACAAGGAAATATTATAATAGTTAAATAAAATTAATATAATAACTATAAGTTATAAAAAACGAGCTAATATTGATAGTCTTCGTATCCTTATTATTTAATACCAATTCATAACCGGGTAGTAAACAGCTTTAGTCGAATTATATATAAACTATAAATAAACGTAAATACGTAAAAACCCTTTAGTTTACGCGTTCGGTTACATTATTCGTTTTGGGGTTAAAAACGGTACTTAAACGTTACTCTACCCTATTTAAGTCGTAAAGTTGTTTTTAAAACCTATTGATTCAATTAGAAACATAGTCGTTAATAAATGTACGCGAAAACCTATAAAACCGCTAATAACAACTAAAAAACCGCTCTATATAAATTTCGACGTTTATAATAGCTATAACCTCGAAGGTAACGACTTTATTTAAACTGTTTGTAATAACTATAAGGTAACATAAGTCACCTTTATATTCCTAAGGTAAATCAATTATAAAATCGACGGAAAATTCGTTTTAAAGTTGATTGACAATTGGAAGGGGTTTGAAAAGCCCTTTTCGACAGTATTTCTAATAGGTTATACGGCTATAAATGTCATAGTTGCGGTAAAAGTAAGGGACCGTAAAAAATAAAACTAGTTAAAAATACGTTTTAGAAAGAATAGTAATAGTAACGTCGCGGCTTAGGTAACTAATAAGGAGAAAATTGTAGGTAACTTAAATTAACGCGATAGTAAACGGCTTATAAAAAAGTACCCAAATATAATCGAGAAACCTGAAAACTTCATTACTGTCTACTAAATATCCCAAAATTAAAACCTTTAACGTATAGTTGTTATCGATACGAATATCCGTGTAATGATTAAACTAAATACCCGTGAATAAATAGAAAGTGTCAGGGGATTTATGTTAGCAGTAAGGTAGTAGAGGTAATAAGGTGCAATATCAAGATGTGTGTTCGTACCGTAGGATGATCATTAGCTGTTAGGCTATTCAGATATATATACTGAATACTTGGATTGACAACTGAAGAGCTATGAAGGAAATACTATCTATGTAGTGCTAACCGTGTCCTTATATCCTATGGCCTTTATACCACCTTCAGTACTGAAGTTCACCGGTGCTCACCGAGGCTCACCAGTGCTCACTAAGGCTCACTTGTGCTCACTGAGGCTCAGTAAGCACTTGTGATCTAGATAACACTAACCCTGGAGGGTTGCCTAGTCTGGTGCTAACAAAGAGATGTTCCTTGTCTGATGTGTTAGACTTCAGGCTCTCGGTAGCTCAGCTGCATGCTGGCCTATTTCCTGACCCGCCAACATGCTTGAGTCATAATAATCTGTTGGAAAGTATCGGTCATCTATATATACCGTACATATTAAACAAAGGTAAGTAATATTACGTATAATAACAGTATCATAATAACTTTAAAAATAGATATTAATAAAAGGTTTACGGTCTTTTCAAATTAATTCGCCGGCGATAGTTAAATGAAAGACGTACATATGCGAAAACGGCTCGATAATGAACTATTCAAAACGTAATATCTAAAGTTTTCGACTTAAGTAATGTAGATTCGAAAAACCTTTAGAAATATCCTAATTTCATCGTAATAATATATTGAATCGCGCATAATCTATTACTTTATTAAATATTAACCGAAAGCGAAACTATGAAAAGCGTTTAAACCAGCGGACTTATCGTTTGAAAAGCCGCCATATCGTCATAAAGTATTTCAAGTTTTTATAATCCGTTAAAATAATAAACGGGCGCGCTGTACTTCGAAGCTCCATATTCCATGATTTTAAACAACTTATAATCTCAAGTAACGATTTATCGTGAATTTTGTAGTTATATTTGGCGGGAGACAAACGACTGGAGTAATCAATCATTAAGCGTAAGTTACCATGGTCGTCGCGTTAAAGGAGATTGCTATTGAGGGTTTAATCAAAATAGTCGACTTCGAAAAAGATCTTGCAGTTGGAATCCTATTAAACGAATACGGTTTCGGAAAAAAAGCTAAACTTAACCGTTCGAAAACAACTTCTTTTTTAGGCTTTTAACAAAATAAAATACCTTTACGTATTAACCTTAATGATGATTTGATAATCATCTAATAGTCGCGGATTAAATAACGATAAAAATTTACGAAACTTAAAAAGCCCTGTATTTCCAAAACCGTCGTAAAAACCGGTTATTCCTGGATAACGCATGATTTTTCTAAGTTTATACAAACGCTAACGTCAACTTCGATAACGAATCCTAATTATTTAATCTTTTAAATACCAAACTTGTATTTGGAAATATTTAAGTAAGGTTTTAAAGCGTTTAATATATTAAATATCTACTTAACTTTAAGTATATAAGCATCAAAGGTACCGTTTAAATAAACGAAAACGTCGTCGAAATAAACAAAAAAAAAATATCGAAAAAAAGGCGTAACAAATTATTATTATTCCGTTAAAAGGTAACGGGGGCGCTAAAAAAGCCGAAAAGAGTAATATGCTATTTGAAAATCCCGAAACGTATACGAAATACAATTTTCTAATTATCTCCCTCCTTAACACGAAACTTATAAAAACAGCTTTAATATCCAACTTAATAAATCACTTAACTTACGAAATATTTGCGAACGTCTTTCTTATGAGAAAACAGGTAACGATTTGCCTTAATAATACTATTAAGCCGGCGATAATCGATACAAAATCGTAACCCCTTTCCGGGTTTTTTGACTAGAAAGACTGAAACGAATGCAAAAAATCTATTTATTCGAATATAATCTTAATTTAATAACTTGGTTAACGTCTTACGTAATACAAGGGATTTTTTCACACTATATATCGTATAAAAGGCCTTGCGGTACTTTTAAAGGTAAACCTTGGTTATTAATATGAAAGGGGGTTTCGTAATTCGCTTTAAAACAGTAAAGGGATAACTTATCGCTTAAGGTTTTATCAAATAGGGTTACGAATTCCTTGAAATTAATAGGAAGTTTGTTGCAAACAAAAAGAAAAGGGTTCGGAGCGAATGTTTTATTAATATTTTCGAAAAAGGGGCAACAAGTTATGAAATAAATATTCGTTTTTTACGGATGCGTTGTAAAATAACGTAAAATGAAACTGCATTAACTCCTTCTAGCAATTATTAAATGAACGTAAACCGTCTTTTTTAAACGCAATAGTTACCGGTTGGTTTTAAAAACAATATATAGTTTGTAACGTTATAAGTAACTTATTGGTATTTTATCCAAGATTTACCTAAAATAACATTATATTACAAGGAAGGGACAACGTAAACTTATATCCGGTAATAATTTTTATCGAGGTTGATGTTAAAAAAGGTTAAAAAGAAAAAAATTTATAAGGGAAAACCGGATATATAAAACGTAATTTTGCTGAGTTATCATGGAGAAATAAAAAAACGCGGAAATTTTAAACTGCTAATAAACTATTTATTCGTAAGGTTGAAATATTTATAACCTATATTTATTAAAGTGTAAATGAAACGAATAAAATTATGAAGTAAATTTATTATGAATAAAAAGCTATTTAAAAGCTAGGGTGAAGCTGTTAAGTTAAATTGAAATCCAGCCAAATTTTATATGCGATTACATATAAAAGTTACGTTTTTCCCTCCTCAAGGTTAATAAGGTTTTCGGCCGAAATAAGATAGATTTTTATAACGGCTTTGTTGTTAAAACCATTCGAACGTTACGTCGGATCCCATAAATAGATATGAATTCGGTAGCCGTCCTTTTTATCACGTAAATATATCCCGAAATTCTTATAACGAAAAAGTTCCGCATAGTTAAATAAAGCGACGCGTTGCTTAAAAGTGGCTCGAAAGGTGTTTACGCCAGTTATAATAACATTGCCCTGGCTATTTCGAACAGGCGTATTACCGCCGTTATTCCTACCGTAAAAGACGCCTCCGGTAACGATAATACCAATACCGTCATAACGAATACGAAAATTGTAAAATTGTCCGTCTATAAGTTAAACGCGAGCGACCTATTTATTATAATCCGCCGGTATATCGAGTGGAAATAATGTATTGGTAAATGTATTATTAATAACTCTTTTTAAAATAGCGAATTTAATGGCGGATTTTCAAGTTATACCGCCAACTTTCGCGAATAAGGCTTTTCAAACGTTAAAAAAACGTAAAATCGTTGACAAGCTCTCTACTTTATATTCGTAAGTCAAACGATGGCTATTTTAATCGTATTAAGGTCGTAGTAGTAGGTACAAGGTATAGTTAAAAAGGCGTTGGGGGTATTAATATCGCCGTTACCTTTACAAACGTAGGAACTTTTTATAACGGTTTTCGTAAAGCCTTTAACCTATTAAAATATAACTTAAAAGTGATTTTCCTTTATACTGGTAAATCTCCAATTTCGACGTAACTTATGTATTATCGAAACCTCTTATACTGAAAATCGTAACTTAACACTGGAAAACTTAATCGGTTAATTAAAATGTTTACATTTAAGTCGATAACTCTTACTAGAAAGGGAGTTAATATCGTAATCAGAATTAAAAAATTCGTCGTTATTTAAGGAGTTAACGCGATCTCTAATAGAAAGCGGTATAATAATAGAGTTATTTGTAACGTACGTAGGGAAAACCTTTTAAAGGGGAAATTAACCTGAGGATGTAAACTCATCGGTAACTTTAAGTTATCGGACTATATTTGTTAAACATTTACGTATTAGTATTTCGTTATTTTAAATATAAGGTATGCTTCCAAACAGCTTCATTCCGCTCAATAAATTCTGTACATAAAATTTCGGTAAAACATTCATATTAAATCGTAAGGTAATCGTATTAAACCTTTAAAAAGTTTTAAAATTATTCCTTAACGCGCATGTTAAGGAATTTTTTTAAAGATTAAGGGTCCAAATTCGATAGGTCAAAGGATAAGAATATAGCTTTAAGCTATAACCGTTAAAAAGTAGCTAAAGCACCGTCAGGAAAAATATTGAGGTTTATTTGTAAATAGATCAAAGCCGAAGTTATCGCGCGGATAAAATATTAGTCGAATTTAAAAGTTTAATTATAAACGATGAAAACCTATACATGTTATTCGTTATTAAATTCTAAATACTTTTAATTTGAATAGGCGGCCTAAATTGGCTTTTAGCCATAAAATATAATTACTTCCGCTTTTGTATATCGTTATGAATTCGCGATGAATTTATTACAATAGGTATTAATCGAGTAAATTTTATTATAATCTTAAAAAAGTATCATAAATTCGCCGACGAATTAAAGTTTTCAAATTTAAAGTAAAGTTTTGGTTATTAGTTAATAGAATCCGTATAAGCTTAACAACCGAATAATAATACAGTTATAACGAAAATCCACGCCTTTCAAGTACTTTCGTTGAAAGGTCATAATAATCGCGACTAATCATTTCGATATTGCAATTAATTATTTCAATAAGTTTATTTAATATGCGTTCAGGATTAAAGACGTAAGGCAACGTAGATGATAACAAAGAAATATTAAGCTAAGTTTATTTCGAAGAGTTATGTACGTTATAGCTTATCGGATTATTATTATCGTAATTATGATTTCTGACCGGTATTACTTTCTACGCAAGTATATACGGTTTAAGTCGAAAGGGTAAAGGAAAATTCCTTTTTAACGGTGACGGGGGAAGCTTAACTCTTGAATAATGTTTCGTTTAAGTGTTATATAACCTTAATAGCATATTTACAAAATAAAATAAAAAGTTTAATTGAATTTAAATACGTAAAAATAAAAATCTATTCCTTATTCCTATATTTTTAATGATAATTATTTTCTAAATGTTTAAGCCTATTTTTATTGAAATTATAATTATATTTTAAATAAAGTAAATTCAGTCATTATATCCGCGAAATCACGGTACGATATTAGGATTATGGCAAAATAAACGTATTACCTAAATAGCTAAGTTTTATATAAATATTAATAAATAGTAGAATCCGATATTAGTATATATTATTTACGAAATAACGTAATATATAATTTTTGAAATGCTTTGGATACGATACTAATAGGTAACTTCAAACGTTAATGGTAATTATTTGGTTATTCAAAGTTGGAGAAGTTGAGTTATCGACGTAATAATCATATACCTTAGGGTAGGAGATATATAGAGCGTAATAGGTTTGGTTTTCCTCGGTTTAACATATCGTTCGTACCGAGAGATATAATATATTGGAAACCTGTTTCGGATAGCCTATACCATAAGCCTTTACGAGATAACGTGGATTTTGTAAGCGAAGACAACGACCACAGTTAAGGAAAAAAATTAATTTTATCTTTTACCAAAATTAGCTAAATTCTGATATTCATTCGATAAGAATAAGTTAATCGTTTTTCCTTTATATAAGGGGAAACACGATTATTATATTTATATCAAACCAAACGAAAATGAATTTTTATTGAAACAACTTTCAAGGTTATAATATTCAATATTACGGGATTAATATTTTAAGTTTCGACGATAGGTTACTGTTATGACCCAACATCTGCAGGGCGCACCAGCGGCGGCCCCGCAGCAGATAACAAAGGAAATCGGTTGGACACAGCCTCTCGGCAGGCACCAGAGATCCACAACAGACACACCGTACACAAGGGTTAGGTTCAGCATGGTGTGAGACTCGATGGACTCGGTATCGAGCCAGTCGAGCCTACACTGAAGACGTATGAAGGCGCGGATATATAAGGACACTTTCATTACCAAGATAGATAGTATTTCCTTCATAGCTCTTCAGTTGTCAATCTAAGTATTCAGTCTACCCTGAATAGCCTCACGGCTTCTGATCATCACTCGCACGAATACAGTCTTGATATTGCACCTTTTGTTACCTCTGCTACCTTACTGCTAACATAAACCCTCTGGACACCTTCTACATACTCACGGGTATTTAGTGTGATCATTACAGTTACGAAGTTAATAAATAAAATATAATTTCGGTTAAATATTCAATCGGCTATAATGTCGGTCTTGCTTATTTTTAACCGAAGTAGGGGAGGATAACGGTTTTATATCAATTACTGTGTATTGAATAAAATGAAAAAGTAAGACCGCTTTCCTTTAAATTTCATTAAAAAGGCCTTACATACGTTATCGAAGTCGATATAACTTACGAATTTAGATATTTAAGCGGCCTTTTACCGTATTCGAATTATACCCAGGTAAAAAGAATTAACATCGTTTCGTATACGATTCGGATTATTTAAATAATTAGTTACCCCTCTTAAGTTAATAGTAACGTCGACGACATTTAAACTATATATTAATTACATGATAAGGTATATTTTAAATAAATTCGTTATAACGTATTTAAATAATCTTTCAATATTTTATAGGTATTGAATAGGATTATATAACGAAAGTTGGTATAGTTTGGTGGTATTTTCGTAAAGCAGAGCTAAATTTAGATTTGAAAAGATGTTATTTCATAATTAAAAAAGTTTAATACCTGGGTTTCATTATAACGGTTAGGGTAGGTATCCGAATTAACCCCGAAAAAGTCTGGGTGATCCGCGAGTAGGAGTTACTACATATTATCCGAAAGGTTCGAAGCTTTTTAGGTTTTATTAACTTTTATCGTAATTTTATTAGTAATTTTTTAAAGTTGGCGAATTATTTCGTCCGTTAAATAAAGCAAATTGTTTGTTAAATTTGGATGAGATGGAAGAAAAATATATTTTAAACTTTCAAGGATATCTTTATTATAACCTCGATTCTGACATATTAAGATCCAAATCGGCTCATAATAGTGGAAACCGACTGTTGGGAAACGGCGTTAAAAGGGTACTTGTTGTAATAGGATAAAAATAGTATCTTACAATTAATAACTTACTATTCCGTATAATTAATACATACAAAATGTAATTATATTTTTTACGATAAGAAGCTTTTAGCGGTGGTATTTTATTTAAAGCCATAGTTTTCCGAGTTACGTAATGTTCATATATCGTTTACGATTTTAAAGAATTACAAAGGATTAGAATTTTTTTTACCACGTTTAATTTCGAAACGCCAAGTTAAATAGGCCGAAGTCCATTCACTTTTTTAATATCACCTACCCATCCAGATACGTTAACCCATAGGTTTTAAAATTGTAGATATTACTATATACCCTCATAGATAGTATATATTAGTCAAGTAGAAGTGCACTGCATTGCAAGGGGCACTCCTGCAGGGTGAATAGTAACGTATTATGCTGTAGGCTGCACTCTTATAAAGCGTAAAGTGCATTATATATAGATCGGTTTGGAATGCTTATTCCAGACCGACGGTAAGCATAGATCGGTTTAGAATGAGTATTCCAGACCGATGGCAATGTGTGAATAGGTCTAGAAGAAGTATTTTAGAGTGATACGTTCTATGTGGAGGGCTTATAAGCCTTTTCCTGTAGCGTGTACCTTTAGATGCTTTTTCTTGAAGAATTATATTTTATATTTCAATCCCCAATTTAACGAATACTTTTTTGAAGACCTTATTTTACGTGAATATTAAGATTTGAGACGTTACTGATATTGATTAGTAGCCGATTCGGTTAACGACAGACATTTTAGTAAAGAAAAGATAAATATACGTTAAATAACTATAGCAGAATATCTAGCGGTTTTAACTGTTTGTGCTTTAATACTTATTTTTCTACAAGAATTATACGCCGACGTGTATAAAGATTATAAAGACTAAGTAACTTAAAGAAGAAAAACTTTAGTACGATATCATTAACCTTTGTTTGACGCTTTATTTACTAAAAGCTTCGTTATATTACTATTAACCCTTGCTCAGCGTTTTGACATACCCAGGCACTTTTTGAAGAGTGTCCTATTACGTACCAGGTCACGCAAACCACTAAGTTTCGGAACCCTTTGTTAAAACCCATCCGATTTTCGATAATTTACACCGATCGCCTTACCAAAATCGGTTACATACGAATATCTAAACCAACCGCTTTAGTAATATCGGTTATATACTAAGTAACCAAACCGATTTTTTTTACCAAGTTTGGTTACGATAAACTAATCTGACTCGACTATTAAATACCAGATTATACAATGTTCCTCCTTATAGATACACCCCTTATTTGCCCTATTCGTCTTGTACTTCCTTTGCCTTATTTTCCTTTTCACGTTCATCTTACGTGTTTTAACTTTAGTTTTAATAACCTGTGAGTTTTTAAAGCTGTTTAGTTAACGTGGCTTCACTAAACGTTAACAAAACTAATTTGAAACGTTGAACTGATTTGTAATTATATCTTAATTATCGTTTGAAATTTATTTACATTAGTAAATGTTAGTAAATACCATTTTAACCACTTTGATTACTTTATTTATTTTACTTTCATATTTGTAGAACGTTTTACCTTAAAAAGTTGGAACCTCAACGTATCTGAAACTTTATTACAGCTCGAAACCACTAACTTGAACCGCTTTAATATACTCAATACATAAAAAACCACTCCATAATACCTACAGTAATAGCCTCAAAACCAATATCATTTGAGGAAGCCAACGCCAACTTCAACCTTCTGGTTAAAAATATGGGAATTAGGAAAGTTATTATGTACGAAATCGACCTGAGCCTTTAAAAAAACACCATCTATTCGCCAGTTGAGTATCTCGACCTATACATGGCAAACACATACATTTTGGCCATTATATTTCGTTACTGGAAAGAGAAAGTTTAATGATCAAACTTGCTAGATGACTTTTATAAAAACTTTTTAAACTGAACGTTGGAAATGTGGCAAATAGTAAATCTTGTTAATACTAAAGCTTTACGGATCCAATTACGAATTAGAGGTATTAATACCTCAGAAGGCAGGAATGGCCGCCTTATAAAGACCCTATTCAAAACAGCATAACTTATCGACGTACCAGATTGGGAGGATAAATATTTATATTTAACGGAATTTGTAAAAGGATGTTACTTTACAGAGCAAAAGAAACTGTTATTGAAACGACAGGGATGAGATGTAAGATGATCTAGTCCTATACCTATACCCTAAGCCATGAATAGAGACCCCAAAAAAGAAGAACGACTACAATCCTTATTTATTTCACAATTCCAATACATTCTTACGCTGGTACAAACTTTGGAATAGAACCGAATATGAAACCACTTCCCGAATACTAAAAACAACCTGATCGGCTACGACGTGAGCGGCCGAAACACCGGAAACAATCCGATCGATTATAGAAAGATCGGCCAGGACACAGAAAACAACCCGACCCTTAATTTAACTAGCGGCGCAAAACGCCAATACGTACCCTACAAACCGATACTTATAAACCACGACCCTTACAGTAACCTCTCACTACACCACTTTCCCATAGATAAAAGCGACCTTACAAAATTAACTAACTTTGCTAGGCTATAGGATGGGGATAACAACTATAGTAGTAAGCTGTATAACGTACTTGATGATAAAATACGCGTTATATTTAATACGTATAAAAAACTGGATATTAAGCTATTTTAATTTCAAATTTTCCTACCTGATATATTTTTCTATAAGTAAAAAATGGTATATATACGACTTTAAGGAGGTGGATATATTTGCGGAGTGGTACAACCGTTAAAAATCCCACTTCGATACGGAAATTAATTATAAACCTTACGATAGAGATTGAACCAGTATGATATGAGAATACGTGAAAAAACAATAGTAAAACGCCGATGAAAACCCATACGAAATCCTCGTCACTTTATTAGCAAAGTTCCGAAGGTGTTAGACAGTCCTTGGACCGGAATATAAAGGCGATAAACTCTTTATTTAAATAGTAATAGAGGTTTTCCATAGAAACCCAGATTTCGAATTTATACTTTTCAAATCGGAAAAGGATTTGGAGGCTTTTTATATAAGCTTCAAAACATTGTTCAAAACCTTTATACACTGACAAATATACCTCGAATTAAATTTATAATTGATAAGATTAGAGGCGACGTCCAAATGACCAAGATAAACTTCGCCAAAACGATTTACCACGTCTTAAACCGGGAATTTAAGGTTTACACAAGGTAAAACAAACGCCTAAAATATAGAAACCAAAAAATAAATACTAGCAACAAAAGATAAGAACGATCGTTCGAAAATAAAAGAAATTTATCGAAATTATAACAATACTTACGGAAAGATATATGAAGCCTTGTAGGTTTGTAAAAACGGTGTATCGTATATAGCAAAGTCGGTTACTAGTTTAAAAACCACTTTCTTTTACGAGTAAATTCGGATTAAACAACAATTTTAGGCTGAATATAATTTAAAAGATCTGATAAAAGCTAATTTCATAACATACGTATCCGAATGTAGAGGCACAGATGACGGACTCAACGAATAATTTTACGAAGATATATCTGGAGAAAACGACTTTAAATAAAACGATACCTACCTATTAACTTACGATGATAAAAACGCTTAGCGTATTTTTATCGGTTCGTAAGATACCTTTTTATGTATATTATGGGCTTGTATTATGTAAATAAAATGTTTAACATTAATATAGCGTCGTAATTTACCCTTTTTAATAAATATTAAACCAGATTTCAGGGCATTATGCCTAATACTGACGTAACCGAAATTTCAACAGCCGTGAAGCAACAATTCGACACATTTACAGCGAAATTTTCGAAGTTTTGGTTTAACTGGATAGAAAAACACGGAAAAATCTTATTTAGTAAAAGTGAGGGGACGTCGCTCGGAACAGTTGTTGTAAATACATGTTTCGAACCGATTAAAATTTACGTAATAGATTTCAAAACGCTTTTTTTACTTTTATTGGCTAATATACATAAACTCGAAATTAAGGTCCGAAATACGACCAATTAGCTTATTCGCATCTTAAATGGCGTATCCGTATCGCTTAAGTTTAAGTTCGGCCACTTATGGTTTTTCTCGAAAGTATGTATAAATAAGGTCATTTAATTGACTTAATTATAATTACGAGATTTATACCGGCGATTCGGAAATCCAGTTATTAAACGCCTTTTACGTTTATTTTACGTTGTAGGTTGTATAAATATAGGGAAAGACATACTCGAGGCTATCGAAAAGTTTTATTATAAGTGTTAGCTTTACTTATAGGTCCTACGACAGTTTAAATTCCACCTTTCAAACGATATAAACTTTAATTACAAAGTGATTATTAATATTATATACCAAAATAACTAACTGGTCTTTTACGTCATCGATACAGCTATATTATTCTAGGCTACCAAGTTTACACAAAGCGTTTGTATTATAGACTGTTAGTACGTTTAAGTTAACTGATGGTTAAACTTTTACTTCAGGACTTTGGATTAAATTACATATAACATCGATACGGCTTTTAATTTCACCGAGTAGCGTACAAAAACTCGGATAGTCGGCAACGAGTGTAAGCAGATTCTAGTAAAAGCTCTCAAAGGTATTGGAAAATGTAAACTATACTATAGATTATGAAGAAAACCGTACATAATATTGTTCAAAAATTAAATGGTATTAGTTTCAAGGAATTTATCTGTTTAATGGCGATTAACGCCGTTAACAATACTTTTGGCCATAGTGTATTTATTTTTATATTCCTTATATTTCATGATTATCCGAGGATTTACATAGACTTTACCCTATTATTATCTATAGTATAAAGGGTTAATGCTGTAGTTAAGGTTATAGCGGCCTTACGTTTATCACGAGTAAAAAATAATGTATTTAAGTCGCTGGCCATAAGCAACGGCCTACATAAGAATAACGTATTAGATTTACTATTATAGTTTAAGGTTTTAATTTGGAGAACGAAGGATAAATATATTATCCTTTAGAGGATTAACGGATTTAGAGGTTATAATGTGTTCGTTAACTTATTAAACAGAATAAGTTTGTTTTATTGGATAATAGTACGAAAATATTAAAAAGAGGTAAAGAAAGACGGCCTGAAACCGTAATACAAGTAAAACCGCTTATAAAAAGTTAACTTAAACGACGAATTTAAACCGAACTTGACTTTAGCTTCACCCTTAAAACGTAAATCCAAACCGATTACGCCGAATAAAAGCGGCCTATTTGTACCAAACCCGTTAAAACCTCGAGGCCAAGAATGCCCTCTCGGCTTGAAAACTAAGAAATACTTTAAAAAATTGGTTACAAACTCCTTTATTACACAGAATGAAATCGCAAACCGCGAGCTCAGCTTAAAGCTCCGTCGCGAGGGTATTATCACTACCTTAAGTGCCTCATTTGTATAATTTACCAAACGGAAATCTTAACCCTTATCTATTAAAGCATATTTCTTTTTGAACGTTTTAACCTAACCGTTTATGACGACTACAAAATCTTTTTAACTCACTTTATTTATGAAGTTAAAGATAAAGTCGAAAAGCTTTATGAAAAGACCATTCTGGTTATAAAGCGCTATAACAACGAAGGTAAAAAGGATATTATAACCTAATTATCTACATTATGACGGGTTAGTTATTACTTGATTTTTACGTTAGTTACCTTATTTAAGAATTTATATAACCTATATGTTAAACTTTGAAATATAATACAAGACTATACCTAATTTGAGGAATGGCTAGAATGATAGATTTATGCCGATATATTTAAAAACCTTAAATAATATTACCTACCCGATACGATTTTATGTATTATAAAATTACTTCACGACTTAATCGAAACGAGTATTCATTGGTATAACATTTACCAAAAAAAAACTATAAAAAACGACTCGAAATAACTAGCTTTACTTTCAACCTATACTTATTAATATTAACGGCCCATTTAAAGGGTTTTATATTAATGGGTATATAAACGGACGATACCTTAACATTGTATAACTCTTCGTTTTCCGTATTTATAAAGAGGAAATTTCTAAAAGCCGGCTTAAAAGCCAAACCTAAAACGTTTTTAATAAAGATCAACTTAATCTATTTTAATTATATTATGATTACCTTCTGGAACGGTACTTTGAGCCTCATATCAAAGGGATAATTGGATAAAGTTTCCCTTATTACTTTAAATGATGTGAAACAAGTCGACGAATATAGATGATAATATATATGCGGCGTTGAAGTTGCCTTTATAATACAATTCAAAATAGTATTTAACCTTTTTATCGTCGTATAATACTAAACCGAGCCGATGGACGATATATATAAGGCGCTTACAAAACGTTTTTCGCAGAAAATGAATAATTTAAAACGCGACTTGTAATTTATACTATTAGATATACATATTGTAAAGCTATTTGTTTTAACTAATGGCTTTTTTATCAATGATAACGACTATAATTTATAAATCGGTTTCGTTTTAGTTTTCGGTAACGAAATACCAGCTTGAAACGGATTTACGCTTCGAGGAAATATTATTTACTAAAGTTTTATTAAGTATAAAAGAGTTACACAAAACGTCCTGGCTTTTAAAATTTATAATAAAATTAAAGGCTTCGATTAGGGTATTACTATAATTATAATAGTCCAGATAATTGTTTTTAACTTTAGCTTACGCCTTATTCCTTTTGTAGTTCATACTAACTCCTTTTTGCTTTATAAGTATTTTATTAAATTATGTATTATAAATAAAAAGTCGTTAATAATCGATATAACAATATTAAGTAAATTATACGAACAACGGAAAATCGAAAAAATTTAATGGATTAATAACAAATTTCATCCGGTAAATATAATAATAAAGGTTATGTTAAAAGGCGTATTAGAAACTCTTATATTTATAAGTACGTTATTCATTAGGGTCATCAAAACGGTTTTATAACCCCAATAAGTCATTACTTTATACCAATTTTCGTCGACTCGAATCGGCTTATCGATATCTTTCGCACCAATCTACGATTTGTCTTGATTTAAATAAATTATTTGCTCCGACCATCGATTTTACCTTTATTTAATACCATCATTCGCGTCTATTTACGAGTTTTCTTTCTTTATTTTTATATAATATCGTAACAATATAGATTACGTTTATTATTTTAAATGATTATTTTGTAAAAAGTTATAAAATTACTATGTAGCGTACTATATTATAACCGGGTATACCGGCCTAGCCCTAAGGGTATCTATTTACTACTAAAAGGAAAGGGCGACGCTGTCGCATCTTTATCGTTCTTTCCATCATTTTCCCCTTTTGAGTTAATGTTACCGTTATTACCGCTAATAACATTATTAGCGTTAGCAAAGATATGACCTTACACCTTATTAGTTATACCTTTAGGTAAAAGTATAGGGGAGATACCCTTTTTGTAGCGACGTATGATAACGCTATTAAACTCTCCCGCATAGTATATGCGTAGGCTCCGTTTTTAGGCAGCGACGGCGGTTGCTGTTTTTTTAATCCACCGGTTAGCACCTATTACTAATTAATATCAACTTGTTTTAGTTATTTACGATGATTTATTTTTTGGATCGGCCCGAACGGTATATTCCTATCAAATAAAGTTTTTAAAATTCGGTTTAAACTTATTAAAAAGCCAGCGAACATGTAATACAAGTTTTTCCTACAGCTTTAAGTTAACCGGAACGGTAGCGTACGAGTTACCAATCCGTTTGTAATGGTGGTAACGAGTCGAATGGCTCCTGTTTTCATAGCAATCGCTAATAAATTTTCCCGTGGCCGCGAACGCGATATACAACACATAGGGCGTATCTATTAGCGACCTGGTGTTATGGTCTCGGGTACATCATTTTAACGTTTAATACGTTAAAGAGGTTTTACGGTATATCCTAACGATACAAAGCTTGAGGCGACTAAGGAGATCCGCTTCGTGATTCTTATTTATAAGAAAAGGGGAGTTAAAAGTTTACAAACGGAGTAATTAAGATATATATACTTTGGTGTAATTACGCCAGGCTACGCTTACAGTGTAAAGGGACCCCTACGGATAATAGAGTCTTTACCCGTAGGGAGAGGGTAATGTTTATGACTTTAGGAACCCCCTGCTCCTCTTCCGAGTTGGGGAAGGGGGAGGGAAAGGAGAGGGAGGAGGAGGTTTGAGTGGTGGCAGCGGGGAGGGGCGAGGCGAAGGTGGCAGTTGGGCTAGACAATGTGGCAGCAACGGGACTAGGCGGCATAGCGACGGGAACGGCAAGACTTAGCGACGTGGTGGTGAGCAGAGAGGCAAGGGTTAGTAGCGTGACGGCAATAGAGGAGATGTTGCCTGAGGAGGACGGGTTACTACTATTATTGGTGATGGTAAAGGTAGTAGCAGCGGCAGCAATAGCGGCAGTAGTGGCGGCGGCGGCGGCGCGCCGCCGCTTACATGTTAGACAGCGCCTTATAGTTTGATTTTTACGCGTTATTTAAATAAAGGAAAGGTTAGTTATGGATGTGGGTTAAACAACTTACTTATTGGAGCGGTTTGTTTTATTTAAGATAAATAGAGGAAAATGGGAATATGGGTTGGTTTATTTAAAGGGAATAGAGGTTAAATTGAAATGGGAACTTATATTTATGTATATTACGCGCCCTTGGAAGAAAAAGAAAAGAGGTTTTGTTTAGGCCGATAGCGATACATTTTTTATATTAATTTAATAATTAATTACGTAATTACACTTATGTAATTACCCTTAAGTAATTAATTCCTATAGCACTAGCGTAATTACCCTTATTAATTACGAAAAAGACGTTATTACCAATTATGTTATCTCTATTTAACTATACGAACCAGACTCGAATTACAATTACCACCTTGGTTAAACTTTACTAATCCTTGTCGAAGTTATTAATTTGAACCTTTTATGATTAATACGAAAACAATACTGTTATTACGGAAACTTTTAATTTAGACCTTTTACAATTGATATGGCAATAACACTGTTATCGGGGAAATTACTGATTTAGATCCATTACAATTAATATTATAAATAAACTATTAATACTAGGCTATTGGTACAGAGTATATAAGGAAAAAAAAAATTACCTGTGTAGATATTACTATATACCCTTACAAATAGTATATATAGGTTAAGTAGAAGTGTGTTACATTGTAAGGTATACTTTTGTAGATTGTATGGTAACGTGTTATGTTGCAGGTTACACTTTTGTAAGGCGTAAAGTGAATTATGCATAGATCGGTCTGGAATAACTATTCTAGACTGATGGCAAGTATAGATCAGTTTAGAATGGGTATTCCATACCGATGGCAATTCGTGGATCGGTCTAGAAATAGTATTACAGAGTGATACGCTTTGGGTGGAGGTCTTATAAGCCCTCACTTGTAGTATGTACCTCTGAATGCTTCTTTTTGGAAAATCATATTTTATACTACAACTACCAATCTAACGATTACTCTTCTGAAGACCTTATTTCACGTGAATATTAAGGCTTGAGACCTTACCAAAAAAAACTAAACTCGGAGTTAGAGAACGTTATGTATGAGTTTTTTAACCCATTTTTATTATTATATAAAACGTAATATCGATAAATTTATATATTAAAGGGATATCAATTACGGCGGGTTATATAGAGAAATTTGGCGAAACGGAGGTTTAGTTATTCAATTATAACGATATGTACCCTAAAGGTAAGTCGAAGGTTTTCGAAAAGCTACTAAAAACGATAATACCCTGGACCCGGTCCGTATCTGAGTCGTTATCGGAAATAACGTTAACGTATTTCAATACGATAATACCGGTAATATCGTTGGGGGTTCGGCTCGCATTAGGTCCGCCGGCATTGTTAACGTCAAATAGTTGCCTTATTTTTGGCCCGGGTACGTTAAAAGAAATATAAGACGAAAAAATAACAAACGATCCATTATATAATATTTGTCTTTTAACGGTTTCCAAGGGTGTTAGGCGTTATCCACCTAAAGTAGGATGATTAATATAAATTACGGATTACGAAATTGATTCGCGGGGTATATTACGTTACTATAATGGTTTATAGCTATCGAGTTCAATACTATTAACGACGCAGATTTTATAATAAACCTACAACTCGCTTATTATAAATTATCCGGGTAAAAATATTTTATTTAGCGTTTTTTAATGGGATTATGATTAAGTGAGGATAGTCGTAAATATTCGACGTTTATGTCAAATATATATGTAATGTAACCGAAAGAAACCTCGTTGTATCTTACAGTAAAACCTCTTTTAATCTTTCTTTATTCTCAACTGATATTAAATGTATATTTCGGTCGACTTTATGATTAAATAACCAATCATTAATGACGGCTTTCAATATTTACTAATTATTACAGATCACCTTTTTAAGTTTACTTAATTAAAAGCTACGTAGTTTATAACTACTGATACGTATATCTACGTAAACTTATAGTTAAAGGGGTAACGGCTTATACGGCCGGTATAGTAAAAACTCCTTATACCTGAGCAATATTTCGAAGCTGAGTAAACTAATTAATTAACTTTAAAAAGATGAGTGTAAAAAAGGGTCGATAAACAGGAATATTTCTTTAACTCTTACGCATAAAAAACAGGATATAACTCCTATCCTTCACTGTAATAACTAATTAACATAAAAGTATATATACACTGGATAAAGTCGCAAATAAACTTATTTTTTTAAATATATTACAAAAGGGAGTTAATTTACTATTATGTTTTTATAAGATTTATTTATCAGTTTACCTTATTATAGATTTGTCGGTATATATATTACCCTTACGTCTGATAAATTGGAATGTAAAAAAGAAAAACTTTAGAATATAAAAAGCAATTAATATATAATATACAAACGTTTTTGGCTTATAACGAAAAAAGCTTACCTTTATACTTACTATTTTTAAAGACTAGGCGATCTTCTATAACGTGAAACAATGATAATAGGAAATTGATAATATGGTATTAATATATAATAAGGTAATATACCTTACGTGATAGTTTATTATCTCCTTTAAAAATACCATTGGTAATATAACCTAAGTTAGGCTCGTTATATACATCGGTTATAATAATAAGTTTTAAAAAGGTTAAAATATTTTAATAGAAATAGTAAATTAAAATATGTTAAGAAAAGATAAAATAACTATAAAAAGGGTAGTTGACGAAAATAGACGGTATTATAAAATGAAAAAAAGAGAAGTTTTAAAATTTACGAGGGGCGTTTGTATTTATAAAAACTGGCGGACCGGATTTGATAAGGGTTACGTGTTATACGCGATTCGTTACACAGCATTAAAGGAAAAAACGCAACTTTACACGACGCGTTATACGATATCGACGATAAAAAAGATATATTACATGACGTGTTAACGGGTACGTTATATGGAGTTAGCGGTAAAAAGGATATATTACAGAGGGCGAACGGGTACGTTATATAGCGCCGACGGTAAAAGAGATATATTATATACCTAGCCTATTAACGTGTTATAAGGTACCAGTGATAAGGCCAAAAGGCGCGTAATATGACGTCGGAAACTCAAGGTTTAACCGATCGAAACGTTATATAAGGTGTTAGACATAATATTACCGGCTTATGCCCAACTCACGTATTAAATGGATACGGCCCGCGTTCGGTATTTATTTAACAGGGTGCCGTAACCCTTATAGTATTCGAGAAAGAGAGGGGCATGTTATAAACTTAATTCATTAGCTATTAAGTTTATAGGTTATGTGACTGTACACATAACGGGATAGGTAGTACACAGCCTAGGCTCGATCTGGGTACGGACTAGGTATGGTCCGGGTACAGGTCGTGCATGGTCCATATACGGCTCGTATAAGGGTACGTAACTGGCTGGGCACTGGTCCTGCCCATAGGTCCTGCATATTAGGTCATGGTAGCCTCTTCTAATCTTCCTCCATACCTCAATAGTAAATCTCATTTGGCACCTACTTGGCTTACCATCGTAGGTCGGACCATAACAAAGATAATGGGTATCTGGTGTAAATATATACCTGTGAAAACCTATTAAATCATTAGAAAGATTAAAAAGGTATATGTATTACTTCGTCGAACGTATAATATTCTTACGTTGAAAATTAAAGGCTTTATAAATCTAGAGGGATACTTATAAATAGCAGTAAATGATCTTAACGATACTATAGGCTTTAATGGTCTAGTGTTAACGCCATTGGTTTTTGGAGCGTACCTACACCTGACAAGTGAATCTCCGCTATTAGTAAGTACTTAAACACGTGTTACAGCCTACAGCAAAGCTTTAATAGAACTGCGAAAAGAATTGGCATACCGCCAAGTTAATAATATCCTTTGTTGAAATAGTATTGCATGCAGTGCAGTAGGTTAACTTTACTTACAGTAAAGTTGACCGTACTGTAAGTGTATTGCTTTGTGAGGACTTATTGCATTGGGTGTAAGTCAAGTGCAATATGCTGCACTTCACTCTAGGGACCTGACTAAGCAATTGGCCATAGAAATTATAGTGCAGACAGGCTAGCGGTCTGCCGAACCTAAAACAATATATCAATCACTTGACCAATACAATACTACTGTTACTTCGACCACCAATCGAATCGACAACGTTATAACAATCTAAGACCTATCAACACTAATCAGTGCTTATTAGGTTAAGTACAAATAAGCTAAGTAGAAGAAGAAGCTACTTTTCAGTTACGATCTACGTCAACAACAGTAGCTAGGGTAAAGGAAAGATTCTTGCGAAGGGCTTTTATTAGTACTACGCTAGTCCACAATGGCAATTTGAAAGTAGGCGACGGTATCGCTATTAAAAAAACACCAAGAAATTGTCATTAACCCTTTTTAAAGACATTTCAATTGACTATTAGAAGTCTTAAAGTTCGGAAAGTTGGCAAACGGCTAAGTCAGTACTACTATGGGTGCTACTATTATAAAAACGACTAGATTCTCCGGCCAAATAACCACAACCTTCAACCTTCGCCCTCTACTAACAACGACCTTCGATCTCACCCTTTATATCAAAACTTTACCCTATTTTACTCTTTTTACTTCTTACGCTACTTTAATAGTCAAGTTTGCTGCTTTAAGTGAAAACACTAAATCATGCTAAGAAAACTACGTTGCGCAATCTAACATCAAATTACTAAGTTTCCACGCGACTTCACGCCAAACCACTAAGTCCCCACGCCCAAAGATCACCGAATTCCTCACCCTAAACACCCTATACGTCCTACATGAGCGCCAAGATATCTACCGCCAACGTTTATTTTCAAGTTATTACCGACTCCACCAAGAAAAAAACAACTAGAGCGCTTGAATCTATTTTTACCAAACACTACAATATTAATCTTTAGGGGGGGAACGTTAACGAAGACTTAATTAAAGGCCACCTAACCAACTTCGTTGGATACTATATCATTAAATAATACGGCGATAAAAAACTTAACCGCGGCGCCTATACCTTTCGAAACTTCCATTACGTTTTCAACGACTAAATTATCAATATATGGAAAGAGATTGAAAAAGGAATTAAGTTAAGGTTAAAAGCTAAACTTAAACGCTGAGGGATCTTCGTGTTAAAAAGAGACTTTACCAAGCTAGCGAAAACCATTTTTAAACTAACTCAACTTGAAAAATACTTTTAAAACTCAAAAACTAAAAGAAAAGACGTTAAGAAACCTTAACGGCTATATACGCAATCCATGGAACTTTCCCTTTGCCCCTAACTAAATTAAACCTCTTTACGCGTTGACAATAAAGAACCTATTAACTTATCCAGTAATTTAATACCTCTACGTAACAACGCGAAGTACGCCCTAAGAAGTAGTAGAGTACGTGAAAAAAAGGTTATTAACACTGATCAAAGTATTAACGTTGCCACTCCACACCAGTTAATTAAGTAAGATCGTTAGGTATTCCAAAACCTTTAAGTTCCTATAGCTCCTTAACACTATAATTGCTAAGCCCCTTAAAAACCTTCTTCTTTTAGACTTGCCTACGTGCGAGAGCCAACCACAGGTTTTACCATAAGACTTTACACCTTAGTCTAGGCGACTGGCAATTACCCCCAACTTCATACTTTAAAAGTCCTACGGCTTAAACCATTAGAAAACAATATTTAGTGGAATAACTATCATAACTTTCTCCCAAAACATATTATGATAGTTAATATTAATTTCAAGTTGCTTACATATTTTGTTAACATCTGAAATAATATAAAAAAGTACGATGAAAAGCCCTATAACCTTTTTGGCTCCAAGATCATGCCCTTTTTAAAGATTTGTAAAAAAATAGAGGTTTTATCTTCAGGTTTTTACTTATTATTTCCCGAAATCTTTATAAGAAATACAAGGAATTACTACCTAACCTTCCTGACTGGAGCTACCACGTTTCGCGAAATCTACGATGATATAAAGAGATATTTCGAACACAATGTTCACCTCGCGTAATATTATATAAATTAGGCCACTAAGAGGTGAATTATAATAATGGCAAAAAAAAAGGAAAAATCACTAATAAATGTCCTTAATTAAATGCTTAATAAGCTAATATTGTGCCAAAAAGCAATAGAGAAAACCTATATTAACGAAGCTATACTTCGCGAACATGTAAGTGTAGTAGTCACGGGCATCAACGAGTTCGAATACGCCCTATTTCGCCCAAATACTACCTGTGAAGGCTTTTTTAGTTAGTTACGCTCCTCGCTTACCATTATAATAGAGCGTACACTAAACTCGTTTAATATATGCCCCTAAGTTAGCAAATTCCTTAACTTAAAGGAGGAAGACCTTACGGTAGTTAATTACGTCGACCGCAAATACAGCTATAGGCGTTTATAACACCTAAGGTATGACCTATTGACCTCGGCCCCAGACTAAAGGTAGCAATTACGCTAGTATTAATAAGGTCAAATTTTAGGCGAACTTACTAACCGCTAGCATTATCATCGTAATAGTGGTAAAAAATATTGGATTTATAGAAAAACTAGTTACTGGGTAACTAAAAACCCTCCTACTGAGCGAAATGACAAAAAGGTAATGTATTATATCCAGTACCCCACCACTTTGAAACAGAAATATTTAAACCAAGTTATAAACTTCGAAGACAACAAGCTAATTAATGGTAATACCCCTAAGTAGATTAAGTGGTACAAAAATAATGTTTTAGGTACGGTCCAGTTACTAGCCAACTATGCCTTCCTATACTGTTTAGGTGGTAAAAACCCCTGCCTTTACCCTGATTAAGCCCATAACCCCTTATATACCTTCAACCTTCGTAATCGTTATGCGGACTATATATTTTAAGGTATTATTCCAAACATAGGAGTAACAAGGTAATTAATAGGAGGTTATTCGTAATACATGGCACTGCAAAAAGAAAATACTACAGTCACTAAGATTAACCGTTACGATACTAGCAAAGCAAAATTTGGCTTTGGACTAGGCGAATAACTATCGTTACTAAGAATAACAGTAGTTTGAATTATTGTAAAAGAGATTACGTTCCATATCCTCAAATCCCCTATCCCTTTCCTACTTTACTTAGAAAACATAAAACCCCTCGATATTAACGTTAAAGTTAACGAAAATGAACTGGTTAAAAACAGCCAGAAGTTTCCACTCGCTCTTAAGTAGTGGTACTTATAGTTTTATCTTTAAGGCTCAGAAATAATGGTATTAAATCTGATGAAGCCAGAAATACGTTAATTATACCAACGTTTTAACTACCTAGCTGTCAATAGGCTATAAAAAGCCCTGAAATCCGTAAGGAATAACGATATGGAATACTCTTCCCTAAAAGACTTTAAAAGATTTTGTTATTACTACCAAACGTAAACTTAACCCCTCTGAAGATTTAAGTTTACATTTAAAAACGATAAGGATTTAAATTACGAGATTTTCGTCGATATATTTTACTTGAATAATAAGTCTATGTTTTACATCGTTCATTACGTAACCTTTTTTCATAGGAATAATTTTCTAAATTCACTTTTGTAAAGAATACGTGAGAAACATCAAGAATACCATAAATTGATACGTATTAAGGTTTATCCAACATTGTTGTATACGATACCAGCACCAACTTTACCGTGGTATAATTTCAAAAAAAATCTAAAATAATAGGAATTTAATAGAAACAAGTACTTACAAAAGCTTATTAGAGTATTGAAAGAATTAAAAGCGCATACGACTTACTTCACTGAACATATAATATCCTTATATTAAAAATTGAAAACTTTACGGATCCGAAGGCATATCTATAGATAGTAGTGAAAGGTTTAAACGATACTGTGGGCCCTGACGGCTTAATGCTAATATTTTTAATCTTCAAAGCGTACCTAAGACTAACAAGTGAATATCCGCCTTAGATAAATACTTAAAAACGTGTTACGACCTACAGTAAAACTTTAAAGGTATTGCGAAGGGAATCAGCACGCCGCCAGATTAATAACGCCTTTAATACCAAAAACAACCCTTCAATAATCGAAGTATTTGCTTTAAGGTTGTAGAGTAAAGTTCTAATGTAGTTGAATCCAGGAAAATAGAAAGACCTATATAAGATATTAAGTATTACAAACTCCAAAGTAATTGTCGAAATTGCTAACGGCCATATACCTTTCTAAACCACCCAGGTTTAACCTTACATTATGGCTATTAAAGATTAAGACCTTTAAGCCCTTAAAACTAAACGAAGGAGTTAGTAAGAACCTCGTTTACCTATTATCGATAAGACGATAAAATGTCGCCAGCACGAACAACCTTCAAAAAAGAATAATATTGATGAGGAGGAATATATACCGGTCCGTATTTACAATACTATTTAGGTAAGTAGGAAAGATAAGAATAACGAAGACTTAATATTGAAACTCCAAGTGTAAGGGATTATTAAGACTTTCGGCAAACGCTTTAAGGAAAGTAATAAGGTCTAGATTAATAGTTTATTGAATTGAGAGGTTATATAGTCCGTATCGAAAACCTATTTTAATCTTTAAGATTCAAATATTATGATTTCAAAGTTAAGGATTATTTAACAGGTTAAAGGTAAAACCATGGGGAGACCGTACGAAAAATAACGTCTAATCGCTTAAAATTAAGGTAAAAAGGGCAAAATATAGATCTTTATACAGTCGCTAACGATTTGAAAGATTAGCTAGCGTTTAGTGGTCGTTTTAGTAATAAGTTCATTAGCTAAAACTGAAGGTAAGTTTACGTTTAATAGCCGTTATATAATGTAGGCTTATACGTAACTAGTAACTGATTTTTAATGGATCATACTGTTAAAATTTCCATAGAAACTCCGCATTATATACTCTTTAGATATGGTAATACGTTGTTTTAAACTATTATACGGACTGGTAAAAGCAGGCATTTACTGGTTTTTAACCTAATAGTCGTACTTTAAATTATGGCTAATGATAAAGCCTTTAATATAAGATCCATATTTACTGGTAACGTAAAAGAGGGGTTTCGGCGTGATAGGTTTATAAACTAACAATAACCTTTTCATTGAAAGGGCTAGCTTTATAGCACTAAAATAATAAGCGATTGAAGACTTTAAGTTTTGAAATTACAAGCCGATGACGACGTTGACGAAGGGTAGCTAACTTAATGTTAATAGATCGTTAATCCATATACTTAGTGTTAATACCGGCCTTAACTTTTTCCAGAAGGGTTATGGCGCTATTTTGGCTATAATTAACAAGACTAATAAAGTCAAAAATTAATAGTACTTGGAATAGCGTGTTCAAAGCAGTTATATTGTTATCTTATGCTAACCAAAAGCCTCTTATAATCTCTTCATTGTAACTTAAGTATAAGAGCCAATGGATAAGGACTTTGACCGGCTAAATAAGAGGCTCGAGTGGTAAATTCGGAACTTGGACCGCGGAATTCATATAGTTCTAATCGACTTGTCCAGGGCTAAGTTAATAATATTTACGGATAGGTCTTTTACAAATAATATCAAATTGTCTTTATAGATCGGCTTTTTAACAACCTTTTTTAACGAATATAGGCGGGAAGATTGATTTAGTATTATCGGTAATCTAATTTACTGGACCTCCATTAAATATAAAAGGATTATACGAAACGTATTGGTATCGGAGGTTTATGATATGATATCGGGCTTTAATGTAAGCATAATATTGTTGGAAACCCTTAACCTTATTACCAGTCAGATGAAGATTTCTTCTATTTAGATGGTAATTTGTATCGACTTAAGGAGCCTTTTCGAATACCTTTTAAAGTTCGGAACTACCAGTGAAAAACGCTTGATAATCTATATAATGAAGCTCTATAAGGCGTATGAAGGGAGGTAGATTAAGGAGTTCCGATAGATCGATGGAGATGACAACTCTACTAACGTTATAATGAAAGCATCGTCAAATAAAGCCTTGAAAAAGTTTGTGGATAGTAACATGTTGATTGTACGTATTAAGGGCTATGTGGATAGGCCGCCCGGAAAGCTAAGACCACATAATGTCGGATAGGGATGTGTTGGCAGATTGAAAGACTATCAGGGGATTAAAGATGGTAATTTTTTTAAGTGGTATAGTTAAAGTGTAGGCTTGTAAAAGCCTATGGCGGAAGAACTTTTTGTAGGAGTTGATAAACTCGGATTTCGGGGTAACGGCGTAATTGAAGTCAAATAGGGTTAATTTGCATGTAATTGGATGTAAATTAGTATAAAAGTCAATTGGAATTGACAGGGGTTTGACCAGTTGACGAAGAGGTAACTTAGCAGTAACCGGAAAGGATTGGTTAGCTACACTGGTGTACGTGTACAAACTAAAAAGCTACCAGTATTGGAATAGTATTATATGCAGTATAGTAGATGAACTTTACTTATAGTAAAGTTGACCGTATTATAAGTGTATTGCTTTATGTCGACTTACCGCATGGGGTGTAAATCGAGTGCAGTGTGCTGCACTTTACTTTAGGGTACGGGCCAAGTAATTGGCCATATAAATTATAGTATAGACCAGCTAGCGGTCTGCCGAACCTAAAACAATACATCTACCACTTAACTAATGAAATACTACTGTTACTTCGACCACCAATCGAATCGAAAACGTTGTAACGATCTAAGACCTACCAATACCCTTAATATTAAAAACAGCTTACCAATAATCGACGTACTTATGTTACCATTATAAAGTGAAATTTTTGTACAGTAAAAGCTAAACAAATAGAAAGGCCCGTATAAAATATTAAGTATCGTAAACTCTGAAGTAATTATTAAAACTGCTAACGATTCAGTATCCTTTTGAATAACTTCGATTAAGCCTTATATTAAGCCAATTAACGATCAAAACCCTGAAGTTAGACGACCGAGCTAATACGAGTCACCACTACCCATGATTGACAAACCTATAAAACGCCACCGACGCGGACAACCCCTTAAGAAAAAAAACCCGTTCAAAATAGGAAATATATACCGGGTCGTATCTACAATACTACTTGGGTAAGTAGAAATAAGAAAGATAACGAAAACTTAGTACTAAAGCTCCGAATATAAAAGATTATTAAGACCTTCGGTAAACCTTTTTAAAAAAGAGATAAGATCGAAATTAATAGCCTATTAACTTAAATGGTAGTACAATTTATACCAAAAACCGATTTTAACCTTTAAAATCCTAAAGTTACGATTTTTAAGTTGAGGATTATCTACAAAGTCAAGGGTAAAACCACGGGGCGGTCGTACGAAAAGTCACGCCTAATCGCTTCAAGATACGGCAATAAAGGCAAAAACTAAATACTAACTTAATCACCAATGATTTTAAAAATTATCTAACATTTAGTAATTCTTTTGGTAACAAGTTTATTAACTAAAACTAAAATCAAGTTTACACTAAATAGCTATAACATAACATAAGCTTATATATAATTAGAAACGGATTTACATCAGATCGTATTACTAAAACTATTACAAAAACTACATGTTATCTACCCTTTAAGAACAGTAATACGCTATATTAAACTATTATACCGATTGGTTCAAGAAATCATTTATTATTTTTCAACCTATTAGTCGAATTTTAAATTACGGCTGTAGATAAAGTCTTGAAAGTACGACCCGTACTTACTAGTAACGTAAAAAAAAGACTTCGACGTGGTAGGTATACAAATTGACGATACATTTTTCGTCGGAACGACTACTTTTGGAGTATCGGAATAACAAGCGGTTAGAAACTTAAAGTTTGAGAATTACAAACCGGATACAACATTGATGAAAAGTTATTAACTTTAATTTAATAAATCGTTAATCCGTATACTTAGTATTGATACCAGCCTTAACTTTCGCTAAAAGAGCAATAGTACTGTTTAAGTTACAATTGATAAGATTAATATGGATAAGGCCCAATAGTACCTTGATTAACGTATTCGTGGTAGTTATATTACTACTTTATATTAACTGAAAGCTCTTTACGACCTCTTTATTGCGATACAAGTATAAAATCCGGCAGATAAATACTTTAACAGGCTAAATAAAAGGTTCGAGTAGCAAATGCAAAACTTGGACTGCATAATTAATATGGTTTTAATCTACTTGTTGAAGAATAAGTTAATGATTTTTACGGACGGGTCTTTTAATAATAACACCGACCTATCTTAACAAATCGACTTTTTAATAACCCTTTTTAATAAAGACAAGCGAGAAGACTAGTTTAATATTACCGGTAATTTGATTCATTCAACCTCCGTTAAGTATAAAAGGATTATACGAGACGTATTAATTTCGGAGATTTACGGTATAATGGTAGGTTTTGACGTAGGAATAGCACTGTATAAAACCCTTAACCTTATTAATAGGTATTTAAAGATTTCTCCTATACCAGTGGTAATTTTTACCAACTTAGGGAACCTTTTCGAATGCCTTTCAAAACTTAGAACCATTGGCGAAAAACGTCTAATAATCTATGTAATAATATTCCTTAAAGCTTACGAAAGAAGGGAGATTAAGGAATTCTGATAGATTAACGGTAGAGATAATTCTGCAAATGTTATAACGAAAGTAGTGTTAAATAGGGTCTTATAAAGGTTTGTAAATAGAAATAGGCTAACCATACGTATCGAGGGCTACGTTAATAGGCTGCTCGGAAAGCTCAGATTATGTAACGGCAGTCAAAGATGTGTCGCTAAATTGAAAGATTGCTAGGGGAGTAAGGGAATCAACAATAACGATCTATTTGACTAGTATGGCTAAAGGGAAGGTCTATAGCGGAAAAACTTTTTGTGTGAGTTAATAAACTTGGACCTTGAAGAAACGGAGCATACAAAGACAAATAAGGTTAATTTACATGTAATAAGGTGCAATTCAGTAAAGAAGTTAACTGTAATTAATAGGGATCTGGCCAGTTAATGAGAAGGCAATTTAATGGTAACCGAAAAGAATTAATTAGCCATACTAGCGTACGCGTATAAACCAAAAAGCCACCAGTATTGGAATAGTACTATATGTAGTACAATAGGTCAACTTTACTTATAGTAAAGTTAACTGTACTGCAAGTTAAGTGTATTGTTTGTAGACTTACCGTATTGGATATAAGTCGAGTGCAGTACGCTACACTTCACAGTAGGGAACGTGCTAAGCAATTTGACATACAAATTACAGTGCAGACCGGCTAACGGTCTGCCAAACCTAGAACAATATATCTACCACTTGTGCAATGCAATACTACTGTTATTTCGACCACGATTCTAATCAAAAACGTTGCAACAATCTGAAGCCTTACCAAAAATACCAGTATTATAGTCAATAACGTTAAGTAAACCTTAATACGCATCCATTTACGATATCGTTAACGTTTTTTACGTATCCTTCGCTGATAAGGACTTTAAAATTTTCATTTCGCAAAAAAATCTTATAAAATTAATAATGTAAAAAATGAACTTATAATATAAGTAAAATACGTAATTAAAGATTTAATAAGTAAATTCTTTATTGGTTTTAATGTAAATTTGAATTTTTGGAGAACTTAGACATAAGTTTTGCAATGATAACAGGATGTTTTGATAATTTTTGGAGCAAATTATTCTAAATTTTCATGTATTACGGACTTGAGGACTTCGTGTAATTTATTGACAATTAGGAAGTTGCAACACAAGTGTAGGTAACGTATTTCCAACTCCATCAAATTGAATACCGTTACTTTTAGATCTTCAAAATGAAATTACAAATACATTTACTTAAAGGTAAGGGGAAATATTTATATATTTTAACTCATTAATCAACGTTAACGTTAATATTAACACCGAATATTTTTATGATTTTGGAAGAAACAGACAAAAACATAGAAGATTTAAGGATGTAAAACGTAATAGATCCAATAATAGTTGAAATAATTGTTATTTCTAGTACTATGAATCATTCGTCAGAGTTAAACCTAACTTTCTCTTTGCTAATATCTCAACGATTGATTTTTGTAACAATAATGCTTTCCCTTCATAATACTACGTTCTACAAATTAACTTCTATTAATTAATTTACTGTATCTATATCTTGCTTAATACTTTGAAACGTATGGTTTGCGTAATGATAGCGAAAATTATAAGTATACAATGTGTTATAGGTTTGGTGATGATAAAGTTAATGCTTTTTTCCATTTTAATGGTATAGAAAGGCATAGTTAACTAATTATTAGGCTGCATTAAAAGCATCATTTTAATATTAAGTAATTTGTTGAGGTATATTGTTATTATAAATCAATTTTTTACCCTCTTCATTTGCAATATAGGTTAGGTAGGTTTACACAGAAATAATAAGATATTATATATAATATATTAAGTATTATTTGTAACGCTTGGTCGGAAGATAGTGAGTTGATCAATAACCGGACTTGTTATAAATTCAATACCCCTTATTACTATTACCTCGATAGTTTTTATTGATTACATATTCATTTAATGTTTTCCTTTGTTAACTTTATTATAGCTACAGATTTCAATCCAAAAACTTTGGACCCGATTTTTAACGTCAAGACTGCCAGTATTTACGATCCATATAATATATTGTTACGCGGTCTTTTTGAATCCATATTACGGAAGTTTATAATTTATGGGTATATATTATGAAAGTTTGATATAATTGTTATTACGGTTTTCAAAAAAGGATCATGATTGGTTAAAGAAACCATTATAAGTAGTATTTAGGTATTATAAAGTGTATTTCAATTCGTTTATAACCGTAAATACTATATAAAATTGTTAGTAAAGCGTAGTTTCACTAGTAAAAGCCTGTCCTATCATGTACTGATATAATATTAAACTATGAAGTATTTAATTAAAATATTTATCAACGTTTTTTCTTTTTTATCTTAGTTATTATCATTGTTTTTCTTTTTATAACCTAATTTGTATGTTATTACTTAAGATAGACGTTATGTTTGAAGATTTTTCTATATTATTATTAATCTAGCAAACGATTTTTTCTTTTTTTAGAAAGGTTAGGTAATACGTTTTGGCGAAGCTTGCAAGAATTTTAGGGAATGATGAATAAAAATATGAAGAAAAGACGTCGATTTATTTCAAAATATTTAAAAAAGGAATTATTTCCTTATGGAAAAGGTTTTTAATTTTTCGTTATATATTTTCAAGTTACTCCAAATATTTATAAAAAAAATTGAAAATCTTTTGATTAATATTGACTTTCTTAATAAATTTGGGAAAAATATCGTAATAGTTATTTCAGTTGTCGATGGTATTTTCGTGTTAATATAGGTTTTGAGTTTTAAATATCGTGATGTTAAAGGTAATTTTTAGTCGTTTACCCTAAGTGGTAAAATCTTATAATAGTTCTTCTAGTGAGTTTAAACGTGTAAGCATACTTATTATAGAAAATTCTCTTTTAAGGAATTTAGTAATTTTAAAGAAAAAATTGAAAGGTAAAGGTGATTTATCTATAGAGAAGGTTTTAAAGAATTTAGAGAATTTATTTAATTAATTTAATAATGCTGACGTTAATTTCTTTTACCGTGTTGGCAGCCGTTACTTTATACGTTCTATCTGTTGAAATAGCAGTTGAATGCAGTACAGTCAAGTCAACAATACTTATAATTAGTTGATTGTACTGACTGAAAATTGACTACAGTTTATAGGACTAACTACAAGTGCATTTCAGTAGGTGCCCACTTCAAAGTAAGGCATAGACCAAAGAATTTGGCCATACAAATTAGCGTGCAGGACGGCTAGCAGTCTGTCAAACTTAGAATTTATAACTCAATCAGAACCAATTTCAATACAGAATCAGTTACTTCGATCACAGTGATTAGAATAGACTACGTTTCAACTATAAAAGCCTACCAAAACTAATCAATACTTATTAGGTTAAACATAAATTGGCTAAGTAGAAGAAAAGGCGACTATTCTGTTAGTACGTTTTATTTCGGTAAGGTAGAGGAAAAGTTCTTGTGAAGGGCCCCTATACGTTGTGCAGTTATTCGCGGCAGTAAGTAAGGAAAACTTATAGGCTGTATAATTGTTCGCGGTAGTCTATAAGTAGCAACGGTATCGCCAGTACTATCGAAAACACCAAAAAACCCCTCATTATACCAATCTTAAAGAAAAGCGTTGAGATTAACCGTTAAAAGTCTCAAAGATCACCAAGTTAGCAAGTTGGCAAACAGATAAGTTAATACTATTACGGCTACTACTATTTCGGGTATTACTATTACAAACTTTAAAGGAAAAACAACCAAATCCTATGACTTTTAATAAATACCAACTTTAATAGCAAACCTACGACCCACCCTTTTATACCACTCTTTTTCTCCTTACACTTATTAATCTTTGGCATAATAACCTTAAAACATTCCAGAATTGAACCCGATAACGGCTCATAACAAAGAAAAAAAAAAATTAAAAACCTCGGCATCATCTTCGTAAAGCACTACGATAAAGACCTCTAATTTACAGACGCTAATGAAGACTCCTTAATCGAGCACTTTAATAACCTAATCGGAAGTTATATCCTAGAAACAAATACCACAGGAAACGTTTAAGAACCCTATATACTAAATGATTTTGAAAAATAATATAGGTAATAAACTTTAATTATATGTAAAAAAGCGGACGAATAAATCAAAATAAAGGCGAAAATTGAACTATATAACCAAAACATTAACCTCTCCTCGAAAAAAAGAAAGAAAAGCAATCTAATATACATACTCTATCAATACACAACAAATAAAACCCCTTAATAAATTAAAGCCTAGTGTAAAGGTATCGCTAACGATGGCGTTCCTCAACATCCTGATATACAATCGCAAAACGCTGCTTAAGCTCAGATAAAGTCTCTAGACCCTCTTACGCAAGTTTACCAATGAGCGATCATTACTAACTATAAGGAATTAGTTAACCTACGCGCCGAAAACCTTTAAATCCACTAATCAATTAAGCAAAAACCTTATCAAGCCTTTTAAAACCAAAAAAAATATCACCAAGTCCCTTAACATATCCAGTTTTGAAAACAAAATCAAAGAAAAAGCGACTTTATGCGCAAACTTACCCTAGGTACGACCACTGGCTTTTTCCCTCTAAACTCGGCCAAAGGTAACTATTCCGCTTACCAACACTAGCTCCAGTATCGGTCGATAGATATGAAGGGTTTTTATGACCAGTAAATTACCCTTTCTCTTCGAGACGTCCCTATGGTGGATACGGATTATATGGCAATTATTACGTTGCTTAAAATCTGGGAAGAAAGGAAAAATTATAACGGTAAGTGGTATAACCTCCTCGACATCAAATTACGCCCAATTTTCAATATCTACCGCCAAATAACGGTTAAACTACCAGGTTTTCACTCGTTACTTCCCAATATTCTTACTTTTTAAATCGGAGACTATTACCTTTATTATTTGATGAATTGTTCCTCTTTTTGAAAGATTTATGATAGTGTTAACAATCACTTCGAATACGATCTCATATATTGGATTACCAAAAGAAGACGTAAAATAAAATAGACATCTTCAATTATATGCTTGATAGGCTAATTATTTGCTAACAAGTAATAGGGAACGTAGAAGCTGGTGAAGACAAACTATGTTAGCAGGTTAATCAGGCCCCCACGGGCCACAAAAAGTTAGAATACACTTTATAATGCCCGAAATTAATTTGTAAAAGGTTTTTTAACCAGTTGCATTCCTTGTTTACAACCGCAATAATTCGAGTTCTAAATTTAACTGATATATTCCTCTAGACTCCAAAATTTAAAGACGGTGAAAAAAAACCTTCTACGCATATTACATCCATCGTAAATACGAAAAAATCGGCCAATACGATTAACAAAAAGCTTGAACTTGGGGATATAACCACCAATCAATATATGAAAAAGAGTATTTCTCTTCCTAGAAATTTTTAAATCAGTCACGCAAATTCACTCCAAAGAACAAAAGATATTATTTTTATGACAAATCCAGGTATTAGTTTACTCTCCACCCTCTAGATAAACGCCACAAGTAACAAACGCTATATTACTACCAATAACCTATTACTCTTGAGAAAACCCACTTTAATCACATAGCAAACTTTAAAGGAAAAAAGGTTAAAGAGGAGGAAAATAAATACAAAGCTATGGGTTAACATGAAAATAACAATACCGGCTCGAAAATTACGTAGTAACTCGTTAACTACACCTTCTTATACCCCCTAACAAATAAAAACCTCTATCGCCGTTATAAAGATGAAAATTATAACCTTATGTACCTATTTACAATTTGCAACCGTTATACAAAACATGTCTTTTAAATTATTATACCAGATACTAATGCAATACGGTACTTAACAAAAGACTATTTGTAATACATCGCGTTATGAAAGGATATTGATATTATTATGAAACTTAATTATACGAATACTAATAAAGCCAAAGTTGGGTTTAACTTTTGAAAAAAGCTTTTTTTACTAGGATTAACAACTATTACTACCGTCGTTAACCCTATTATTTTCTACATTTTGAAATCTCATACCCTTTTCCTTCTTTCCTTTGAAAATATAAAAAACTTTGATGTTAACGTTAATGTTTAAACTAATAAATTGATTCAAATTAAGGGCGGCAAGAGTTTCCAAATCACCTTCAAATAGAGATGCCTATAATTCTATTTCTAAAGGCTAAAAATAATACTACTAAATCTAAAGGGGTCAGAACTTTATTAATTATATCGCCGGTTTAACCATCCGGCGACTCACAGGTTTTTCAAAGTTTAAAAAGCAACTAGTAACAAAAATATAGACTTAATAATGTAATGATCACACTAAATACCCGTGAGTATATAGAAGGTGTCAGAGGGTTTATGTTAGCAGTGAGGTAGCAGAGATAATAAAGGTGCAATATCAAGAAGATATTTGTTCGTGCTGTAGAATGATCACTAGCCGTTAGGTTATTCAGGTGTGTAGATTGAATACTTAGATTGACAACTGAAGAGCTATGAAGAAAATACTATCTATGTGGTGATAGCCGTGTCCTTATATCCTATAGCCTTCATACCATCTTCAGTACTGGATCGTTTGGATCACCGCACCGATTCGACTGATCTAGTGCTGCCTTACCTTAGATCGGTGGCTGATCCTTACTGATCCTATATAGCCTCACCTTGGACCAGTAACTGATCCATACTAATCCATTACGTGACTTTCTTCGTCATTTTTCTTACATAAGAGATGTTCCCTGCCTGATGTGTTGGACTACAAGCTCACCGTAGCTCAGCTGCATGCTGGCCTATTCTCTAACTCAACTATTGTTTGGGTTATAACAAATAATATTAAAGGAATTTAAATAGCTTTACCACCACTTCCAAACATACTTTCAAACCACTCTAAAGTTTAATTTTATACTAAGGAAAAACTAAAACTTTGATTGTAAGGCTTTAATGAATGTGTTTTACTTGAACAGTAAGTTATTACTTTATGTTATTGACTCTGCCACGGAATTTTATAGCATCACTTATCTTAAAACTATTACAGTGAAAGATATTTAAGAGGCACTACGTACTTTGTTGATTAACAAGTACCTCAAACGACTAAACGTGCTAATTTACAATATAAATACCAATTTTACCGCGATAAAGTTTTCAACTAATGGTAATATTATAGGAATTTAGTATAAAAGAATTACCATTAAGATCCATTGTGGTATTGATAAGGTAAAAAAACATACGTTCTTTTATAACGGGCTTACGATATTCTTACCCTAAGAATCGAAGGCTTTATAGGTTAAAAAGTACAATTCTAACCAATGTTAAAAAGTCTTAACAATATTGTTAACTTTAACAGCCTTTCATCAATTTTGTTGGTATTTAACACATAATTATGTACAAAAAATAAATTACTATTCTCGCTAAATACCTAGAAGTGTATTGTCATATATGGTAAAACTTTAAAAAAATTAAGGAAGAAATTAGCACGCTACTAGATTCATAATAAGTTTCATACCAGAAACGAATTATTGGAAATTAACATACCATCCATAACTTTTTAAATTAAAGTCTTTATGTAACGAAAGCTAAGCAAATGAAATAATATTTATAAAATCTTCACTATCACTAACCTTAATATAGTAGTTACAACTATTAACGGTCTTATTACCTTACTAATTATATATGTTAAGCCGTATAAAAGACCCTTTAAGTTTGATATAAAATTTAACATTGAAAATCCCCAAGCCGAACGAATTAGCTAACATAATCCTTTCGAACTGATCTTTAATAAACTAATAAAACGTTGACGATGTAAAAAATATCCAAAATGAAAATACACATTAAAAAAAGAACGATAACGAATACTATAAACCTAACAGGGTATATACAACAATGTGATTTTTTAAAAAAGAAGTCTAAGGGAAAACCTAACTTTAAATTAGTTATTAAAGATATTATCAATACATCGGATAAACCCTTTAAGAAAAACAGGTAACCAAAGATTAACGGCCTTTTTATACGAAAATTTATTTAACTTGTATCGTTAATGCAATTTAAAGGCTAAAACGTCACTATTTTCAAGACAAGGATAATTTATAAAGTTGAAAACAAAACTACGGATCAGTTGTTCGAAAAGTTACCACTAATAGTTTAAGGATACAATGATGAAAGTCAGAACTAAATTTTTACTTAATCGCCTTCAATCTAAAAACTCAGCTAACGTAGAATTGTTGCAATTATTGTTAATTAAACTGCTGGCGCAAACGCTAGATTCAAATTTAATAGCCGAGATACAGCGTACGTATATATGTAGTCTACCATCGATCTTTAGCGGATTGTATTGCTAATATTACCGAAAAAAAACAAAGGATAAATTTCTGGCCGGTATAGTAATACATAATATCGAATTTCTATACGGATTAGCCGAAATATGCGTCCATTAATTCTTAAAGTACCAGGTGTATTTGAAAGATAAATTAGGTATAAATACTTGAAAGTTGAATTCGTACCTATCAATTACGTAAAGCAAAAACTTCAGTATCGTGGGTATATGAACTAATAATACTATTTTCCTTGGAAAAACTAAGTTTAGAACAATAGAATAACGTTTTATCAAAAAGTCAGGCTTTTGAAATTTATAAACTAATCGAAACGTTAATTAAAAATATACAACTTAACTTTAATAAATAGTTAATCTGCATCTATAATATTAAGGCTGACGAAGCAAAATCAAAGCTATACTTGTAACAAAAGGCCTGTACGACCTAAATTACCACGCTATACTAGCAGAAGGCATCGTACAACTTATCCATCACAACACAGACACAAAATCCATAAAACGAAAACTTTAACAATTTAAAAATAATTTTTTATAACAAGTACACAGCTTTATAAAAGATATTACTATAGTTCTGTAAATTTAATGATAAAGAAATTAATAATTTTTATAAAATGCTCTTTAACTAATAATACTAACGTTACATCGTAAATCGGATTGAATATAAAATTCGTCATCGAAATAAATTTTGAAAAGTAATTTACGATTATTAGAAACATTATATACTGGATATCTGTCAAATATAAATATATAACACAAAATGTATTGGTATCGGAGGTATATGAAATAATAACAAACTTTAATATTGATATAGTAATTAACGACAAGCTCAAGATAATTACTAAACGGCTGAAACTCCTTCCAATACCTAGAGTAATATATACAGATTTCTGGAACCTTTACGAGTATTTATTAAAGTTAGGCAAAATTAATAAAAACGTCCAATCATAAATATAATGATTTTAAAGAAAGTATATGAAACCCGGGAAATTGGTAAGTTCTAGTAAATGAACGATAAAGATAACTCCGCTAACTCTATAACTAAGATCATATCTAATAGCGTTTTAAAAAGGTTTATAAAGAGTAAAATACTAATTATATGAATCAAAGGCTACGCAAACCGCCCGATATATAATGTGAAGTTATGGGGATGCCTTAACAAACTCGAAGACTATCTGTGTAATAGTGGTGGTGGTAACGATAGTAGTGGTATTAGGTGAAACTATTAGAAAAAGGTACGTAAGTAGTGGAATGCGTAATACACGTAGGTCTATGGAAAAAGACCTGTATATGGGAGTTAAAAAACGGAGGTCTCGCAAATGTGAAACAAAGAGCCATAATTAATGTCAATTTCAGTACAAATTGATTAGAATTGACAGGGGTTTGGTTTATTAGTTGAGAAGGAATTTCAGAGGTTATTATCAATTAGTAGTCGGCCATACTGGAGTGCAAACATAGAACAAAAAGCCGCCAGTATTGAAATATCAGTCAAATACAGTATAGTTAAATCAACTATATTTACAGTTAATTGATTGTACTAACTATAAGTACAGTACAGTAGGTGCCCACTTGAAAGTGGGGCATAGGCCAAAGCATTTGTCCATAAAAATGAGCGTGCAGAACAGCTAGCGGTCTGCCGAACTTAGAACTTACAACTGAATCAGAACCAATTTCAATATAGCACCAGTTACTTCGACTATAGTGATTCGAATCGACTACGTTGCAACAATAAAAACCTAGTAATACTACCGCTATTAAAAACGTATTTTCGTTACTATATAAAAGCGATAGATTACTTAATAAATCAATAGGTTTTTTATCGGCGGTATGTAAAAAGGTTTGATTTAATTGGGAATTAGAGGGTGTTTTTTTAAAAAAAAAATGTGTAAGAGAGTTAAGGGTTGTTAACGCCTTTTCCATTTCTTCATGATTTTTGAAAATTAGAATCTTAAAGGGAGTCTTTTCGTTGAGTCAATTCAAAAAAAGAATTTTACTAATTTTACTAGAGTTTTTTTTTTTAGAGATGTAAATATTATAACGAGTGACCTCTTTTTTCAATTTGGCTTTGACCGTACGTTGGATTATATTTTATGTGTCAATTATCTAGTGGTTAAAAACTTTACATAAATTTTGAAAGGTGTAAGCATTGCAGGTAAAGTTTTCGTTAAGGTTTGTATCGAAGATTTATTAGTTAACGTAATTAATTAGATGTTTTTTAGTAAATACTTCGTTAATATCCTTCATTCAAAGTTGTTTATCATAATAGTTAGGAAAAGTTGTTCCGGAAGCCTTAACTTCCTTTATATATTTTCAACTAGGTACTAACTTAACGTTTTTGCTTGAGTGAGGAATATTAGTAACTCGAGAGCATAAGGACTTGGTGTTTTGATATGAAGTCACGTGTAGACTTGGCGTTAAGTCGCGCCATGTGGCTTCTTTGACGCGAATTGGTGATTTCGCTCGGTATAGCAATCTTGAAGATTGAAGTGGTGTAGAAGAAGGGGGAAAAGTGAAGTAAGGAAAAAACTTGGTGTTGAAGGCAAAGTTTGGTGAAGAGGGTAAACTCAGAGATTGAAAATTGTAGGTCATGGGACTTCTTCGTTTTTGCAGTAGTAGTACCCGTAGTAGTATTAACTTAGTCGTTTGTTAGCTTGACAATTTTTGAGATTTTTAGCGGTTAATTTTAACGTTTGTCTTTAAAAAAAATTGTAAATGTTTTTTTGATGTTCTTTAATAGCGATAACATCGCTACCCTTAAGCTGCCGTAAAAACCGACACAGATTAGAAGTCTTCTCTACTCACTGCTGCAAAAACCAATGCAGTTTATAAAGATATTTCGCAAAAATCTTTCTTTTACCTTGGTTTTTTATAAAACGTAACCGGAAAGTAGCTTCTTCTTTTACTTAGCTTATCTATGCTTAACCTAATAAGCATTCATTATTGTTGATAGGACTTTATACGTTGCAAAGTTATCGATTCGAGTTGTGGTTAAAGTAATAATAGTATTGTATTGATCAAGTAGTAGATGTATTGTTTTAAGTTTAGCAGACCACTAGTTGATCTTCACATTAATTTGTATAGGCAATTGCTTGGCCCATGCCTTAGTCTGAAGTGGGTACATACTGTACTTGACTTGTAGTTAATATAGTGGATCTATAAAACAATACATTCAACTTGCAGTTATGATAGTCAAATTTACTGTAATTCAAGTTGACTTACTATACTGCAATTTCTCTTATTCCAATACGATTCGTCAAATTAGGGAGTGAAACTTTAACTTAATTGTGAATTAAGTACTGGATTTTTAGAACGTATATAGTACCAATTTTTAAGGGTTTTTCTTTTCTTTTTTCATTATTATTTTTGGGAGTTCTCATGTTATTTATCCATCTAAGCTAAATCGAAAAAAATATTTGATAAATTTCCTTTTATATTTGGAATAGGGATTCTACGATTTAAAGAGTTTTATTTTAAGATGCCTTAGACTATTTTCGGGTTTCTATTCCCCATATCGATAATTTAATTATGAAAATATTCCTAAAAGTTTTGAAAAGCCTAGATACTTCAATTTACCTTATTAAGGTCTAAGTTGAAAATGAATTAGGTAACATAGTTAATTAGATCCTTTTTGGTTAATTTGGTATTAACATTGTTGAATTGGATCATTTCGTCGTAATACTTAACGAAAAAGGATCTGAGTATCTTGATAGCATTTATTCTTGAGTTTTCCGAGGCTATTGTAACGTTGAGTTAGCAAGTTAACGTCAAATTAGGTGGAGTAGGAATTTAAGGTAGTTTATGTAAGGAAACTTGGCGATTTGAGAATGTAAGGACTTGGTATTTTAATATGAAGTTGTGTGATGAGGCTTTTTTAATACAACTTGGTGATTTTTGGTTTTTCGCTTGGAATAGCGATTTTAACGTATTTATTGACGTGTCCAATGAACGATTTTGTGATATAGGGGAAAGAAAGAGTGATGTAAAGAGAAAAGCTAGTGTAAAAAGCAAAGTTTGGTATAGGAAGTAGTGTTAGAAATTATTTATCGTTATTATTTATAGTTAATGATTGTAAGCCATGTAATATAGTTGTTTTTCTAGTAGTAATGCATATAAAAATACTAACTTAGATGTTTACTAATATGATGATCTTTAAGACTTTTAACGGTTAATATTAACACTTATCTTCAAAAAGGATCGAAGAATTTTTTTTTAGTGTTTTTGATAATAGCGATACCGGCGCCACTTCTAGGTGCCTCTTAACAACAAATATACTGAGAAGTTTTCCTTTTTGCTACCTATAAATAGCAGATGCAACAATAAGGCCCTTCGCAAGAATCTTTCCTCTACCTTGACGTTAACGTAAAACGTGGCTAAAAAGAAGCGTATTCTACCTAGCTAATCTGTACTTAATCTAATAAGAACTAATTAGTGTTGATAGGCCTTGCCAATGATAGGCCTTTAAACGTTGCAACGCTGTCGATTCGAATCGTGGTCGAAGTAACAGTAGTATTACGTGGTCAAGTGGATTCGAATCGTAGTCGAAGTAACAGTAGTATTACGTGGTCAAGTGATAAATGCATTGTTTTAGGTTTGGTAGACCGCTAGCCGGTCTGCACACTAATTTGTATGGCCAATTACTTGGCCCGTGCCCTAGTCTGAAGTGGGTATCTACTGTACTTGACTTGTAGTCAATGCAGTCAATCCCACAACTAATACAGTCAACTTACAGTCAGTATAGTTAACTTGACCGTACTGTAATGAACCTGCTAAAAATAGCATTTAATGATATTCCAATAAATTACTCATTTACGGTAAATATTAAACTCTCTTTTTCATCCACATGCCAAACCCCTGTTAATCCCAATTAATTTCACATTTAAATTAATTTTCATTATAACCTTTTGCCCTACAATCTCGATTCCCTACTTCTTTAACTTTTATTCACAAATTTTCCTCAGACTTACCTGTATCACTTACTTATACACTACCAATTACGTACCTTTTGCCAATAAATCTAAATATTGATAGGCCTTACCTGATAGGCCTTTAGATGTTGCAACGTTGTCGATTCGAATCGGTTGAAGTAACAGTAGTATTGCGTGATCAAGTGGTGGATGTATTGTTCTAGTTTAGCAGACCGCTAGCCGGTCTGTACACTAATTTGTATAGCCAATTGCTTGGCTCGTGCCCTACTCTAAATTGGGCACATACTGTACATGACTTTTTAAACAATATAATTAACCCACAAAACAATACACTTAATTTGGAGTCAATACAGTCAACTTACTTAATAGCACAGTTTACTAACTGTACTACAATTACTATTGTTTCAACACTAGCGGCTTTTTGTTTTGCGCGCGTATACTAGTGTGGTCGACCACTTATTTGCAATAGCCTTCAAAGTGCCTCCTCGTCCACCGGCCAGACTAGACCCCTATTAATTTCAATGTATTTTACAACCAAATTGAATTCAATTACCTCTCTTTGCCTTACGGTTCCGAGTTCCAACTTTATCAACTCCAGTACATAAGTTTTTTGCCACAAACTTATATGTACCTTAAACCTAACTGTGCTAATTAATTACGTCGCCGGCTTTAATTCCCCGATAGTCTTACAGTTTGTCAGGATATCCTTGCTTCTCTCCTTACTTGCCGTCCTGTAACCCGACCTTACTAAGCGGCTTCTTCACATAGCCCTCAATACATATAGTCAGTTTATTGTTATCTTCAAACCTTTCCAAAGCGTTATTTGGTGACGATTTCATTATAGCATTTGCAGTTCTCCTTACTATCGATCCACCTAAACTCTTCGATTTCCTTATTTTCGTAAGTTTTACAAAACGCTATCACGTCGATTATCAGGTGTTTTTCGCTGGTTATCACAAATTTCGAGAGGTATTCGAATAAGCTTCTCAAATTGTTACAAATAATAACTGGAATAGGTGGGATCTTTAACTGCCTAATAACGATATTAAAGGTTTTGTTGGAACAGTAGTAATTGCAGTGCAGTCAGTCAACTTTACTGTCAAGTAAGTTGACTGTACTAGCTGCAAGTTGAGTGTATTGTTTTGTGGGTTGACTGTATTGACTGTAAAGTCAAGTACAGTATATGCCCACTTCAAACTAGGGCATGGGCTAAGCAATTGACCATACAAATTAGTGTGCAGACTGGCTAGCGGTCTGCCAAACCTAAAACAATACATCCACTACTTGAACACGTAATACTACTGTTACTTCGACCACGATTCCAATCGACAGCGTTGCAACGTCTAAAGGCCTATCAGGTAAGGCCTATCAACACTTGGACTTACTGGCAAAAGATGTGTAAGTGGTGTCGTATAAGTACGTGATACATGTAAGTTTATAGTGGAAAATTTGTTTATAAAAGTTAAAAAAAAGTCGAGACTCGGGATTATAAGGCAAAAGGCTATAATTGAAGTTAATTTAGATGTAAAATTGATTGAAATTGACAGGGTTCTGGTGTACGGATTAAGGAGGAAGTTTAAAACTTACCGTAAATGAGTAATTTGTTAGAACAATATTCAATGCTATTTTTAGCAGGTTAACTACAGTATAGTCAAGTCAACTATACTAACTGTAAGTTGACTTTATTAGTTGTGGGATTAACTGTATTGACTGTAAGTCAAGTACAGTAGGTGCCCACTTCAGACTAGGGCACGGGCCAAGCACTTGGCCATACAAATTAGTGTGCAGACCGGCTAGCGGTCTGCAAACTTAATACACCAGTTACTTCGATAAAGGCCTACCAACATAATTGGTTACACTAGCGTACGCAAACAAAACAAAAAGCCGCCAGTGTTGGAATAGCAGTTAATTGTAATACAGTCAAGTTAACTATACTAACAGTTAGTTAATTATAACAACTGCAAGTTGACTGTAGTTTGTGGGATTGATTGTATTGACTGTGTTGGTAGGACTTTAGACGTTGCAACGTTGTCGATTCGATACGTGGTCGAAGTAACAGTAGTATTGCGTGGTCAAGTGATGGATGTGTTCTAGGTTTGGCAGACCGCTAGCCGGTCTGCACACTAATTTGTGTGGCCAATTGCTTGGCCTGTGCTCTAGTGTGAAGTGGGCGCATACTGTACTTGACTTTACAGTAGACCCTCAAAACAATACACTCAACTTGCAGTTAGTATAGTCAACTTTACTATAAGTTAAGTTGACTTACTGCACTGCAATTACTACTGTCCCAACAGACTGCAAGTTAAGTACAGTAGATGTCCACTTCAGACTAGGGTACGGGCTAAGCAATTGGCCATACAAATTAGTGTGCAGACCGGCTAGCGGTCTGCCAAACTTAGAAGTAACATCGCCACTTTCATTGCAATACCAGTTACTTCGACCAGAGATTTGAATCGACTACGTGGCAACGATAAAGGCCTGCCAACAATATAATACATTATGAAATAATTTGGCTAATAAAAATTATTTGGAGTTTATGCGAATGTACTGAAAAAAAATTCTCTATTAGTTGTAGATGTGAAAGTTGATCATGAATCTATTTCTATCGAGATTTAGACACGTTTCGACAGGATCATTCAAGATTTTGCGCGGTATTTTAATTAAATGCTTTATATTTATCAATTTGACAGTAAAATATATGTATTAATTTCATTGTTGAATTAATATAACTGTTTGTAGGTCCTGTGTTTTGGTGTAGACGGGGAAAGGTATGCATGGGGGAAAGGTACTCCTATCACAGTACAGTCCTGTCGTAGGTCCTATCGTGAGCTCCCGTATATACCTTTATCCGTTGGGATACACCATTGTGTGCTATCCTGGTCGTATTGGCGATGGTGGGGGTCGTATATTTAATGCCGGTCGTGGTATTTGCCCCACTGACTGATATACGGTCGCGCCTTTAGACCTGGCGGCCTGCCGCGCCCTGGCTTCATGGGCATGCGCGCCGTTAATGGCGTCCTCTGGCTCTCTTAGCATCGCAGTGAATTCAGTTCGTTCAGAGTCTTGTGGGTCATGTCGGTCAGCTGTCGGCTGAGTCCGTCCAGGATCTTGTACATCATCTTGTAGGTCTTACTGGGTGGCTGTCGACCGTGTAACCGGCCGTTGTCAACTGTTATCACTTTGGTCTTTTTCCTTCGCTGGCCAGTCTGGATACTCCTCCATTATCGCACAGTGAATGAGTAGGTATGTCGATCAGAGTGCCGCCTGCCGTGGGAATATAGATAACGTCTTCAGCTTGTAACGCTTGCAAAACAGCATGCCATTCAGCATGGAGATTCCACTTGTTGCAATGGCAACACTGTCGTTGGTTTTGTCTCGTCAGATGTCGGGGTCCGGAGCCCAACCAGGGAAGGACAATGCCTAGAATTCAAATGGCATTGTTGTGGAATATGGAATGTATTCAGTACAGCGATAGCCCTGAGCCAGCCACAAAGCAGGCTTCAAGGCGCTCAGCCTTGTTTTCGAAGCACGGATATGGCTGCACAGAATGATTATGCGGGATGGCGCTAGACTAAACTGTCTTGGTCCGTCCTGCAACACGGCCCAACTGCTCTGCTATAGTACATTGTATAATAGTAGCACTCACTCGGGTGCGCTGGCGTCTTCGCTGCAGGCCAACGTCATTGCTCCGCTGACAGGTTAGTAGTGTATGTCTCGTCGGATTGCCCAACCACACATGCAGACAGCATGGGCTGGGTTGGGCAGGCATGCCTTCAGCGCAACCACCCCAGATTATGTAGTGGCACGCCGCTGTAGTATGACGCTGCTCTTGTGATATATATACTACCGCCCACCAGCCCTCTTCTGTCGCCAGATCTTGGACTTTTTCTCAGTTCTCTTGTGCCGTTTCGAAACAACATGATCTGTTGAACATCCCACGTCACGCACATCCTCACTCTACTAGTCATCGCATAACCGTTCACTCCTCGCGACCGACCATCTTGGACCCCCACCTCGACCGCCGCCCACGCCGTTGACCTTGCTTCTAACATAATCGGTTGGGCTCATCGCATATCAATAGCCTTCGGGGCGGTACAAAGCATCCTCACGCCCGCCCAGGCGTCACCGCTTGTAGCCGCATCCCTCTGCACCGCCACTCAATAGTCAGTAGGCTCATCCCGTCTTCGTCTTGTTTCCCACAGCCTGTGCTGCCTACTCCATAACATCATCACCATGTACTTCTACACACCAGTTGACAGGGATACATAACCCCCCTCTCCCACCTGTCCCCTGATGCGTCCTCCACGTGTGCAGGAAATGCAGCATCTTGCTAACGCCGCCTCCCTTCTTCCACAGTGGTTCACCGAGAAGGGCACCGCTATGCCAAGAAGGTGCTCTACCTGGAGCCACCAACGCACGGCAGCGTGACGGTCAAGCGGCGGATCACGACCGTCATCCCACCACCCGCGCCCCCGCCGGCCATCGAGGAGCACGCGCTGCCACCGCCGCCCACGGTCGTCCAGCCGCCTCCGCCGCCGCCCATCATCGCGCTGCCGCCGCCGCCGCCCCCATCCAAAACAACCCTCGTCGCGGCCTTGCCGCCGCCGCCGCCGCCGGAGGTGCGTGACGAGATCGACGTCATCGCCGTGGACGTCGAGCCGTCCGTGAAGTCGTCCAAGAAGTCCTCGAAGCGGTCCCCGTCCTCATCCTCCTCATCCTCGTCGTCCTCATCCTCGTCCTCGTCCTCGTCCTCGTCCGGCTCGTCCTCGTCGAAATCGACCAGGAAGTCCGGCAAGGAGGTTGTGCGCCAGCGGGAGCGCATCGTCGAGCGGGAGCGACACGTCCCGGTGTACCGGCCCAGCTATTACGAGTACCGCTACGTCGAGGCCGAGCCGCGGCCTGCGAGGAGGTCGCCGGCGCCGCAGCCACCGGGCGCCCCAAGGGGGGAGAGGATATCCATTCGCATTGAGGATCGGCGGAGGGAGAAGGGTTCTTATTATCGCTAGGACCGGAGCTGTCATGTCTTGTCATTCTCTTTTCGGTTTACAGCGTCTAGAGCGAGTATCACAGCGTAGTTGGATGGCTTTCTTATTTCCTTTCTTCTGTGGATTTGGATCACGGAGCATGAGTCAGGGCCAGTGGATCTGGAGCAAGGTGTCTTGCAGAGGAACTATACCCAGGGACAGACAGTCTGGACTCTCGTTCATATATTCCATTTCACACCTAGCAGCGGAAGACGCTAGGTTGATTACCCTCCCAACCCGAGTCCATAACGAAGACATGGTAACAAATTGTACACTTTCACAAGTACCGGTGAAATGTCTCTGAATAGCGCTGTCATAGCGCCACCGGCTAGTTGCTCGGCCCTTGCCCTGCCCCGCGAGAGCTCCAGCCGCGGCACGCGCCAGCACAGCACGCCCTTGGCCCGCCCCCATCCCAACCACCACCGTCCGGACACAAGCCCAAAGGAGCCCGGTCTTGCCCCGAAATACCCCGTCCCCGGCGGTCGAGCCAAAGTCGCGCACACCCACCTAGCAGCACCTGGCCATCAACAGCAACGTCCCCCGGGCGCAACACAAGACCGCCGGTTTTTGCCCCTTCCCCCACCCAGCACAATGGCCAACCGTGGGCATGTGAGATACGAAAAAAAAAAAAAAAAAAAAAACCCTCAGTCCGATGGAAGAGGCTGTAACGGGCACACTGGGATCGGCCCGGTGAGAACCTATCAGCCTTGCTGGGCCCCCGCGCAGGCCTTGTCCGGCATCCTCCCACAGCCGCACCTCGCCAAGGTTGTAACCGCGAAAATTCAGCGCTTCGATGCAATTTCTTAAAGTTCAAAACAAGCAATGACGCAGGTCTACGAACCAATAACTCGTATAACTGCATTGATAATTATTCCAATCACAGACTCGTCGTGTTCTGAGATTGTTGTCCAAGCTCGAAATCTAAAGCATGTGGCAATGAAGTCGCAGCTTAAGGCATGATTTGTCACGAATGCGGTGCCAAGCGGGTCTGTGGCGGTTGTCCATGGGTATAGAGTTGCGGTCAAGTTTGTACGAGTAGTGGTTCGCCCGACCAGCACCTCCCCAGGCAGTCACTCGTCGTCCGTTCTTACCACCGAAGTAGCTCAAGCAACAAGCTGGCATGTGCCAGCTGATGCATGCAGCAGCCCCGCGTGGTGGCCGGCCGGCCGGCCGTGTCTCGCGCTGACGCGCGCATCTTGCTCGGTGTTGTGACGCCCTCGATGTGGTTGGTGTGCAATGCAGCCAAAGCACCCCAACAGGTGGCGGCCAAGACGGGCATTTGGAAAGGCTTGATAGTACTAGGCCAGTCCGTGCCTCCTCGTACGCTCGCCCATGACTCGGGGGCCGGAAAAAGGGTTCTGAAACACGTGCCAGATCCCGGATGCTTCGTTTCGGACAACTCCCACGCTGACCCACTGACTAGCAAGAGAGAGAGAGAGAGAGAGACGCACCGGTCGAAGAAAAGGGACGACAATCGCCACTGGGTCTTTTTATTCTTCGGCCGGAGACTTCAAGGTGGCATCGTCTTGGGTATCCCGTGTCTTGCGCAGCGGGCCTCCGTCCAGCTCAGACATGCCACGACACCGGTCCTTTGCCATTTGTTGAGACCGACAATGAGACTGATCAAGAGTCAAGCATGCCGCTCGGCCTCCGTTGCAAGGAACTCGTCGCCCGCCGCTGCTGCTGCCGCTGCTGGTCTTGTTTCCTGCTGCTTGCAGCGGCGATGCAACCCAGATGCGGCCGTTGGCGCCCATGGGATGCTGCCTGTATGTCCTGTTTTGATACCTCGGCTGCAGTGTTGCTGTGAAAGGCTCTGGGCCGTATACATAGCAGTAGCTTGCCATGCCCGTGCCCTTGGCCTGGATCGCCACGGGAGCCTGTTGGTTTCTGCTCCCGTGCGTCCAGACCGTGGAATGGGCGGCTCTGTCCGGCCACAGCCGTCGTGGCAGGGGACGAAGGAACCACCTCCAGGTCCTAGTACGGGCTTTGGCGGTGCGCCGTGTGTCACGCGGCGCAGACATGGTGTGCCGGGTGGTGGACTTGGCGGTTGGCGGGTGGGTAGCTTGTGCAAGACAAGAACCACAGTCCTTGGCGCTCCGCTCGACGGGCCCCCCTCGGCGCTGGCCAGTGCAGGCACGCGAAACGCCGGGGGTCGATTCATGACGCCCCGTCAGCAGTAAGGAAAGCGAGGCCGGAGGTTGCACCGTGGCAGGCAGAAGCATGCAGGACTGTCTGGGCAAGACAAGACTACGGGCACAGCGATGCGGCCACAGGAAAGCAGGCAAGTGGAGGAGGGCCGGACGGCAGTTGACGCGCCCAGTCGTAAACGAAACGAGGCTCCTGCTCCTGAAGAGACGGCACCTCCAACTTCTTGTTCGTAGTAACGTAGCAGGAAGCTTGAGCTCTTGATCCGGCAGGTGGAAAGGAACGGCAGCACCCCTCGCCCGATTGCCCCGCCGTTGCCCCGCCGATTCAAACACAGAACTACAGCAGAAGTCACGCGATGCAAAGCCTGGCGACAACAACCACACACGGTTGCAACGCCACGGCCGCTCCGCCCGCGTCGGACCCACCCGGGGCCGTCCGCCAACAGCGGGCTTCCGGGTGTCGGCGACATCTCCGACGGCGCTCCCGGGCTCACTTAGTACTGCTGTCCCGTCACACCGCCGGTGTGACAAGTTGCATAGATGGGTGGCTTCAGTGAAAAGGGAGAGACTCGTTGGCTGGGGGAGTTCCAATCACCTAACGATTGATGATGGTGGTGTATTCCGGGAGTTACTGTACGCTCGGTACGGAAGTACTTGGTAGTATTCGGGCCATGGCTCGCCGGCATTTCAGGATGCCATCTCGGGTGTTGACAGCGAAGGCATGTCGGGATGAATGATGAGACTCTCAGCCAAACTCTATGCTTGTCCTACATACTTAGTAGGCCTCGACTTGAGTGCCTGTCGGTGTGCTCTGCCAGCAAGATTGCGGCACCGGCATACAGTCCATCTGCACAGACCCAGGTCCCCGTCGCGAAGGTTGTGGTTGATTTCCGCGACGCTTGATGCCCCACCGGTTTCGCCGAGTTTTGCGTTTCGCCAATAATCAGAATGGCAGGTGTAATCTGCTTTCTTCATTGCACATTTGCAGCGTCACCGGTGGAATACCTGGCGCCGGCTCAGAATTGCGCTGAGACTGGAAAGAACGATTGTCGTCACCACCGCGTAATCTTGTGCCAACTGTCCTCCCCTCATCTCGCCAGCCACGGCTCCTGTCTCGCGTGAGCGTGGCCAACAGAGTGGCAGACGAAGAAGACCAGAGGACGAATTCGTGATGTTGCATTCCGATATTGGCAGCAAGCGGTGCAGTAGGGCCCCGGGAGGCTACTACATGGCGAGTGCTATGGCGAGTGCTAGGCGCACGGAGAGCCAGTCATGACTAACTCAATACTGGGTACATGTGTCGCAAGGAATTGCCGCTCAGGGATGGATGCTGATGAATCTCAGATGGTGGCTTGATGATGCTGCACAACGTGAGGCTTGACCGGCAGCCAACATACAGACAAGCATCCCCTGTCAGTACGCCACAATCCCCAGCCAATTAGCCGCCCAACAAGCTTATACCATATACTCCTGACAGTCAGTCCATGGCGGTGACCTACTATCGGCGGCGCTTGGTATCTGCAGGCACCACTGGAATAGTACTGATTATAAGATCTCGTCCATAGGTTAAGGGTCCTAAACCCGGGAAATATCATTCGCACTGACTTGTGTTTGCGCAAGCCAACCGCAGTAGACTCTGCCATGGAACTGAAGGGAAGCCACTTGTTGAGGCTATCGTGATTGAGCATCATCGTCGGGTCGAGAGAGTCGTCCCCATTGGATCAAGCGATGGCAACTTCAAGGCCATACGAACGCCAACTTCAGCTAGCAGGACGATTCGGGACGATTCGGGACGATTCGGGACGGTGGCTTGATGGGGCTTGCCCGGAAATGGCAGTATCGCGGCCGAGTGCAGCGGCAAACAGCGGGGCCAGCCAGCGGGGCTTCATCTCGTTGCCTGCGGCTGCGGCTGCGGCTGCCAGCATCAGGCGTGCAGCTGTGCTCTGCTCATGTTGGGTGTTGGGGGCACGTGCCATGTCGATGCCGATGGTTTGAAGAAACGAACAGGTGCTTTGCAGGTGCCATGTGCCATTCACTCTACCACAGTAAGGGTTGGAATGCAAGGGATGAACGAGAAACTGGCGCTGTATTTACACCCAGGGCAGACATGTACGCAGTACCTGGATCTGCACCCGTGGACCTGGAGCTGCACCTGCGTCATCTGCACCTGCAACTGCTCCTGCACCTGCACCTGCACCTGCACCTGCACCTGCACCTGCACCTACACCTGCACTTGCACCTGCTCCTGCACCTGCTCCTGCCCCTGCACCTGCACCTGCCACCTGGAATCTAAGTAGGTACTGCATGGCAAGCCAAACCAACAAAGTCGACAGACCATCCATGTGAGTTTACGCCGTCATTTCGTTTCACTTCACTCGTTTCCTCCAAACATCTGAAATTGCAATATCCAATCTTCGTTCACGTGCAGGCCGCATGAATTTCTGAATTCGGGGGCTTTCTTTAACTTTCTCTCTTCTCACTCGAAACATCAAACCCAGGCCACAGCACCTCGGTGGCGGCTTATTTGATTTCAAGTTGCGTTTGACGGCTCCACAGCTACCACGACGATATCTTGGACCTGCCGATTATTCCATCCCGCCTCCGCCTCCTCGTCAAAGTTTATTGGCATCGGCCTCCTGTTTCGCCAGGCAGTGTGTGTGTTGTACGCGGTCATCCCTCTCCATCTTGGGCGCCCCCAGGGTCACCTAAGCACAGTGGTTGGCGGTGCTGCGTACTCCAGCTTCAGTACTGCAAGTCCTCGAACTTGCACCTTGTCACAGACTCGCCAATCACGGCCCGGTAATTCTGCCATCCTCTGCTCGCAATCGACGGACATACGACTGTGGGCTGTGGACTGTGGACTGTGGACTGTGGACTGTGGACTGTGGACTGTGGACTGTGGACTGTGGACTGTGGGCTGTGGGCTGCCGAATGCTTGCCTGAATCTTGTCCTCGATATTCGAGACAGTCCTTCGTCACCTCGTCGTCTCTTGTCGTAGACCATGTCACAGCCTGCCTACCCGAGTAGGGAACATCCTCGCCCTGGCCCTCACCCTCCTCACCCAGCAGCAGCTTCATCCCTCGATTATCATCCCCCAGAAATCCTGCCTTGCACCCCAATATCGCCCAGTCTCCCTTCGGATGTCAAATGCGACGACTACGCCGACAACGGCAACAGTTCCTACATCCGGGACAGCCCTACCATATGCAGACCGTTCACTGGTTGCCTTCAAGTGTCGAATCACACTACGCCCCGTCCTACTGCCATCGCCATCCTCCCCATCGGTGTGACTGGTTCAGCCCTGGGCTTGAGGTCAAGCTCACTAACCTCGTCACCAACCACTCTTTCAAGCTCTGGCGCCAGGTAAGGCAACGCATATTCTCTTACCCTTCTCTTGCGCGTTTCCACCGCGGCGCGGCTCGGCATGACTCTGCCCTTGTCAAAGTGTTGCTTTTGGCTGCCGCTGCTTGTGTGAACTGAGAAGTTTCAAACCCCTCAATGAGGACGGTTGTCTCATGACGCTGTCTTTGTGGAATTGTTGCTTCTCAGATACCGCTAGCCTTACTCGAGTCCTTTGACATATTTTTGGCTCTTCTCTCGCCAGCATTGCTTCACACTGATCCACACCTGTTCCAGATTTCGCAAACCTCCCCCCAGTCCGCTTCATAATACCACGGCAGTGTCTCCCCCGATTAGCCCCAGTCCGAATAAGTTGAGCTTTGACAGCCCATTCTCCTCTCACGACGCACCAGTTGCCACCTTGTCGTCGGAGCCTACCTCGCTGTCCCCAATAACTCTCAACACCCCGACGACAGCAAAGCGTGGGACGGCCGCTGCCTCGGCCCGACTAAACTCGCCAGGCCTTGTCGCCGCCAACACGCCACACCACGACGGCGATTCAAAAGGAGCCGAAGCGTTCGAAAAGAAACAGGCACTAGGGTTAGTGACTTTGTCCGTCTTCTCAACACAAGACTTGAGCTGCCCGACTGTTGTCATCCCGTCTTCAGTCGTTCGGTCCGATTAACATCTCGAGCAGATCGTCCCTGGGCCTGCGCATCCCGAATGAAAACAGAAGTATGTCTGATACCATAAGGAGGCCTGGTGGCGCGATCAATACAAGGATGGAGGCCGTCAAAGCTCCACCTAGGAACTCCTCCATTGACTCCACGATATCCTCCATTTCTACACGCTCTGTCATGCCCAAGAACCCGCACGATGTCGCCTCTAGCCCGGCCGATGTCGCCAAGCTAGTCAAGGCGGCCGGATCCCCGGAAGCAGTGATTCAATACTTGCTCAAGGAGAAGCAATCGCAGTCTCAACAGAATGCGCAGCTGTGGCGCTTGGTGGACAAGCAAAGGGCGATGATTCTGGGTCTCAACAAGGATCTAGAACGGGCTCTGAAAGACAAGGAGAAATACAGGAAGAAAACCAAGGAGCTCGTCAACTTGCGTATCGGCACACCTCAGAACAAGGCCTCGACAGCGGCCGCTCTGGGTCCGGGAAACAGCGGCGAACCCAGCACAGTTCGGGTAAAGCCGGCGGACCCCAGGAGGCCATCCTCAGACATTACTGAATCTCCAAGCGCTGCTTCCGACGGTAGTAAACTATCCCCCGTGGATGTGTCTATGGCACCATACCCGATCACACCTCCGGCAGATCATCTTAATAATGGAACACCCTCTGCCGTTGGCGAAATACTTGATCCCGACCGTTCCATGCCCGAGGCCTGCACACATGCTTTCGACAAGTTTGATCATGACGCTGAAGAAAGGCAAGCAGAGGAAGCAAGAAGGGAGAACGACAAAGCCAACGAGTTGCCACTGGACGCGTCGGCGCTGCTGGTGCTGCCGGCGATTGCCTTCCAGGAGTCGGTGTCGCCCTATGGTGGCCCTTCGCCTGCATTGCCCCGGTCAGCTGATGGTGAAACAGAATCGTCAGCTGCTGAGCAAAAGTACAGCTTGTCACACTTTCCAGCTCCTTCGGCGCCTCCTCCGAGAAAACAGCCACCTGCCCCACTACAATTGCAGCGCAGCAGCCCTATTCCAGGCCGGGGCCAAAATGATGACCAGCGCAACTCGGACTCCGAAGTCGATGAAATCACAAGACGAGGACGACGCAGGACACGACTTGAGGATGATGAGGTTCGCGAAACACTGGTCTTAAAACAAGCAGACGCTCGGAGCTTGTCAAAGAGGAGCAAACAGAGCAACAGCAGTACAAGAACCCCGAAATCCTCGACAGAACCACCGTGGCCATCGTCATCTGAGTTGAATACGCTCGCCTCTCCGGGATCCCCCGTAATCGTTGTCAACGGTACTGGATCAAACAACACCAAGCCCCCAATGCCGAGTCCTGGACTGCCCAGTAGCCCTCGCTCACTCATTGTTGGGTCAGGAACACAGTCAACTCCACTATCACCTCGTCCAGGTGGTACACCAGCTGCAATATTGTCGCCTCAAGCTCCTAGCCAATCGATCCCCCTGCCTCCAAACACATCTCTCCAGACTCCATCACCGCATGAGTCTTCAATTTTAGTGTCACCCCAACCTCTGACAATCGTCAAGAAGATTGTTGTTGAGCCCGAGACTGTCAGTACTCCGACATCTAGTCGTGGGAGCGCGAGCGAGCGAACCAAGATCTTCAAGGGCTTCGTCACCGAGGAATACCCAGACCTGTTGATGACATCAGATGCCTTGATCGCCGTCAATGTTAAGGTCGCCTCTTCGCGCATGAAGCCTTCACGAGCCAGCCTGATATCGCTCACGCAGTTAGAGGAAGATCCCGTGTTCACACTGGCCATTCTGTCCAGAGCCGACGGAGGAGAGCTCTGGCGAGTTGAGAAAGACTCGGTGTCCCTTGCAAAGTTGGATTCGAGGTTGAAGCAGTGCCCCGAATGCACTGCCAAGACACCCGACCGATCTTTGTTCAGCGGCCATGCACCTGCGAGGCTAGATGCCCGTCGACGAGCCCTGAATTGCTACTTCGAAGAAGTGCTCAATACTCCTCTTGACAGGAACACAGCCCTGGAAGTGTGCAGGTACCTTTCGACGAACGTCCTGCCACCCAACGCTGATGAGGTTGGATCCTCGACAGGTCAGGACGACGAGGGAGGCCCAAAACTCGGGCCTGGGGGGCGTCAATACAAGAATGGGTATCTGACCAAGCGAGGCAAGAACTTTGGTGGCTGGAAGGCTAGATTCTTCGTCCTCGAGGGTCCGCTGCTCAAGTACTACGAAACCCCGGGAGGTGCTCATCTGGGGACCATCAAGCTCCAAGGTGCTCAGATTGGCAGGCAGTCTCAAAACACCGAGGTTTCGTCACCGATTGGTGCCAACGACGAGATGGACAACCAATACCGACACGCATTTTTGATTCTGGAACCAAAAAAGAAGGACCCGACCTCCATGACGAAGCACGTCCTGTGCGCCGAAAGTGACAAGGAACGCGATCTGTGGGTTAGCGTTCTATTGCCGTGGACCAGCTACAAAGACGCTGCAGATGAGGAAGGGAAGAAGGCCAAGGACCGACAGGAATCCAACGCAGGACACATGAAAGGGCCTAATGTGAAGAAGAGGACACAGGCCCAGGGACAATTTCAGCAACAAGCTGCCGATGATATGCTGATTGGTGTCAGCTACGAGACAACCAGGCAAGGCGATGTTCCTGTAACCGAACAGCACGCGGAGCTTGCACCCGCCCTGACGATGAGCTCGCAACCAGCATACGTCGTCTCCACGTCTCAAAACCCCCAGTGGATACCTGAGCCGGCGTTGACGAACAAGTTGGGCGGTCTGGCCCCCGCGGGTATGGACGACAAGAAAGTAAGGAAGCGCAGTTTCTTCGGCTTTGGCAGCAAGCAAAGGTCATCGAGTGACGGAGCTGATTGCTTAATCAATGATCACGGCAGCACGTCTGGGTCTCAGAAGGATGGAATCTCAGGACCAGTGCGCCGAGTATTCGGAGCCCCTCTTCCGGACGCTGTCAGATTTAATTCGCCGCGAGATGTGAGGGTGCCGCTCCCCGCCGTTGTATACCGCTGCATTCAGTACCTGGAAGCCAAGGGAGCAATCAACGAGGAAGGCATTTTCCGGCTCAGCGGTTCCAATACCGTTATCAAGGCGCTCAAAGAACGGTTCGACAACGAAGGCGACATCAACCTGGTTGAGGATGAGCAATACCACGACGTCCACGCGGTTGCATCCATGTTGAAAGCCTATCTGCGAGAATTGCCGACGAGCATCTTGACGCGGGACCTACATATGGAATTTGTTGCTGTCACTGAGATGAATTCTCAACAAGACAAGATTCCTGTGTTGCACGATCTCGTTGCGCGGCTGCCACTGGCCAATCTCACATTGCTGAGATATCTCATTGCCTTCCTGATCAAAATCATTGCTCACGCCGATCGGAACAAGATGACGGTTCGAAACGTTGGCATCGTGTTCTCGCCCACGTTGACCATCCCTGCTCCTGTCTTTGCCTTGTTTCTGCAAAACTACGAGCGAGTTTTCGGCATGTCTCCTCAAGAGTTCGATCTACCATCATCTGCTTCTACTATGGAGGATCGCTCCGATAAAGAGTCCATTGAATTCCCGCCGCGGCCCGCCACGTCAGGTGGCATACGAGAATCACCTCATCGACATCGCTTGGCTGAGACATTAGCAGACCAACGAATGGGTAACACGCCGCCGCCAGTACACCATGCACACCCACTCGCTGGCTTTTCCAACATGAGGTCGACACCCACGCCGCCTCCAGCCCAGCGGTACGAATTAAACTCATTCACGCAACAACAAACGGGTTCCATGTCCATGCGACCGGCCTACGAGAGCGTGGTTGACCCACCAGGCTTCGACCCGCCGCAATACTACCTGCCACAACGACAGGGTCAACTTACGCCTGCCTATGACCAGCCTAACAGCGCGAGAGCCAGCCGGCGCGAGAGTTCCCTCCTGATGGGTCTTCCTCCCCGGGGATTGACGCCTCAGGGGTCTGCTTCCCGCCTGCGTGATGAATCAATATGGTGATTCAAGCGCCATCTACCATCACCTTCTACGACCTTTACAACAGCCACTTGGCGACTGGTAGCATATTTAATTTGCAGACACAGTCAGTCCGCCCTGCAGGCAACTGGCACATGCACCTCTTGTCCTGATGAAAGGCTGTCCACACCCAGAGCCGAAAATGCCATCTAATAAATTAATCATACATTCCGTCTCTGTTGAAGAGCGAGCGCATGCTAGCGCGGCGCATTTGACAGAAGCTGTTTGGAAACTACCATGCCCATGATACTATCCATGATTCATTGGGATGATAGATGATACAGGAGAGAACCAGAGACGCATGAAGAGGGAGTCCAAGCTGGGAGAGAATCACCAGTACGAAAATCATAACATATTTTGCTTCGCAGACAGGACTACATCTTTTCCCCTCTTGGCGTTTGAGAAAAGCATCAAGCCACGAGGACTGCACCCTACTTGCTTATGGTGAGAGGAAACGATGGTTGGGCGGTCAGTTTCTGTAGTGGCCCCGTCGACACGGCGCCCAATTGGCTAGATTGCGCTCAAGGCGAGAATAGAACATGGAATGAGCTACAGGCTGGCCTACGTGAAAATGAAGACCAGGCGTTGAACGTGCTTTACCATGTGGTGGTTGTGATGATAAGTTTTGTCCGTGCACCTTGTACAATAGTGTTGTTGATCAGAAAAATGAAGCTCGAGTGGGAAGACAATGGTGGGCCCTGGGAGAAGACCGTACATTGACTGAGCGAACAGGAGATGGGCGATGGAAATGGGTGTTGGGAATTGCCGTCTCGCAGCGCAGCAAGGAGCGACCAGCAGGCGCTGCGAACAAGGCGACATGGCAGAGGAACCTCGTCGAGTCGCGGCAGCCAGGCCGCGATCCCGACGAGGTTGGTCGCCCAACCAGGGAATTGAAACCCAATCTGGTGTAAATTTCTTACGTTGACCCACGGATGGACGGCAAGGCGTGTCTCCTGTGAAATCATGACCAGATTCTTAAGTATGTCGCTTCTGACTGCCCCGTCCCGCGCTGCCATCGCTCGGTAATCCGCCACCTCGTACCCTTGAATTAGGCAAAGACCAATTCATGGTGCAGTATTAGTGTAGTCACCCTGAGTCCAAGGCTAGGCTTGCGAATAACCGGCGTGGTGAACGCTTCCCGCAAATGTGCAATGCAAGTTGATGAGCAGTGCAAGGTGGCCGGCAGCATTGTGCCCCCGGATCTGCACGCATGGTGTAGCGGGCAGGTGCTGCTCCATTATAGATCCGATAGGCCTGCTTGTGTACGTCAAGCATTTCTTTCCCGACATGGTAACAATATGATGGGACGACGGGCGGACGCAAGTACGTTTGTCGAGGTGTGCGCTTGCGGCCTGAACAAACAGAACGACTTGCGCGCTCGTGGAAGCACATCAGCCGTCTGGCCTTTTGCGGCATGCCGTAGCTTTCGTGGCGCCAGGGCCATTCCGGCTTGGTTCGCATTCTAGTCGCACCTCCTTCGAGAATCTGCATCACAGGTTCGTGATCCTCGGGAATGGTTCCCGGGAATGGTTCCCAGTGACAGTGGCGACACTGCGGAAGAAGGGGAGCTTGGAATAGCGCGTCTCTGCATCGGTTGCCGGACTGCAGCATCATCATGCGTGATGCTATGATAAATAGCTGAGCCAGGTTTCCAGGCTCACCACGAGGAGGTTGCAGAGTCCGACTTCGAGGCCCGTCTTGGGGTTGTTGGTGCCGGTGAAGGGACTGATGGAGAGGGTATCATAGAGAGATGTAGGATGGAATGGTGTTGGTTGTGGTGTTGGTTGCGGGAAGAGAACAGAAATCAGACTCTACGCAGCTGTTGCAACAGAGGCGAGCGGTCTATTTATAAGGCATCCATGAACACCTAGACCATTTTCGGAATGGCGTCTCTTTGGTTGGCTGACGTAAATGAAATTGAAAATGATGCAAACAGTGATTGGGGGCGTGGGGGGTCAGGCATGGATGGGGAAATTTTGGCACTAGCTGGAAAAGGCAGGCAAGGCAGGCTGCTAGCTTCCAAAACCTGCAAGAGTACCTCGAGGTACAACTTCACATCACCAGACACGGGATGGAATCCGCCAAACTTGGACACGTCAACAAGTACCTTCTTACATCCTGATTTGGTCCCGTTCCTCCGCTGACGGTTCGCTATCAATGGCGAAGCGTTTGCATTTGCACGCAACAGGAATACGCAGTCAAGTCATCTCGGTGACCGGGCGCTGGTCTGCTCATGCACAAGCGCCGTGCTCCGTGCTCCGACAAGTCATCGCTTGCTTGCTTCCGTTGTGTGGTTTTGCGAGTCGTGTGCTGTGCCTCTTTCCAGTCCGGCACGGTTCACCCCAAACGCCGTCTCCCAGTCTCCCGCTGTTTGCTAGTGTGCAATCTCCAGTACAAAGCACTCCCTAAATAGGCGAGGGCCCGAAGCGGCCAGTGCACATGGCCATGGACTCGTCGGTGCTGGATCCCCGCCTGCACAACGCCAACTCCTGGTCCAGGCCCAGCTCCAACACCAACAGCAGCACTGCCAACACCAAGTCCGTAGACGATTCCTCCGTCTCCGTCGCTGCCGCCTCTTCCACGCCCGCCTCCACATCCGCCAATGGCCTTGCCAGCAACGGCATCGGCCCTGGCAGCAACGGCATCGGCCCCGGCCTCCACAACGCCGCACCCAACTGTGCCCCGACCACCGCCCATTCCACTCCAAGTAGCGCCTCCTCGCCCGATCTCTCGCGGCCAGCTCACATTCTCGCCCCCTCGGCCTCCTTCTCGAGCCCTCACCACGATCATGCCGGCCACACCCCACCGTCTGCCTCGCTCGGACCCCACGACGAAACCCCCGGTGGCGATGACCACGGCGAAGGCGGCTCGGATGCAAAAAAGCCTCGCGCTTGCGAGGCTTGCCGAGGATTGAAAGTCCGATGCGAGCCCGTCCCGAATGACCCCGATGGCGCTTGCAAGAGATGCGCAAAGGCAGGCAGGAACTGCGTCGTCACCCAGCCCACACGCAAGCGCCAGAAGAAGACCGACAGTCGCGTGGCCGAGCTCGAGAAGAAGATCGATGCTTTGACTGCGACGCTCAGTGCAACCAAGGCTGGCCAAGGCGGCCACCCCATCCCTGGCATGCCCGATGGTTCTGGAGGCATCATGTACGGGGGTTGCAGTGGCATGGATTCAACCAGAGGGTGGAACACCGTCAACGCGAGCGGCTTGTCGAGGGATGCTACCCACATGGCGCGTCCGCAGAACCAGTCACCGTACGCGGACGGACACCCGATGTGCCCTCCGCCCATGGTTCTGGCTGGTCAGAAGCGCAAGTACGCAGAGCCCAGGGAGTTGCCAGAGGATGCGCCGACTCCATCGGTAGCACCGTCAGCCGCCGATACGAGGAGTCATGAATACTCCGACATCGTGGACCGCGGCATCATCACCATGGAGAGGGCGAATATGCTGTGGGACCGGTACAACTACCAGATGGCCCCTCATCTGCCTGGCTGCGTGTTTCCCCGGGAGATGACGGTGAGCGAGCTCAGGAAGACGAAGCCGGTTCTCTTCCTGGCCATCATGTCGGCTGCGTCCTCAGAGACGCCCAATGTGCAGCGAGTCACCGTCAAGGAGCTTATGCAGGTGTTTGCAGACAAGATCATGATCACTGGCGAGAAGAGCATGGAGATTGTGCAGGCTCTGAACATTTCCGTCATCTGGTACTGGCCTCCAGAGCACTTCGAGGAGCTCAAGTTCTACGAGATGGTGCACATGGCGGCCGTCATGGCCATTGACCTGGGCTTGGGAAAGCGAATGTCGCGCCGGGCCAAGAACCTCGGGTCTTCTTTCCGGGACCACCCCTTCAGAAAGCACCCACCACCTGATCCCACCACTGTCGAGGCCCGCCGTACGTGGCTCATGTGCTACTTTCTGACGACAAACACCGCCATGACGCTTCACCGACCCTGTTTGCTTCGGTGGTCCTCGTTCATGGCCGAATGCCTGGATGTGCTCGAGTCTTCCCCTGAGGCCGCGCCCTCTGACAAGTTCTTCTGCCACCTCGTGAGAACCCACCAGCTGGCGGAAGAGATTGGGTTCCAGTTCTGCATGGACGACCCGGCTGTTTCGGTGAACCTGTCCGACTACATGACCCAGCACAAGGTCAGGGGATTCGAACGAGAGCTGGAAAAGCACCGGCAGGAGGTGTCTCCCGAACTCATGCAGCGTATGTTCCCGCCCCTTTCTCGCCGAACGGGACAACACTTGCTAACATCAGTCGCAGCGGCGTTGAGGTTCAGTTTCCATACCATCAACCTGTATATGCATGAGCTCGCCCTGCAAAACGAGCCTGCCGATGCTTTCAAGGCCCCGTTTGCTGCGGAGTCACTGCGCGACAGCCTAGTGAGCAATGCGGCTCTGACACCGGCGTATACGAATGCTTTGGCTGCTTGCCTCACGGCCATCGACGGCATCTTCGATACTTTCTTCTCCATGGACCCCACTAGTATACGGTGTCTGCCTGTGTTCAACTTCGTGCGAGTGGCCTACGCTACTGTCGTGCTCATCAGGATCTACTTCGCCGCTTCCAGTCCCACGTCCGAGCTGGGCAAGGTCATCGACAAGGACAGCATGAAGGTGGATCAGCACCTGGAGAATCTCCTGGAGAAGTTCCGGCTCACTGCCGCAGACGACATGTCGCGGCCCGCGGCCAAGTTTCTGGTTGTGTTGGTCATGATTCGGTCCTGGTTCCATAAGATCAGCAAAGGCGAGCTAAACCAGTCGGCACGCATTGCTGATGCTGCCAACGCCGCAGGGAGTGTCGCACCGCCATTTGCGACGCTCGACAATGATCGCGCCGCTGAGGATAGACACACACCCAGCACTGCGACTACTCCTGCATACTCCGCTCAGGCTAGTAATCCACTTCAACTTCTCTCCGAGGCGGCAACGCACAACCAAGCTGTTGGGAACAATGGACAGATGCCTCGACCCCGTGGCGGCAACGAAAACATGGCCGACAACGCCTGGTACGGTCAGATGGGGTTTGGGCCCGAGTCCAGCAACACTCAGCACAAGCCTACTGGCGGTCCTGTAGACAGCAACATGCCCCCGCCTCCACAGCCATTCCAACAAGGAACTATGGCCGGGGCGCCTTCGCCATGGATGAACTTTGGCCAGGATATGGACTACAGCAACCTGGGCGATGGCTTCGCGCAGGCCTGGGACATGACGCTGCAGAACCTGAATGAGGGCAACGGCGGCGGCCTGCAGGACTTCAACGGTCTCTCACTCATGGCGAATGATGCCCTGTTCGGCCAGATGATGGGCGATTTCCCCGGCTCGGACCTCTTTCAGTTTTGAGTACAGCAGCAGCAGCCTGTACATTTGTCATCCTCGACAAAGGCAGGCGTAGACTTCACATGGATCGACGTACTCTGCAGAGTATGTCAAATAGGCCGATGGTCCGTAATCCCTTTTCACAACACGACACTTGAGACTGGCTTACTTCTATCATGGTGTGTTCACACACACACTTGTATTGTTGCATCAGACTTAGCCATACCATTATTTGGGCATTGCTTGGGGCATGTTATATTCTGTTGGATTTCTGGTTCTGGGAGCATCGTTGGGAACAGGTTGGGGTGTAGGTGCTGGCGGAGTTTCGAAGTTCTTGCTATGTGTCTAGTGGGTCCACTATATGCCTATAACTATACCCTTGCGAGAGCATGGACCTTTGGATACTGGTCGGGCTTCACAGGAGGTTGATATATAGATTGAAGCCATCTCCCTTCTCGCTTTTATACTCCTGCTGCTGCAAACTGCATTTTTGCACACTGCCGTGTCTGTATTTGGCAACACCAGTGTTGCCATACGACATCTAGAAGACCCTCTCTCTCCGTTGGAAGGAGAGGGTACTCGAAGCAAAACCAGCCAGTGTCGTCTCTCCGTAGCGCCTCAGACATTGAATGTAGATTTTATGGATGGACGCAATGCTCACCCTCCCTAAGATAGTCAGTCCTCCATGGGATCAATCAGTACATGGCTTGGGAACCAAAAGAGACTTGGTCTTCTTGTCTTCATGCTTTTGGCAGGCCCCCCACCACAGCCACACCTCGTAGGTACGAAGCTTCTTTCCCGCCCGACTCTTTTCGTTCTGCCGGGCACCATCTGCCCATGCTCTGGTCTACTTTGAGCAGGCATATTCTGGCATGGCAAATGTTGGTCCCGTCCCGTCCCGCTGCCGATGTGGATCCTGTACAGCCTGCTTGCTGCCAGTGAGAAAGAATAGCGCTGCTTTCTTCGGCCTTCCAATCTTGCAGCGGGGCTGGTCTGCTGTGGGAGAAGTGTGTCCGTTGTCGTGTTGGGCTGCAGGGCTGATTGATGCTGCAACGGCTGAGACGGGGACAGCCAGTCCATACGCGACTCCTTGGCGGGAGGGGACTTCCGCGGCAAGCGCGAGCAGAAATGGCCTTGGGGGGTTCGAGAGCAGGGTAGCCTCTGTGATGTTGTTGCCCCTACATGTGCGTAGGTGTGTGTCTCGCTTGGTGGACTGGAAACAAGACATGTGGTAGTGTTGAGCGTCTGGGCTGGACACGCAGAGGCATCTTCACATTGTCCCTCGGTAGGCACCAGACAGGACCTTTGACAAGACAGCTTTGGTGTTGCTCAGGGGCCAGCAAATTCACAATCATCCGTCCACCTGTGTCTGTCTCGTGTGTCTCGGTCGACACTGACAACCTCTCCACTCGTTGATTCCTGTCCGTCCGTCCGCCCTTCGGACCACCAACCACCAACCACCAACCACCAGGCAATGTGTTTTCTCTTTTGCATTTTCAACTCCCTTGCCGCGTATCTTTCCGTGTCACAAGATGCATCGCGTCCTCTACTCGGACATCATGAAGGGCGCACGGGGGCTTCCTCCACAGGTCCAGCCAGAGGCCACTGCAAAAGCACCAGGCCTGGACTGGGAGCCCTCTCCGCCATCGCCTCCGCCATCGCCTCCGCCATCGCCACTGCCATCGCCACTGCCAAAGCTGGGCTCTGCCTTTGCCTTGACCTCCTCCCCTTTTCCACCGCCACTAGCACCCTCCGAATTCCCCGCGCTCCGTGCCAATCCTGGTGCTGCGGATGCTCTGCCGTTGCAGACTCCCCCGATCCCAGCCAATCGCAGTTGGGCTGCAGTCACCAAGGGCACAAACGGTGAGTTTCGATTCCGTCGTTTGCGGGCCAGCCCAGAAACACCCCATGGTGCCCCGGTATTTCATCCAAAGCTCATGCTGACTTTCCATCCCACAATCCGAAGACCCACCCAAGTCTTTGTCGCCCATGCCACAAGACAAGGACGATGCCAGTGACCATACGCTCTCTTCAGAGCCGGCCGCACCCACCGCACCCACCGCACCCACCGCACCCACTGCACCCACTGCATCCACCACCGCAACACAGGAGATGCCTCCCCCGGGACAAGATGCCGAGTACAACCAGGGCGCGCCAGTCTCGCCCGAAGCCAGTGGCATGCCTGGCATTTTCCAGCCTCCCAAGGTGGAGCTGCGGTCGCCAGGAGAGCTGGGACCCAACGCAAGGTCAGTAGCCATGGGCCCTTTTCCACCTCCCAATGCACAGGTCCCGAGAGCAGGACTTCCACTCGCACCCAGGGTCCAGTTGTCGCAGCTATGGCCACCAGTCATGGCGCGACTGTAGCAACGCTCCCCTCTGATTCACTTGGTTTCATTTCCCCCTCAAACCCGACGTCCTCTTGTTTTCTTGTGCGCCCCGATCTATAAGACTTGTCACGAAGGCACCAGGGACTCTGTCGACACGAACAACTCCACTCGGCTTGGTTGGACGCCTCGAAAAGCATTTTGACTCTTCATCAAGCGCATCCAGCAGCGAATCATTGTCACCATCGCACTTACTCTCTTTCGTTATTCCCATCATCCTCACCATCACCATCACATCACCAGCTATATGGCCCTCTGACGTGACCCAACGCGCTTGAGCTAACAGGGTATCGCGCCACGCCAGCTTGTGGGACTCTCCCGATGGCGCCGACCTCATGATCCGCTGTCGCTTACCGTGTGGCGTTGAGGCGCGGTGGTATGTCCACTCGCAGGTCCTCATGGCAATGTCGGATTGGATGGTCAAGTACATGCCGCCCGAGGCAGAGGATGTAAGTCAAGGAAGCCTCCGTCGCTTCTCCACAGGAACCGCGTGCTGACCACTCTCGCAGGGCTCCATGGTGGAGTGGGAGCTGTCGAGCTGGCACCCCGGTCAGCTGCATGCTGTCCTTCGCTACATGTACCTGGAGAGTACGCGTTACCACAGCTGTGTGTCCGAGCGTACTGTGTGGCCAGCTGACACCCCGTTTCCAGACTTCGAAGAAGGCACGTACGACCCAACCCACCCTCTGCGAACCGAATGCGTCGTCCTCAACGTCGTACACTTCCTCGCCGGCGCCGCCTGCGACTGCCGCCCCATGATGGACCAAGCCATCGACCAAATCGAAGAGATGACCCAACAGGTCACCACGTTGGTGCCCCGCCTCCAGTCGTCCGACCTGGAGCGATTTGAGCTTCACATCCGCCGAGCCCTGTGCATCATGTACGATGAGCGCGACCAGTGGTGGATCCGCTCGCTCCGGATCGTCATGGGCAGGATGATGGCCGTGTGCTTCCCGCTGATTCTGCAGGGCCACAACCGCTGCTGGGAAACGCACGACCAGCGAGGCTGGGGCCTTCTCCATATGCGGGTGGCCGCCGACCACAAGTGGCTGTACCAGAGCGGCATGTGCCCGAGGTCCGAGGCCATCATGGAAGGCTACGATCACATGCAAGTCTCGTGGGTGAGATACCGCCCCGAGGGCTGGGAGCCCAAGGACGACCTGATGTTCCCGGAGGACGCCGACGACGGCGGCGGCGGCGGCGACGGCGGCGGCGGCGAGACTGACCTGCCACCATCCTCTTCCGCCCCTCCCACGACTGCCGGCGGAAAGAAGAAGTCCAAGGCCATTCCCATTGTCGACCCGAACAGCGTCGCAGCCCCCTCTGCGCCAGGGAAACGGGCCGCTGACCCGTTGCGGCATCCGCCCTTCGACATGGGTCCGGCGCCGGCGGCGCACCTATCGCCTCTCGGCTCCCCGGATCGCAACCAAGGTGCCCGCAAAGCCGCCCCCGCCCAGGCGCCGAAGCGCCCACTCATCCCTTGCCTGCCCGATGGCCCCTTCTACTTCGCCGAGACCTCCCAGGGCGAGCCTGCCGCCGAGTTCGCGGACCCGGTGACTGCCCCGACTGGCACATTGGTACATGCCAGCCCTCCTACTGGCAAGCTGCTCTATGAAGAGTGGTCCGCCAAGTATGCTGCCGCGCTGTCTGGCAGCAGAGGCTCCACCGTCGCGGGCTCCGACGCCCCGTCTCTGGCGTCTGGGGCCGGCGTGTCGTTGGCTACCATGTCCGTCAACCCGTCTGTCGTCGGAGGGTCCGGCCATGCCAGTGCCCGTGGGTCATCCATGGACCCCGCAGACTCGCCTAGCCGCCGCATGGCCGAGCTCCACGTGGGTGGTGCAGGCTTGGACGGGGCCGATGACAAGGCGGCCGACCGGACCGTGACGCCGCGTGCTTCGACTGGCCCCCGGCGCAACAAGGACCGGGCGGGGGCCGGCCCACAGGGCCCTTGCAGTGCAACGCTTACTCCCCAAGAGGGCGACAGAGCTACTCGTGCGCTGCGCGACGACAAGAGCCAGGGCCTTGTGGTGGCTGGGCAGACATCGAAGACGCCTCCTGCTGCTTCGACCGCGTCCAAGAAGACGAAGAAGACGACGCCGACGACGAAGAAGAAGAAGAACAATGGCGTCAATAAGGCTTAGGCTTCCTGCAAGCCAACTTTTCCTGCCTGGCGTGTCCATGTTCCCACTTACAGTTGCAATCTCTTGCAATGTCACAGGCACATGTGGCTGCCACTGAAACACGCAGCCTGAACCAGCCTGAGTGAGGATTTCAGGTCCTCCCACCTGGAGAGATTTCCTTCTTCCCAGATTTCTCTTTCTGCCACGACTTTGGCCACGCCAGGCGGCCACAGCCACCGAGACTCGGCATGACCTGGATCTGGATCAATAGGGCAGAGCCACCAGCATTCTTCGACAACCGGTTCCCGGATTTCTTGACGGTATCTTCCATATGCGTTGGATATGAGAAAACAACACACACACACTGCATCTGGTCCATGCAAGACCACCTTGGTCATGCAAATGGGCAGTGCCCCACCCCCTGCCTCTTTTTTACCGATTTTCTGTCTCCAGAACAGCGTCCGGAGCAGCGCCTCGACACCATTGACGCAGTTGCATAGCGAGTCTGATGATTTCCTTTCTTCGGTCGTCGGGATTGGAAAAGTGAAGCTAATCGTTGAGATACCCACATAGGTGTGTGTGTGAGAGAGAGAGAGAGAGTATGATTTTCTGGTTCTGCAGTGGATCATGATGTTCGATGGCGATGGCATGGCGGATACAGTACATCGTGCCCACACATTCCTTTCACAAGACAATGAATCCGTGTCTGACGACGACCGTTGCGTGACTGGACCATGGCAAGATGAATTGTTGTTTGGACGCAAGAGAAGAAAGATGCCGGCGGGCTTTGGCAGGCGGGGTTTGCCTGCTGGCGACGGGTAGACGTTGTTAAATAAGCCGACTACTGACTCAGCAGCTACTAACTAACTAACTGCCTTGGAAATGTGGGCGGCAGCATGACATTGTGTGTGTAACAGTACAGTAAGTATGTGCTGGACACACTATCTACTTTGTAGGCATAGCACCCGGACATCACTGGCTCCCTCGAAGTCCAACACG